>CALNXK010000029.1:1887500-2112500 GCA_942486035.1 Porites lobata
AAGAGAGACGTGACCGTGCTTTAATTTATTTGCCCAGTCAACACGACAAGCAACAGTCCCAAATACATTTTTGAGCCATGTACCCAAAAAACGTATTTAACAAACATTTCTTCACGCACTTCTACATCCTCGGAGACCCAGGGGCAGATAGTGGGGGCGAGGGAAAGTCTAAACGGGCGGAAAAATATGGCACGATTGTCCCTGTTGACAATGTCTTACCAGACCAGTTCCAAACGGTCGCCGCCGTTCTGCCTTCTGATTGGGCAGAAAAACACAAAAGTTTTCTGGCACCAATCAGAAGTCAGAACGGCGGCGACCGTTTGGAACTGGTCTGGTAAGACATTGTCCCCAGGGGCTCTTCTCGCCGTTCTTTACTTTTCTTCGCGCCATTTTTTCCCGCCCGTTTAGACTTTCCCTCGCCCCCACTATCTGCCCCTGGGTCTCCGAGGATGGCACTTCTAAAACCCTTCTTCAATTTCTATTAATCTCGACAACACACACAAACAGTCTAATTCGATCATTATATTAGATTATACTTACGCCACTGGCATCTTTTGCCCGAAAAGCCAGGAGGACAAAGACATGTATTGTTCTCAGTGCATGACCCACCATTCAGACAGAATTTGCATTCCTCTGTTAAAAAAAAGGTTTATGTACATTATTCGAAAACTGTCTATGTTAAGTACTATGAAAAGTCACACACTCTCTCTGTTTTGAGACTCCTGTCTACGAAGACCACCAACAAATCTATGAAAAACGCCATCCCCGTTACACCCCCCTAGTGCCTCGACTACCCCTTAACTCTTTAAGTGCCAAAACCCAGCCCTACTCCCCGCCCCACCCCCCACGATACACGTTTTTCTTAGTAGAAACAAATTTTATAGTAGGAATCTGACTATCATTTTTTGGGGTCGCCAATTCTAGGGCGCCTTGAAACAAAACCTGGTGATAAAAAAGATACATACTTTTACACGTTTGTCCAATCATTTTGTACCCTGGTAAACAATGGCACATAAAGGAACCTGCCATGTTGAAGCAGTCTGCCTTATCAGGACACACAGTAGGATCTTCACACTCGTCTATGTCTAACAAGAAAAGGTGACAAGTAAATATTCGCCCTGTGCATAGGCCCGTTTCAAACGTCGTGCTACTTCCGTGGCGAACTAAATTGATCGAATTAAATTTGACTTTAGCACGGCAGTAGCGCGACGTTTGAAACAGACCTGGGCTGCAGATGTACATGCGAATTCACATAGAATGATTACGATACATTTCGTTAGGGAATTAGTTGAGAGAATTTTATAAAAGATCAAGGCACTTTTCCTATGGTAATTATTTTAGTAACTGTCAGAAACCTTTTCTCTTGATTATGAATTGTAACCGTTACGAGAAAATTGATTTTAATCATTCTTGGGACGAAAAGGGGAATAAGAGGGTCCACAATCTCAGGGAGTGTCAATTGAGAGAGTTAGCTCTCACTCACTCATCCTTTTCATCCCGGCTGGGTCATAAGGTCGCAAAGAGAGAGTAACAATACCATGAATAATCGAGATGTCATAAGTTTCTCCCGTGACAAACATAGATAGATAACCGTATTATATGATCACAAAAGGAAAACGTGGATACACAGCGGTCGGCCAGAACAACTATTTTGAAAGAGCGGGTCAAACAGCTTCCAAATTTGCCGAGAGGAGCTTTCAAGGACATGCTAGATCAAGTGGTCACAACGTTTAGTGTATCAATCCTCACAAAAGAAAAAGGAAATGCACTGGCCTTGCGCAAATATGACAAAGTGGAGAGAACTTTGCAAACGGCTCCAGCATTTCGACAACAAAAAAACGAAGTTTTCGTAACTGTTCGCGCGACAAGTCACCCCATCTCACAAAAATGTTGAGAGGGGGTGTCACGCGGTCTGAGCGAGGCTTTATTTCCTAGATCCTTTTTCTTGGCTTACTGTAAGGCACAAAGTTAGCAAGACCGTTAAAAAATCTCGACCGAACACCGTTTGCTTTATGGTAATCTCTCACAACACGTAAACTTACTCACCGGTACAAATTTCTCCATTCCCTGTAAAGCCTGTTTTACATCGGCACTCCTTATCCGGATCTACGTCATTACTTACTTCTATACAGTCAGCGTTGTAGTCACAAACCACCCCTTCACACGTTCCATCACCTAACCATGAGGAAAATTACGATCAAATATTGCAGATCAAATACTGAGTTGCAGCGTTTGATTTATGTACGGCAGGAAAGATGTGGTCAAGGAACAACCTTTGACTAAGTAATTAGTGAGCATTGTCCATTTAGGAGAACAAGAGTGGCGCAGTGGCGAGATACAATTTATCATATTTGGTTAAAAACCGTATGAATTGCGTATCTGTGATAAGCAAGTCAGCTAAAAACTAGTATCTAATGCGCATGAGTATTAACTGACTGCGTCCCTTTAATGCTAAAATATGAGATGTAACAATGTCGATCTGAATACCTTGGTTAAATGTTCAAATGTCAGAATGTACAATGTACACAAAATATCATTTCGGTAGGAAAACAGCTCAATGAGTTGGGCCTATTATAATCATTAGCTTGGCCGTTGTGTACAATGATTTTTCAGTTCATTTACTTTGCTTTTTTGCACGACGTCTTAAATAAGATATCGCCCAATGTAGGGGAATCTGGATTCCAGAACCCGGGAAATTTTTGCTTGTGGAATCCGGGATACGGGATTTTTTCTCGTGGAATCCGGGATCTTAGGCTTTGGAATCCGGAATACAACTCAAGGAATCCGGAAGCTCACTAACGATTGAAATCCAGAATCCAAGTTTCACTAACAAAGACTGCAAGATAGATCATTGAATGGGCAGTTGATGCGCTTGAGAGATCCGCTTGATAGAGGATCACAAGTTTACTAGTTTCTGTAACTATTCAGTGCGACCCTCTTTAAATAAAGTGCATTATTATTATCATTATTATTATTATTATTATTATTATTATTATTATTATTATTATTATTATTAAAGATTGATGTTGCCTTTGCGATGGGTAATTACTTACTCGAACAAAGGAAACCGCTACCATAATACCCTCGATTACAACGACAAACGTAAGATCCAGGCTGATTAACACACTTGGCTTTCCTGTGGCATTCGTGGTTAAGCTTTGCGCATTCATCAATGTCTAAAAAATGGGTAAATATTAATGAACTTCACAAACAAGCAAAATCAATACTGTAAAAGAAAAGCCGAAAATTAAATCGTTTCAAAACTGTTAGTAGACTGTATTTAGAGAGAAACTTGCAAGTTTGCTTACCTCTACAATCGAGTCCATTTCCGGTAAAACCTGCTTTACATTCACAGACTTGGGCGCCGTTCTGCGTTGTCACACATACAGCATCCACTACACATACGATTCCTGCGCATGTTCCGTCCGCTTAAATAAGGACACGAACCATTGATCAATGAGTACACAAGTCATATACCGTATTTATTCGATTAACCGCCCTGGGCGCTTATTAAATTTTTAGACCTTTGGGCGCAAGGTGGGCGCTTATTCAACTTAAATTTTCAATTTTCAGCAAGTGAAGCATGTTTATTTTATAACAAAACAATAAATTAATAGCAAAACGCGAAGAAGTAACAAAGCAAGGTTTCTGTAAAATACTCTGAAGAACTCCGTCCTCCCCTTATTAGAATTTAACATTCAAGTGGGTGGGGGTGAGCGCTTATTTGAGTTTGATTGGGAAAAGGGGTGGGCGCTTATTCGAGGGTGGGCGCTTATTAACTTTTTTGTTTGGGATGGGCGGCTAATAAATCGAGGTTCGTTTTCGAAAAAACAAATAAGACTGTCAAAACAATGACTACAACGGGCAGAAATTTCAACAGGTTTTAAAACCTTTCAGGGATTGTAGTCGATAACACTTGATCGATTTAAAGAATCTGTTTTCATGTGCCGGAAAACTACAAAGAAATTATGCTTGAATTTATTTTCTGCCCTTCTCGCTGTCTGCTTGTTGTCGTGCATACTCGTGGCTCTATCTTCTGTTATTACTATTACTATTGTCATTATTATTATTTTCATCATTCCTTATGTCACACAACGTTGTCATAAGACTCGGCGAGAAATAATTTGAGTTTACCGATAACACAATTCTGCTATGCATCGATTCCTTCGATAGCTCAGTTGGTAGAGCGGAGGACTGTAGAAGTTGAGTTGTCATCCTTAGGTCGCTGGTTCGAATCCGGTTCGAAGGAATACTTTTTCCTCTATTTAAACGCTCCTCAAAATTGCCTTATATCGTCAGTTTTGAATGCACTGGGACAAGAATCAAAAACGTTCACTTTACATTTTTTTTTTCATATAGTGTGATAGAATTGAACAAAAAAATCATTAGCATTAGGTTTCCACTTTAATCCTATTCAGACGCGGCCTATTTTCTTGTTTCCTGCGACCAGATTATCATGATCATAATCTTCAATATTATAATCATTATTATTATTATCAAGCAGAGATGCTAAGGATGGTCTTTAATGATGTGGAAGCAGAGCCGGTACTTCAGGAGGTCACTGGGGAGACATCAAATCATGGCGCTAACAAACGACTAACTCTTATGCTTTGAGAATTTGTGTATGTATATAGCGAGGAACTATAATTACCCTACCGCAGTTTTTTTTCTTTTGTGTATAGGTTTTTACAAGACTTTAATAAAGTTGTTGTTGTTGTTGATGATGATGATGATGATGATGATGATGATGATTATTATTTTCAATCTCCTGGTTTCTTTAATCTTCTGTTCCCAGTTTTTTGTTCAGTTTGCCAAGTACAACTTTTAATAATCAAGAAACCACCAATATAGCTACTAAAAGTACAACTGAAGGACAACTGCCAAAGGAAACGTTGTGTCCTTGAAATGTGTTCAGGTAGCTTGCAACACTTACGTCTGCAGTTATATCCGTCGCCTTCAAATCCAGGTTTGCAAGAACAGTTGTATGATCCAAAAGTGTTGATACATTCAGCTTCCTGATGGCATTTGTTATCATCGTCCGAGCATTCATCGATGTCTACAAGAGAAGTATTATTGTTGTTGAGTCAAGTTTTTTTACATGATTGCTGCGGTCACTCAGAAATTAAGATCCAGAGATATGGAAACTGAATTAGTACTTAAGTCTATCTCAGCGATCGCCGTTGCACTGCCGGACTACGTCGCTGCGATTGCTAAAGAGTCCGGTACAATTCTTGGGTGTAGAGTGGGAGTTCACGGTTTCAATTCCCGGGGCCAGCAAAATAATAGTCAGGGACTTAAAAATAACTGAGAAATACAGGTACTGCTTTTGCCCTTCAAATGTACGGACCTTTAATCGCGTGGCTCGAATGACCACGTCAAATGACGTTGTGTGGTTGCAACTACCGTGACTATCTTATGGAAACTAGACTTTACAATTTAGCGCGATAGCCTATACGACCTTTGATCATCTATGTAATTCCTATTCTGAAGTTGTCTCTTTGGTCGTGAACTTGAAGTCCTTCAGCTCAACCAATGTAATGAGGCCTTTGTCGAAAGGGTCTCGTGAAATGAGTTGGCTGGTTTTACAGAAGGAAATCGGTCCTTAAGAATGTATGCTTTAATCTGCAGGGGAAAATAATACATGGCAAAGAAAAATAAAGATCAAATTGTAGGTTCCACCTGTGCACTTCCTTCCATCGCCTTTGTAGCCTGGCCTACAAACGCACACTGGACCAAGCAATGCTTCTTCGTCACAAATTGCATCTGGATGACATCTCACTCCAGCACATGTACCATCCGCTGATAAAGAAATAAGTTACTTATACAGTGATTGCAAAGAAAAGGATTAACTAGCAACGCGCTTTGTAAAGAGAAACAAGCTATTTTTGACGCAATTCACTTTATGAGCGATGATTTTTCGAGGGCTATCACATAAAAAAGAAAGTAAAGAGCTGTACGCTCTCACTAGTTATAGAAAATAAATCTCGTTTTTTACTAGCATTTTTTTCCTTCAATTTGCTCAGAAAGCTGGGCATTAATTTAAGGCTGACGTTTTCGTGTAACTTCGCATAAATAATTTCAGGCTCTTTCAGCTGAACACGATATATTCCATCGGCGTTGCTAAATCTTTGTTCCAATATTTTAGTATAATAAATATGTTATTCTTGTCCGCAGTAAGTAAACAGCTCAACCCTCCAACTGTCACTTGGGCACGCATGGTTGTCTTCGCGACGCAGACTATTTATATCATTCTGCTGGAGGTCGCTGCAAAATTCGAGTGGAAAATTCTTCTGAATATTTAATTTGCAGAGTAAAGCAAAGGAAACGAAGCATTTACATAAGCTTCAATTTACTATGCATCCATGTTATGACGGTATTCACAAAACATCGTGTTTCATTACAACACCAATGCTATAGCCCCTATTAAAAATTTATGGCGTCTTGAAGTGTCTATGACGTCATCCGTGAATATCAAATTAGGGGTTTTTCCCACCCTGACAAACATTTACATTGACAAAACATAAAAAGTTTCGATTATACTCAAAATCACCCCAGGGATTTTTCAACGTTCTTATGCCATTCAATTCAAAGGGGACAGACAGCAAATACTGCAGTTGCTCAAAATATCTATGTCGTATCTGTTCAACTGTAGGATGCCTAAAATGTTGCTGGGCAATTCCACATTGTAAAACATTTCAGTAGGAGCCACTAGATGTATTAGTTTTTCTAAAAGTATCTTCTACTTCCCTTCACTTAATCGACTGATGTTTACGTTCTCGTTTTGACTTTATCTTATCAAATCCCTAGCAGAAGAAAATGCTGTATAAGGTAATGTGGTCTTACGGTTGTGACGAATGAGAGCATTTCGAACGGGTTATTAAATTGTCTATTATTCTGCTCATGTTTGGTTCTTTAAGTTCTGCAAAACCAATGTTTTTGGAGGGGGAGGGGGTTTGGTTTGAATTTAATTAAAATTTTGTACAGACAAAACCAACTTTCAAAACCGCGAGAAAAGATATTGTCAGTACCATACAAAAGAGAGGCTTAATTCTGCAGATAATCCGAAAGTTAGTTGCCATGGTTCAGTGTTATGCTTGATTTAAATTTCATTTTTTTGTTCCAAACTCATCATCATACATTACCATGTCCCAAAACAAATAAAAATATGTATTTTTCCCCAAGGAGAATACGGAGCCACAAAGTAGACATCGTGTTTTGCAGATGAAAGATGCTGTGCTTTGTGAACCTTTATGCACAGAAATCTATGCGTGTTTAAAAATGTTCCGAGTTGAACTGAGGTATTCTAGCAGTTAATCATTAAGTATACAAAGTTGGGCATCAATTTAAGTCTGACATTTTCGTGTAACTACGCATAAATAATTTCAGGCTCTTTCACCTGAACACAACATTATACCATCGGCGTTGCTAATTCTCTGCGCCAGTTTTTTAGTACAATAAGTCTGTAAGTAAACAGCTCAAAAAAGCACGCATGGTTTTGTCTACGCGACGCACACTACTTATAATTATCTTTATTCAGTATTGGTTCTTTGGTTCTTCTTGGTTACCAAAACAAAGAAAAATACATTTTCCCCGAGGAGAGACATGTTTTGTAGACAAAAGATGCTGTGCTTTGCGACCCTTGGGCACAGAAATCTTTGCGAGTTATATTCCGAGTTGAATTCAAGAAAAAAAACGGTCAGACAATATCCAAAGCGCATGCGCAGTCCGTAGAAGTATCCCACAAGTGAAACATACCCAACTTTGATCTTAATAAATACACGAAGAGAACATGTAGGTATTGAGGTCCGGATTTGGGGAGGGTTATCTACTAGCTAAATGAGTTGATCTTCCCCCCTCCCCGCTCATTGACCTCATCTTTTACCTTTAAGCCTTAAAAATTATTTCAAATCGACATCGTACTTTCATCGTTCTTTCTTTCATCCGAAAAGTGAAACAAACTAACAAAAAGAAAGAAAAAAAGATGTCCTGAGAATCGTTACTAGATATTATATTGATATGCATTAGAATGCAGAGTTTATTCTAGACTGCCGCCTTGCGGCATTTCCACAATTTGAAAAAAAAAAAGGCCTAATAAAATTTATGTTGCCGCGTCAAATGGGGCGCAAAAAAAATAGACCCAAGGATAAGTACTATTTTTTTTTTTTTTTTTTTTGAAATAAAGAATTCGAAAACAACACTGACAACAACACTGATTTGTCGGCTGCTCTATAAGCTTACTTTGAACTTTTATAGCCTGTTACTGTCTCAATTGCCTTTCTCTTCTCCGTTTGAGTCATTAGGGACCTTAAGCAAAGACGACGACGAAGGCAGTGAAAACGTCACTAAAAAAAATGAATTTGTGTTCTTTGAAACTTAATCGCGTCTGTTTGGACCCGCTCAGTCAAATTCAGGCGATTTTTCCTGGAGTTAGATTCTTAAGGATTATATTCAAGTTCAAAAAGAGGAAGGAAAATTCGTCGTCGTATGTCCACGTCCTCCATAAAGCGTCAAATTAGGAGGTTTCACGACGTAGTCGTGCAGTGGTCGTCGAAGAAATGTACTACAAAGCGTGATGCACGAGCAGAGAACGTCGTCGTAGTTGCTTAAGCTCCCTATTATTTCACCAGACAAACATCCGGCATTCTGCAGTAATTGGAGCCCAGGCTTTTTTAGTTGCCCAGAATGTTCCAAAATGGGAGCAAAGCGTAAACAAACGTTCGTTTTCTCACGGAACAGTCTGTACCAATAAGTTCAAATACCTTTTGGAGGACCCCTTTTCTTGGAGCCCCTCTCTCGAAAAATGGCCCCACAAAGTTACAGAAGGGGGCTCATTTGACCCTCACTGGCCAATTTCTAGAATAAACCCTGAGAATGTCGCTTTCCATACCCAGTGGAGCTTGTTGATTATCAGTGTTCAACTCGTTATCTCAATGTTTGGCGACTGCTTAAGAGGGAATATGGAGAGAGAGCGTAAAACAGCGTATGGAGCTACGATTTTAATACGCGTTACATACAATTTCTTGTTGGTGATAAGTAGGTGATCGCTGACAAACAATAGATCTTGTCGCGTGAATAAAAGATCCAACTTCAAGGGCCAAAACCTGAAGCTCAGTCTCCCCAGCGTTTATGAATGCCAGATAGAAAACTCATTGAGGATGGCCTGGGACGATATGTCTTCACGCGTTTGAATTAAAACAGTTTGTCTTTGTGTGACTTATACATACAACGACTGTTTCTTAAATAACCGGTCTACTATCTACAAGCTGATTCAAGTTGCATAATGCTGACATAAGAAAGTTTATAATCCTGGTAAATTGGCCGTAAAACTGGTATGCTGGTGCAAACTGCGTAAAATTACTCATCGAAGCGACCCGGAAGATGTCGTCTCTGAATATTAAAAAAGGGGGTTTCCCCGGCGTGAGAAGTAGTGAACGTTTTACTGGTAGTAACTTCCGTTTTCGTTTTCAAAATTGTCTGAGTGCTGTTGTGGCAATTTTCTCGTTTTCCTTTTTTCTCTATCCGTCTTGGTTATATATTCCTAGATCTATTATTTGACAAAACCCTTTGCCATAAGAAACCAACGTTACAACCGACATGCCGAATGACGGAATTAAAACAACAATCCGATAGACCTTATTTACGGATTCTTACTTTCTAGCGCTGAAAACTTCTATGTAAAAGTTCCGATATTTAGCAACTATCATGCATGAAAAGTACAGATGTTTACTGGCACGGTTATAAATTAATTGGAGGAAAAAAGCTCTAAGACATCGCATTTTGTAGAAAAGGTTTATAAAGCTTGCAGATAGCACGTTTCTTACAAAATGCAAATAGACGCATGCGTATCGACTTCAAATAGTTATTTAATCCCACAAGCACGGAAAAGGTAACTCTGATCATTATATATAGGAAACGTACACAGTAATAGATCGAGGTCCGGATTAGGGGAGGGTTACCCTCAATGTGACTCGTCACACCCCTCCCCGCTGATTGACCTCACTTTTCGTTCTCCAAATTATTATTTCGTGAAATTAAACAGAAATAAGAACCGACAAGGGCTGTTCATCGGTAAAATTACCATTCAATCGATACGTTGGTCGCCTTTTACCAAAAAGCGAGTGCTTTATCACCTCTGCGTTGACTGAAAAGTAAATACAGCCCTCGACTGTGTAACATAAGAAACCTTTAAACCATTCCAGAAAGTTCATCACAGAATGATCTCAAAATTCTAGAAGGCAAATGTACTTACATTCACACACAACTCCGTTCCCTTGGTAACCAGGTTTACACTGACAGGTATACGAGCCAATGGAATTTAGGCAGTCTGCATTCGTGTGACATTCATTATCGTCAGTCTGGCATTCATCAATGTCTATTAAAATTAAAAGTATGGTCAGAGTTAAGAATCTTATTTGAAATTACTGCAGAACAAAATTTATGTTCAAGTTTTCCTATTTGTTGAATTTGATGCTCTGACAATCACAGCTAAAACCAATTTCCCAAGAAAACTAGAAGTCCAGCTGTAGTGAAGTTCATTATTCCATTTACCTTGGTATTATTTAGGATTATTTAGGTGTTTAGGAAAAAATGCTTGTTAAAAATGGTCGGAAGGAGAGTGATTGAACTAGTTCTTCCTGACTGTAAAAGCCCATCAATTGAAGGAGAAGTTAGCGTTGCGTAATAGTGCAGTTTGCTGATCAATGATTTCTACTTTTTTTCACCCTGATCGTTCAGATAGAAGAGCAGAGGACAGCTACTTCACAAAAGAATTAGTATTTACATGATTATAATTTGCTATCAACCCTTTATGTACACAAAAATTCAAATAAGTTAGAAAAAAAAAGCTCTCCCCTTTAAGTTCGATTGCATCAAATAAGTTTCCCTTTGGAAACACGATTCTGTCAGGAAATTATTAACTATCATGCATCCATTCCTTCGATAGCTCAGTTGGTAGAGCGGAGGACTGTAGCTGCTAAGTTGTCATCCTTAGGTCGCTGGTTCGAATCCGGCTCGAAGGAATTTATTTTTATTAAATTTTGTTCATTTTTAATCTATTTTTGTTGTTGTTGTTATTGTTGTTGTTGTTGTTGACTTTTTCTTCTAACAGATCATACCCTCAGGTTAATATCACGGGTATCTCAAAAACGAGAAATTTTGGATTTGAAAACTGTTTCCTTCCACAGAGTAAACTGTAGGTCACTTCAAGGGAATACTAGAAAAAAGTAGTGAAATGATTGGCAAATAGCCTACCGTTACTTTTTAGAAATAACCGCGACTATCGGGTTAGCATTTAACTGACTAATCTGTAGGTTGCTCGCGCAATGCTTGATTTCCAAGAGATTTAAATGACAAACTCTGTTCCGTAGGATGGAGTGGATGTCGTTTTGTTATTTCTCGTTAAGTTTATCAGCCTTGATCTTCAGCATCGCCTGGTAACACTTATCTGGACCTTGATTATTCCAGATATCCCATAGAACTCATCCAATAGTTGTTCAGGACCAGTAACCTGTATCAGTTTTTTGAACTCATCTCATTACGTCGAGTTTGGGGACAAATCTACCCTAAGATTCAATCCATCTCCATCCCTGTCATCCTTTGCAACAGACGACAGAAAGCAGCTTCAGTGTTTAAACATAGTCTTAAATAACAGACATGGACCGTTATTTTTGGAATTCAATTGATGCGCCTTAAGTTCTAACTGCTTAAAGAGACAGCAAATAGTGTAACATAGCTCATTTAACAAGTGGTCTTTGACAGACGCGATGTGAGCTATAAGATGCCGTTTTACTATTTGGCATACGATTGACCCACTTACCAGTGCATTCTGTCCCAGACCCTTGGTATCCATCATTACACTCGCAAGTTGGTCCTTGAATCAGGTTTTTACATGTGGCATTCGAGTGACACAACACTCCAGCGCATGTTCCGTCCGCTGCAAACAAACAAAAAAACAAAACAATAAAACAAAACAAAACAAACACATAAACAAAAAATCATTTGCCTCTTAAGATTAAAGTAAAGAACAATAGCCCAGGTTCGATAGGTAGCTGATTTAAAAAAGGTTGCTTTGGGCATTGGGAATTGGGCACTGGGAACTTATTGTTTGGTTTTCACTCAAGTAAATCATTGCATTATTCCATATGCCCGAATGACCAATTACCAAAGCAACCCTTTTTTGATTTAGCTGTATATGACTCCGAGGGACAAAACTGCAAATTGTTCACGACCCCATTGTCTCGCATTACACCGAAGAGACTTGAGCACAAAGAAAACCAAACAAAATATAGAAATATGACCAGAAGTCTTCGGAGTCATGTTAGAATTTAAATATATCGTCGAACGCGGGCTATTCGAGAAGGGAATTGAACGAAAGAGACCTTTACAGACTTTAAATATGAAATATTAAAAATTAAACAGAATTAAAACACAAGATCCTAATTTTCCGAATTTTATATGCTTTGTTGTCACTGAGGTTTGCTCGTATATGCTACGTGTTCATGACAACCATCTTTTAAATGTATCTCGTGAAACAAACTGACTTATTTATATGTATACGGCACTATACAGCATGAGCACTAATTTAGTTGTTTGTACTTCTATGCAATTAATAGTGTTAAACAGAATAGGAATAGATTGGCAAATTTACGTGGTTTTGACAGAAATAATATAAACATACTGAGAAACGTCATCACTTACATTTGCATTCAAAGCCACTTCCTTCGTATCCAAGTTGGCATTTGCACAGAAACGAACCCAGGGTGTTGACGCAGTCAGCATACCTATGACAGGTGTAATTCACGGCTTGACATTCGTCTACATCTGAGCAGTAAACACAAACGTTAGGGAGTGCTCATGATAGAGTTTAAAGGGGCTACCATTAACTATTTGCTATCTTTCTAAAAAGATAAAAGGTAAATAATTAAGACTAATAATCAGGCATTGAAAAATGGTATACCTGAGAAAAGGTAGAGTCACTAATTTATGGATGAAATTGTTTGAATCAAGTCAAATTAAGTCAAGTCAAGTCAAATCAAATTCTGCCTGGAAATTATTGACCTTCATACATCGATTCCTTCGATAGCTCAGTTGGTAGAGCGGAGGACTGTAGACGTTAAAGTTGCTATCCTTAGGTCGCTGGTTCGAATCCGGCTCGAAGGATTTTTTTTTCCTTTTAATTGTAAAATTCCTTATTATCCTCAGTTTTGATTGTACGAACAAAAGAAAGAAAACTCTATTTTCAGAATTGTTTCATTAGTGATAAGACCGAAAAAAAAAAGACTGAATATAAGCATCAGGTTGCCACTTAACGTGAAATAGAGCGCAATTTCAGACCACAGCTTCCGAGTAAAATGCCATTACAAATTAAAGTAAAACCTTAAAAAAAAATAAATAAATAAAAGGTAGAATTTTTTTTTCCTCCAAACTAAGTTTTCCTCCAAGGAAATCAGTACGTTCTAAAAACGTCATCCTTAGTCTAGGGCATGTACGTCTAGACTTTCTCAAAGTCCTTTGCTTCTCGTTTCCGGTACCGGTAGTAGACCTCTCGCTCGTTTGCCGCCGAAAACATCAAAAATCTCCAGCTCACACTTCGTGCTCCAGAAAAATTCTGAGTTCGACTTGTGGGCATGACTGAGGCTAATGTACGTCGGAAAACAAACAAACAAAACAAAAAATACCGTTGTATCCTCAACAATATATTTTTCTGCGCTGATCCGGATCGGCAAAGAAAATTCATCACGGAGAAAGAACATTACCCTTGTAGGCTAGGAATATATTATTACTTTTCCTCATTTCATACAACGTTTTCATAAGACTCGGAGGGAAATAATTTTACTTTACCGATATAACCACTATGCACATCGATTCCTTCGATAGCTCAGTTGGTAGAGCGGAGGACTGTAGTAGTTACGTTGTAATCCTTAGGTCGCTGGTTCGAATCCGGCTCGAAGGAGTACTTTCTTTTTTTTTTGTTCTCTCTAAACCTTTTCTCAGTAAACTTGCCTAATACATTTAATTGCATAGGCATATAAATTCAAAAACGTCCATCTTAAGTTTTTATTTTTATTTTCGCAGTGTGATACAACCAAAAAACAAAAAAGAAAGAAAAGAAAAAGAAACTGAACGACGCGTTACTTCATGAATTAAATCAGCTGTTTTTCCCCTTGTGCCTTTTGTGCATGTTGCACCAGTTTTTAGACTCTGAAAGAAATCATAAGACTTTTTTTTCGGATAGCTTAATTCTGCTTTGAAACATAAATACATTGATTCCTTCGATAGCTCAGTTGGTAGAGCGGAGGACTGTAGTAATTAAGATGTCATCCTTAGGTCGCTGGTTCAAATCCGGCTCGAAGGAATTTCTTCTTTTCTTTAAAGAAAATTGTTAGCTTGCTTTATATACTCAGTTTTGGATTTTACGTGCACCTCAATAAAAAACTTCCATTTTTAAAATTGCTTTAAGACTTAAGTTGTGATAAAACCGAAAAAAAGGCTAAAGGACCTTTCTTTTTTTTGCAATTGGTTGCCACTTTAAATACAATGCAATTTTTACAGCCTCCATCCCAAATAAAGTCACCAAATAAACCCGAGCACTTAAAAATGTTCTTCAGATGTTCAAGTAGTCATCCAGCAACATCCAACATATTCTGCGCACATAATTGCCTTATCCTTTTTCCTCATCTAAAGAGACCAAAAACCTTGATGCTGCTTCAGTTATTATGCGGTAGAAAATGGTTCTGACTATTGATTATGTTTAAGAATCCTTAAGTGTGACCAGTCAAAATGAGAGGCAATGAGAGTTGCCTTCTGCAATTCTGTTTTTAATACATAACGCTTCAGTTCAACGCTTTAGTTTAAAATTATTCACATCTTTTATTTTTGATCTACCATGAGCACTCGAAATGACGAGTATAAGAACTGCAGGAATGGGTGTGCGATAATAATTGTGATCCTCGATCAAGTTATCACGTGGATGCCGGGTAAGTGGCATTATAAACACCACGCTAAAAATGTAGTCATCGTTTTACTTTTGTTACAGCATTGAGTTTGCTCGCGTGCTATCGTATTTTGAAAGTCATTCAGATGGCACCAATAAGAAAAAATGGAAAAACAGTGATTGAGAGAAGCGGCTAAGTAACTCATTTTATCTTAGTAGAAACATAAGTCCAAGAAGATAGTTTACTGAATATTATTTCTTACCAGTACAACTCCTTCCATCTCCGGTCCAACCATCTAAACAGACGCACTGTCGATCGCGACCTCCAAGCGCTATTGGAACGCATGCGCTGTTCTGGTCACACATCACTCCATCACAGGTACCGTCGGCTGCGAAAGGAAAATATCATACTATAATGTGAGCATTACATCAGGGATAAAAAGTCACAAACGATCCTACAAAAACATATAAAAAACCGCACGATGGCGTCATTTTCCGTCAACCACCAGAATCCTTCAGTTTGTTGTTTTTTGTTTCCTTATATGCAAATTAGGGTTATTGCTTCTTTTTTTAACCTTAGGGGGATTGACAATGAAAAGACGAAATGAATTCCGGTAGTCAATGTAGTCAAATATCGTCATCGTGAAAAAGGACAATTCTATAGCGAACTCACAGACGCAATGCGTTCCATTGCCTTGGTAACCAAGCCGGCACCGGCATCGAAAAGACCCAGGCGTATTGAAACAATTTGCATTCAGGTCGCACTTGGTCGAGGAAGACTCGCATTCGTTCACATCTAAGGGAAGAGACAAGCAAAGAAAACTATATTTTAATATTGATCTAACAAAACGTGACCTCTCAGAAATGAGGTCACCAACAGAGGAAGTAAGAGGCCTATAGAGCAGTCCTGAAAAAAAACTAAATTTCGTTTTTTTTTTTCTATGTAGTTTCTTTAGTTGCAGGAAAGCTAACAGAGAGTCTTGCAGGGTTTAAGTCAATACGATGTTTTTATTCCCTACGTAAAACGAACAACCAAAAACGCTGGGAAGCTGCCCACCTACTCCTCCCCTAAGCCAACATTAACGCTTACTTCTCACTTAATAGGCAAAAATGTTGGGTTAGGGGAAGGGTAGGTGGGGAATTTCTCAGAAACGTATAATGACCCAAAATCCCATGTCCCCTGGACGGAGAAATCCACAGCAAACAAGGCCAATAATAGAGTATTGGTTTAGCTTGCAGCCTGCAAGCGCAAACGTAATTAAACCTGTCGCGTCGGCGAAAGGCGACATATCGCTATGGGTAAGCTGAGTGTACGAAAATATTAAAAGTGTAGCCAGATTCATGTTTATGATGAAAATATGAAATATTTCGAGTTTAACTCAGTTTGTGATAAGTTTACAAAAATTACAAACATAGTTGATCAAAATCTTTTAATATCATATCTACCTTTTTTCGTTGCATTTAGTTTAGTGTGTTTAGTGCTAACAATAAGTTTCGTTTGGCGTATAGTTTTGACAATTGCTTTGCACTTACCAGCACAATGCGTCCCATTTCCTATAAAACCTGCATTGCATAAACACACTCGCTGACTGCCAACTGAAATTTCCTTACAAAAGGCGTTAGAATCGCAGAAAATGCCATCACATGATCCATCAGCTGAAATGACACCAAAAAAATCGGGTTATTGGAACAATTCGTTATTTTGTGCCTTTATTGTTGTTGTTGTTTATATATTTTCAACAAATACGCGTATGTATAGCAAAGAACGATCAAACCAAGGTTGTAATTAAGTAAACTAGGTTTTGCAGTTTGAGGCAAATTGAACTAGTTTCTTAACATCACAATTACAAGAAAATGATAAGATGAAAACTGTATTTTAAGTCTTGCATTCACTCTTAATTTCATATGCTGGTAAAAGAAATCTGAATGTACCTGACCTTTATTAACCTAACAAAAGAGAGCCGGATCCCATGGATGTCCGCCTAATACAGGTTCCAGTTTTGAGAGTGAACTAAGCAATGATTCACACTTAATATTGTCCGTTGATTCACGTTTTCTGGCACATTCTGGCCTTTTACTTTTTCTTTTTAAATCGTGTATGTTGTATTTGTAGGAATTAAGTTCTCTCGTCTTTTCCTGATGTATCAAAGTGTAGATGACAATAAGGAAACTTTTTTCAAAGGTACATCAATATTACTCACAGACACAATTAAAGCCGTCTCCTTGGTACCCAGGCCTACAGCGGCATTCGTATGAGCCTTCGTTGTTTATGCACTCGGCGTCAGAGTGGCAGATATTTTTTAATGGCTGACACTCGTCAACGTCTAAATAAATAATTCAAGAACAACACTGAAAATGGCTCAAAAACTAGAAGGGGAGGGGCAAGTACATCTCAAATGAGGGTACGGTAAAACATGCAACATGTCCTGCAATATTGCTGCAAAACGGGTTGAATAGTGATGTTGCGCGGGCAAGAGGCAGTCAAGGCCTTACCTTCTAATTCTCATGGGTAAACTAGCGATGATTAAACAAATCGAATCATCTCACCGGAACAATTTCGGCCGTCACCCTGCCAGCCCTCTCGACACTTGCATTGCTTGACTCCTTCAGGAAGAACTCGACGACAATCTGCATTAGGGTCGCAGAAGACTCCTTCACAAGAACCATCCGCTAGATTTAAAAAATATATATATATATAAATACTGTAGAGATAGAGTACATGATAAAAATAGAAATCCTAACTGATTAGTTTTAGAGGTTGAATCAAAATGACTCAAGAGAAAGGAGAACTCACAGGTACAGTTAAGACCATCGCCTTGGTAACCAGGCCTACAGCGGCAACTGTATGAGCCTTGGGTGTTAAGACATTCAGCGTTTAAGTGGCAACTGTTCGGAAAAGCTTGACACTCATCTAAATCTGGATAAAAATAAACAAATAAATACGTAAAAAGATTTGAATATATTTTTCAATCAACACGCTATTGAATGAATGGCTCGAGAAAAATATCGGATTATTAGCAACGACAATTCCTTCAGAACAACGGCAACCTAGATATCACACACGACAAACTACTCATAGAAAATGGAAATGGAGTAGATTTATCTTTATCGGGCGTGCAATTTTCAGAGAAACTTTTCTTGTGCTAGTTTGGGCTTTTTAGTAATGATCTTAGTGCTAAAAAGATACAATCGTGTACTAAAATGGCCTATTAGACTTTTAAAGAGAAAAACCTTGAAGAGAAACCAGTCGTCTTCAGCTCGTGACGTCATTTCTATGCGGTACTGAAGTCAAAACAATGAGAATAGTAGGCGGATTTGCTAAATGCTAAGATTATTAATTAAATTAGAAGACGAAAGAAGTGAAAGAGGGTAGTTAACCACAAATGACATGTTGACGAAGAGAGTCCTATTGTTACTTAAAAGTTCAAAGCGTAAACGACATAATCGTAGCGACACAGAGAGATCAACATTAGTAAACTAGAGTTACCAGAACAGCTTTGCCCGTTTCCTTGCCACCCAGCTTTGCATAAGCACCTGCGACGTCCTGAAGGAAATGTTCGGTTACAATCGGCATTGTCGTCGCACGTGTATCCTTCACAGGTACCATCAGCTAAAAGAAAAACGATCACCTAACTTAGTCAGGACAAGACAAGGGTAATGTCTTTCATTGTAGTGACCAATCAATCGGAATTAAATAGCAAATTTAGGTTATCTACAGTGTTTTGTCTTAATATTAGAGAGCTTAAGCAAAGACGTTTTGGAGCGACGCATGTTGACCGGAAGTGCACTTTTTGCACTCTAAGGCAGTGGTTTTGCGCAAATCGTCTCTAAAAGAGTAAAGACACTCGGCAGTACATATTTGGTAGCGTCAAGGCATATTAAAAGGCAGAAGGCCTCACTTCCGGTTGACGTGCGTTGCTAAGAAACGTCTTTGCTTCAGCTCCCTTATATATTCTCCTTCCATCCTAAGCCCCATCTACAAGAAAAAATATATGTTATATGACTGAGCTAGAGGACTAAGCAGAGGGTCTTCGGACTCAGCTTCTCAAAGTTACTGTTACGCCCCTTCGGTCAGTACGATTCCTAATTGTTATGTAAATTTTAATTTGCAATATTCGAAATGGATACTGTAACTGTCATTGTCGATCTATTTCCCGTAAATGATGAAGGCAAAAGTAATAATTGGTGTATTGCTTTGTCAGAATACCCGTTCATTGTAAGATGTTTGCATGGCAAACTTTGCGCACAGTTAAGGCTCTTTTGCCACTTGGCAAAACGATAATATCAAGAAAACTTACATGCACAATCGAAGCCATCTCCTAGGTAGCCAGGCCTACAGCGGCAATCGTAGGAGCCCTCGGTATTTATGCACTCTGCGTCAAAGTGGCAGCTACTCTTAAATGGCTGGCATTCGTCAAAATCTGTATATGAAAAATGGGGAATAAATTCGAACATTCTCAGCTGCGAATTGATCGTAAACGAGCAGATTATGATCTTTTTCTCCTATTCTTATTTATTCATTTATTTGTCTATTTAATTATTTTTTTTGCCTTTCTTCCAAAAACATTTTAACTTGGCTTCCGAATAATGTACACTAACCGCAAAACAGGCAACACCTATCTAATTAACCACTTACTTTTCTTGTCATTATCAAGTCTTTGTCATCGTTAATTTGTTGTTTTCATATTACTCTAGCATGAGAACTTTAAAAGGATGCTATAGAGGCGCATTCCTTTCGTTGTGTGTGCCCTACCTTAAGTTTCGCCATCGAGTCGGTGCTATATACTAGCAAGCATTATGGTAAATTTGAAAAGTTAAAAATATGCGATCTGCTTCAGCAAAACCTTGAACCATGAGAAAATAATGAGTGCGTTATTCGACAAGTTTTGTCTTGAGATAACATGTAACACTCGAATAGCATGTGTAGTACAATGAAATCCAACAATAGAAATGTTCCAGATGCTGAAATAAAATGATACTGCATTGACAGAAAATGCCGAATTCTCCTACCGAAAATGAAGAAGAAAGATCACTAACCAAAGCATGTTTGCCCATCTCCACTCCAGCCTCTTCTACAAACACAACTCTGTCCGCCATCACTTGAAAGACATTCAGCATTTGAGTCACATCGTACTCCACCACAAGAGTTTTCGACTATTGAACATAAACGCAAGGCAAAAAATAGCAAATTTATACTTGTTTTGTTGTTGTTGTTTTTTTTGTTTGTTTTTTTTTTTTTTACAGCGGAAGGATCAGCTCAGTCAGTAGAGCGGTTGCTTGACCGCAGAGCGGGAGGTTTCTTCGGGTTCGAACTCCGGGACCGGACCAATACTCTGGTCTCAAAATAACTGAGGAAAGAGAATTAACTGTCTTTGTCCTACAAATGGCTAGACCTTCGCGTGGCTAGGATGACCACGTAAAATGGCAGTCTCGTCTCCAGTGGGAAACTTAAAAATAGTGTCCTCAATCAGTACTTTCGTCCTAAATACACTGACCCTTGGGTCAATTAAGCCCGTGTTCGATATACAGTAGAACCCCGATAACTTGAACTCTAAAGGGAAACGAAAAAAAGCTCGAGTTAGCGTGAAATTTCGATTTATCCGGGTAAGTTTCAGTGAAATTTTGATCAAGGGACAGAAAATTTAGTTCCAGTTAGCGGGGAATTCAAGTTATCCAAGTCGAGTTATCGAGGCTTTACTGTATTACAATGCTAACCTGACTCCGAGGCTTTAGGGACAAAAATGCATATTTTTTACGACTCCATTCGCAATTCCCCAAAGAGACTTGAGCACAAAGAAAACAAAACCAAATATAGAAAAATGATCAGAAAGCCTCGGAGTCACGTTAGAATTTTAATTTATTATATAAACTGCAGTGTTTTACAAGGATTTCTACCACCGAGAAATGTGGTATCTGAACACACGTAAAAATACGATATTTTTACATGTGAAGATATCGATAATTTCACTGACATCAGGTTTTTCTCTTAAATTGTACTTAAATTCGTTGGTGTATCATCGAAACATCTTCGGGTCTTCCTCGAAAGTGCTCGGCAATCTTCGGAAATTTTCGGAAATTTTCGGAAAATGTTCGGGAACGTTCGTCTGGTCTTCGGAACAATTTGAAAAATCTTCGGAAATCTTCGGAAGGTGGTCGGAAATCTTTGGAAAATCATCAAAAACGCCGTCATCAGTATGTTTATATAATAAAAAGAATATTACACGTTAGCTCGAAGATATGAATTTTATGTTCTCGTGGCAAGAGCAATATCTCACTCGTTCGCTGCGCTCACTCGTGAGATATTGTTCTTGCCACTCGAACATAAAATTCATATCTTCTCGCCACCGTGTAATATTCTCTTTATATTGAACGTGGGCTATTCCTGGAAACAAGGCATAAGGGTCCTGAGTATACTTACGAGCACAGCTACGTCCATCGCCTTGGTAACCAAGCTGACATTGACACCTATACGAGCCCACGGTATTTATACAATCAGCGTTTTCGTCACAGCTATTTCTGGACGAATTACACTCATCTGTATCTGAAACAAAAGGGAAGTTGGCATGCTATATATAAATAGCAATCAATTTTCAATCAACGTGGCACACAGTTTTGAACAAATAATGTTTGAAAGATTTTTCCAAGAAAGAAAGAAAACACATAGATGAAATGAAAAACGCTTTAAACAGCTTACCATTACATGTTCGTCCATCACCTTGCCAGCCATCTTTACAAAGGCACAGCCCAAGTCTCTCGGGAGACGGTTTGAAACATGTGGCGTTGTCATGGCACTGGACTCCATCACACGAGCCGTCAGCTTAATGAAGGGAAATACAATATATTAATCATAAGCTGTCTTAATTTATCTTTAAGCTGGCGCTGAAAGAAACCGTCGCCTGGTTAGCTCAGTTGGATATGTGCCAGGCTTTTGAATGTAAGGGGGCTAGTTCCAACCCCGGCCGGACCAATAAAACGACAGAAGTATTTTTACATTTGTGAGATTTATACCATTTTATGGACAGCTGTGAGGTTATGACCATATTTAAAACAGCTACCCACATAACCTTGCGGTCTTGTAGCGTGAGCTTGAGGTCTTAAAATCCGATAAAGGTACTGAATTGAGGTAGCTGTAAGAATGCTCTATGTGAAAGCTAGAACGGAAGCGATTCTATCACAGAAATGTTTGACTGTGTTTGTGTAATAGATTTACTCCTAGTTGGAATCAAAAGCAGAGAATAAAACAAAAAACAGCTGATCTCAAGAAAGAAAGCTTTTGAGCCACTGCTTACAATGTGCTCATAGAGTGTTACTACACGACGTCACGCCCGCCGTATTGGTTTCCTTAAACAATGAAACGGAGGCCTTGTTCGAGTCCTCAATCCTGTGGGGATTGATTTTTTTTTTTTAATGTAAAAACTTTTTTTACTCATGAAAGGTATTGTCCATCGTGGATAATGTGTATGAACTAACTTTCTGACTTTCTTTTGTTGCATGAAATTTGCATAGCTGATAGTCAGGTGACTGATAAGGTTCTATAATAAGGAACTCAAGAAAACAAATTGAGGGCACTTACATGTGCAGTTGAAGCCGTCGCCTTGGAAACCAGGCTTGCAACGACATTCATAGGAACCGTCAGTGTTGATGCAATCAGCACGCAATGGATGACACAAATTATTAAAGGACTCACACTCATTGATGTCTATAAACCCAGCAAGAAGAAAAAACAAGAGCTAAGTTAGACCAAGAGTGATAAAACTTGGAAAACCTTTTCGTCAGACGGGAAGCTGTCAAGATGTAGGTTAGTTACATTATGAACATTGCCAATAAGAACTGAAAGATAATAATAGTAATTTTATCATCATCATCATCATCATCATCATCATCATTTGACAGGGTGCGTTCTAACAAAAGTGGTTTTAACGGCCCTGTTTAAACTGCCAGAATTTTTCAGTGTTCTCCAGAAGCTACAGCAGCCGGCAAAAATCGCCAAATGGTTGCCACGGAAGCGCCGGTTACTCACACAAAATAACTTTTTTAAGCGGGGAATAATTCGGTGGCATTTGCTTCTCAACACCTTTTTTCACTAAAAAAAAACATGAAAAACAAAGCAAATGCAGATAAATAAAGATGCCAACTCTGTTCCTAAAATTCTTTAACTGGTCGCTCAAAACGCATTGAAATGCTCTTTTAAGGGCCCCTCAAATGAAACGGAGCTGACGGGGGAACCCGAGCCATAACTAATCCCACATGAAGCTAACCCGCGTGAAAGGCTTCCCGCTCCTCTTGATCTATTCTATTACTGCCAACTTGATTTTTTTTTTTTTCGTCTACTCAAAACTTTCTGCAGAAGCCCGGAGGAGGGCAGTAAAGAGAAAGTCTGAATAAGGGGGGAGGGGTGTATTAGAGAGAGGAGGAAGGGCTTAATTGAGGATTTACGGTTCAAGCGACGACCCTCACGCCTTTCTGAGATTAAGTGGCTGCTTGCAGACCAGAATTAAGCAGTTTAGACAGCTCGAAAATGTCAATTGATTGACGACCAAAATTTCTGTCTTTTTCTACTGCTCAGACTTTTGATTAATTGCTGTTACGGATGGAGTAGACGGTGATTAAGCTCTCCTTTGGGGGAAATCGTGAGAAGTCACGCGCGAGGGGCACATGAGTTGCAGCGTTGCCGCTGGTTTGCGCGTTCTCTTTGCCTCGCTTGCGACTCGAAATGAAGAGCTCACGAGCTATGGATGGCGACATCAGCAATTGTCGTAAACGGTAAGAGAAAAACGTTGACTAAGTGATACTAGCCCCACAACAGAATAGGTTAATAAAACCACAAACGTCCTGGTGCTGACAAGAAGTATTGCTGAAGAAGCAACTGCGCGCGCTCCTGAGCGCGCAGAAAAAATCAACAAGAGCAACTGTTTATGACATCACTAAATTAAACCACCCCACTTTTGGTAAAAGATATTATAAACATTTAGCGACAAATTTAGGGACGTTGACTTTTCAATCAAGCATTTTCAGTGCTCGCACTGCACTTGTAGGTAATTTAGGTCTTTTTATGCTTTCTACTCAAGAGAAACTTTCTTTTTTTGTTAGCCCGAGCCAAAGATTGTAGATCTACAAAACTGACTAAGAATAGCACAGCCAATGTTTTTGTACAGCGACGAGCAGCTGCTTGGAGCTTCGAACCAACAAAACAGACTGTAGTGATTATAAATAACCTGCGAATATATCAGCAGTGGCTGGAGAAGGACGATCGGATTCAAAGAGAGGCGGTGGTAGAGTGTTAAAAGAAGTTCAGCTATCTGGATAGATCGACAAAGTTGAAAGAGAAGAATATGAATGAAGACTTACCGCAACTTACCGCGCCGGTAAGGCATCGGAAAAAGAACTTTCTCTCTTCTTCCCCGACAGCGTTTTTATGCCTTCTTTTCATAATCTAAAAGAAGGCACTAAAACGTTGACAGAGAACTCAACAGCTCTTTTACAAAGGAAAACACCTTGAACTAAAAGTCCACTGCGCGTCACCGACGGAGAAACCTGAACAAAAAATTCAGGAGCTTGAGTAGAAACAACAGGGACTTGACCAGAAAACAAAAGTTATTTGTGCTCTGATCAAGCTTCTGCTGGTTCTGCTCCATTATTAGGGGTTAAAGCCTCTGGTTGAATATGTACCAACATCTGTCATTTTATCACAAGCAGTACTGTGCTGGGTAATTTCCAGCAGCCGGGACAGACAGCCGTGATTATAGAAAACCTGCGAATAAAGCAGCAATGGCTGGAAGAAGACAACCAGATTCAAAAAGAGGAAGTAGAAGAGTGTAAAAGGAAAATCAGCGATCTGGAAAGAACGACAAAATTTGTCGATCTTTCCAGATCGCTAATTTTGTTGTTGCTTTAAGTCTTTTCTGAGATTGTTTTCTTTAAAATTTAATTGAGAGAGAAGAATATGAAGGAAGACTTGAAGCTGCAACTTAGCGCGCCGGTAAGGCATGGGAAGGAATCAAAGGAAGCCACAAAAAAAGTGTCAGAGAACTTAACAGCTCTTTTACAAAGGTAAACACCTTCAACTAAAAGTCCACTGTGCGTTACCGATGGAGAAACCTGAACAAAAACCTCAAGAGCTTGAGTAGAAACAACAGGGACTTGACCAGAAAACAAAAGTTATTTGTGCTCTGATCAAGCTTCCGCTGGTTCTCCTCCTTTATTAGGGGTTAAAGCCTCTGGTTGAATGTTTACCAACATCTGTCATTTTATCACAAGCAGTACTATGCTGAGTAATTTCCAGCAGCCTGAGCAGACAGCATTGATTATAGAAAACCTGCGAATAAAGCAACAATGGCTGGAAGACGACAATCGGATTCAAAGAGAGGAAGTGGAAGAGTGTAAAAGGAAAATCGGCGATCTGGAAAGAACGACAAAATTTGTTTCCAGATCACTAATTTTATTGTTGCTTTAAGTCTTTTCTCAGATTGTTTTCTTTAACATTTCATTGAAAGAGAAGAATATGAGGGAAGACTTGAAGCCGCAACTTAGCGTGCCGGTAAGGTATGGGAAGAAATCAAAGGAAGCCCCCAAAAAATTGCCAGAGAACTTAACAGCTGTTCACCTTCAACTAAAAGTCCACTGCGAATTACCGATGGAGAAACCTGAACAAAAAACTCAGGAGCTTGAGTAAAAACAACTGGGACTTGACCAGAAAACAAAAGTTATTTGTGCTCTGATCAAGCTTCTGCTGGTTCTGCTCCATTATTAGGGGTTACAGCCTCGGGTGGAATCTGTACCGACATCTGTCATTTACTCACACGAGTTACTATGTTGTGTTATTTCAAGCAGCCCGTGCTATATATCGCCTGGTATAAAGGTGCCACCCCTATCGCTAAAATTCTTTCACAGCCCCTAAAATAATAACCTTCCCAGAGCTGGGGGGAGCGAGGGAGTGGGCGGGAATCCCAGCCATGCCTAACCCCACTTGCAATCTTTTGCCGCCTATTTAAATTGTTTGTCCCTCTAATTTACCCTTTCTGGAGAACCCACATTTTTGTTGAGGCTATGATCTAAACTGACGGAAGCACTGTGCTATATTTTACAATCGCTAAATAAAGGCCACTGAAACTATTATTTTGAGTTCGCGCATAACTCCAGACAAAAAAATGTTCGTCATCTTCGAGATAAACATGGTCGTCACCACACAGGATGTCGTAGGCATTGCTGATCTTTTGAATATGCCGGACAGCAGTCAGTATTAGCAGGATACAGCTTGAGCACCCGACAGGAATTTAGGATCTCACCAGTTCGAATCTCAATAGTCCCCCAGGTTTTCTTTGTCCAACGCGTGTAGCATTATTCTCATAAATAACAGTCTAAGGCGCGTACATCATTCTCATACATAACTTAAAATCTTTACCACAGTAGACCCTCGATAACTCGAACTCGGATAACTCGAATCCGCGCTAACTCGAACGTAAATTTTCTTTACCCTTGATCAAAAACTGTTTTTCGTATCCCTTCAGAGTTTGAGTTACCGGAGTTCTACTGTAGTTTTCACCACAATTTACATTTTACCTGAACAATTTTCTCCATCGCCTTGCCAGCCAGAATCACACTCGCACTGCAGCGAATTATCGAAGGACTGTACACACCGCGCGTGCCTATCACACTCAACACCATTGCAGTTTCTGTTGACTGTAAAACAAAAGGATTCAATGAAACCATGAAAACCACCAAAAAAACAGAAGGGTCACTCGCCCACCTAAGCCACCCTCGGCAAGCAATTTGATCACTTTCACATAATAGGTGGGGTGACCCGCCACATGTCACCTCACCTCCATGTAAACAGGCTCTAAGACACTTATGAAACCGTTTATACGAGAAACAGACAATTGGCTCGGATAGAGGCGGGTCACTTTATTTTTCGATGGTTGCTTTACACTCCTAGCCGGGCCACTTTTTTTCCATATACACACTTTGGCACGCTAAGCCGGGTCAACTCGGTCAAGGCAAGCAATCATAGCATGCGCAAGCGCTGTTGTCAGCTCCTTGCTCAGGCAAAGGGGCCAAATCTTTTCTCATATAAGAGCTCGCTAAAGTTGAGTCGGCTGGGACCCTCTTTTCCGGGACAGCTTTTATCCATAAAATGGGGCCTTAATGAGCCTCTAATATAGTCTGCGAACGGCTGACGTATTTCCAGTCGTCGCTTCTCTCCCTCCTAAGGGAGAGAAGCGACGACTGCGAAGACGTCTGCGGTTCGCAGGCTAGCTCTAATGCAGGTAGTAAAAACCCGATACCAAGACTTTCTTGGCTCTCTTTTCTTGGCAACAAAATGAATTTGAGAGATTGCTAGCCACAGTTTAAAGGACAAAACAATGACTTTTTCTTAGCTCACCTCTTTGACAACGGAATCCATCGCCTGTAAATCCAGGTTTGCACTGACATTCGAAAGAACCCTTGGTATTGGTGCAATTTGCGTTCAGGTCACATGGACTACGGGATGGATCACATTCATTCTCATCTGTTAAAAAAAAGAGTAAGTCGCTATTTGTCTTGGTCTTTTGGATAACGCGAAAAACAATGGTAACGGTAACAAGTGGCGCTATTATTATTTTATGACCGAAATTAATTTTAAAAATCACTTTGACATAATACAATCAAAACTTCTCGAATTAACTGAAAGGAAATACTGGTGAATACTAGTGAATTAAAACACAGCATTTTCTTTCGCATGCTCCGCTAAGTTTTACAAAAATATTAGAATATCTAAGATTGATGACTGAGTCCAATCCCTAAGAAACATCCCAAGATGAAAATGTTCGTTGATAATCATCAATAGTTATTACGATTATCAGACGTGGTGGATCTCACGTTTAATTGGATCATTATGCGTTTCTGTGAAACTGCCCACCTACCCCTCCCCTAAGCCAACATTTTCCCCTACGTGAGAAATAAGTGTTGATGTTGGCTTGGGGGAGGGGTAGGAGGGCAGTTTCCCAGAAACGTATAATGATCCGTGTAATTTCCATTTACTTACCCTCGCAACGTCTTCCGTCACCTTGGTAACCAGATTTGCAAATACACCCGCGAAATGCATAACAAACTGCATCCGGGTGACAGTCAACACCCATGCACGTGTCATCAGCTGAAATAGAAGATAACTGAAATTCCCTTTCAGGCCGACTTTTTAATCGAAGGGGCGCTTTAGGGGACTTCACTCGCCTGGTACGTCAAAACTATGTGACATATCCGTAAACTGCCGATTATAAGAATCCCCTCACCCCACCCTCAAATTTTAGACCCATCTACTGGTAAACAACCGTAAACTTTTATAAACCCCCCTACCTGTTAAAGACAAAGATACATCCGATTATGAGACTCTTACGCCACGCTTTACCGATTTCTTTACTCCACGCTTTACCGATTTCTTTACTGAGTTTGAGAAAAAAACCGACTGTTTTGCAGTCTAGATTATGAGCCCCTTCTCTCTCCCACCCAGACATAACCCGGCCCACCTAGCTTTTCTTTTCTTGAATTCGACTTATGATAATTTGAAGTTTACTTGAAAAAACAAACAACGATATATGCAAAACGTATTTTCATCAGCACTTCTATAGCTTGTTTCCAAGGGCCTTTTCTTCTCCGCTTATAAGCCTCCTTGGATATCAGCCCCCTGTTTATTAGGGGTTTTCACATGACGTCACTAAAGTTCAAACTAAGAAACTAAAAGGGTTCTTCTTTTTGCGATAGAGGACGCTTGAATTCCCATGCTTTTGCTTGACGCGGCATTTAGCTTGCTGCCGGGAAAGCTCTTATGTGGGTTTAAAACTTTACTGTTTTTTGGATATTTTGCTATCTAAACATTCCTTGTCTTAAAATAAATAATTATTACTTTAATCTTTATGAGTTCCTCAAACGATGAATTCACGCATAAGTAGGAAGACTCAAGAAAACAGATGTTTCTGTTGGTTTCCGGCCGCCATGTTTGTGCCCCTCAAAGAGACACCAACATGGCATCTCCATACAAAGCCTTATAAGTTTGAGTAAAACGTTTTTCCAAATATCACGCATATGAATTATCGCACAGACCTGATTCTAGGCGAGGCTTTTTGTATATTCATCTTCTTTCATTTCCCAGATACTGGACTTTCTGTACTGACTGGCTTGCATTTATATTTTTGATGGCGTGACAATAAAAACTCAGAATAGGCCCTCTTAAATAGAATACCCCCTAAGAAGATGTATAAGCCTAGGACTTGTAAGCGGCAGTTTACGGTACGCCCACAAAGAAATTATGCCATGGCTTCCAATGGTCTTCTAACGTCTTCTAACTTACACAAAGGCAGAGCAAAGACAAAATAGGCTAACAGTCCTTTGATCAGAGTACTTACAAACACACTTTCGATTGATTTCAATGAAGCCCTTCTTACACAGACAATCAAAACTCCCCAAGCTATTGACGCATTCAGTGTTGTTGTCGGGACAAGGTTTTGAAAGGAAGCGACACTCATCCAAATCTGCAAAGAAAGAAAATAAGAATGGATGAAATGATCACCAGCGAGGAAAAGGTTCGATCTTTTAAATTCTATTCACTATTTTTAAAGAAATGCATGAAAATCAGTCCGGAGAAAAAGGATGTCGATATTGGGGCTTGAATGGAAAAAAGGTTACTACACACAAACCGAGGTTCCATTCATCCAGTTAATAGGGACCTTACGATTCGACAACGGCGACGTCCATGTAAACGTCGCTGAAAAACAGACTTCGCATCATTTTAAACTTTTTCGCGATTATCCCAATTCGTCATGTTACTTTAAAGAAGGGGATTTTGGCCGGAGCTGAAGGGAGGGGAACGCGCTCAAGTTCGGACAGAGATGGTAGAATTTATCGCCTTGCCTTTCCCGTTCCTAAGTAAACTTAAAATCCGGTCATTTCACATCGTAGTTGTGCAGTGAAGGCAAAGAAAAGTACAAAAAAGCGTGATGCACGTGCAGAGTTGTAGTTTTGCTCATTAAACCTATTGCTTTTTTGAAGTTCCCGTTGCCGTCGTCGTTGTGGTTTCGTAAGGTCCCTACTAATTTCAGCACAGGAAAAAAATAGTGCATCTTGTCAACAAATAACCATTAATATCCAGACTTTCCAAACAGATTGGCGCAAAGTACTTTTAAATTCCAAAATGACAGTCCAATTTTCTGCCTCACCAAATCAAAAACAGATATGCGATTCGCTTCAGTCCAACGGTCTTACGTAACAAGCCTACCTTGCTAGAAATGCAGGTATGACGTTTGCATTTGCTCAAAATTTTGCGTTTGATCGCGGCGACAGAAGAGACTTTACCTCGACACTCCAGTCCATCGCCGTCGAAGCCAAGTCGACATCTACATGATTGCTTCCCTGTTTCAGGGTCTTGAATGCAAGACGCATACGTGTGACACGTCTCTCCTCCACAGCCACCACTTGCAACTGATAAGAAAAAACCGTTAATGACCAAAAACGCCCGGACACTTTCACGCGTCTTGCTAATGGCATCTCACCTAACTACTATTAATGAGCATCGATAGACATTTTTTATTATATCTGCATCGCAATCGAAACAAGGAGCTCATGACAACTTATTCGGGTATTTTGTTAGGCTTTCGAACGGGTGCAATCACCAAATGACGTAATACAATCCGCAACACTAAGCAACACGCCTAACTGGCCATGTTCTTACTGAGCGGAGAACTGGTACAGCTAATAACCGTAAAGGCTCTAGGGATCGTTTGAAGGGTACAGCAAAACATGGCGGACAGCAGCAAGCCACCTGTTAATTAAAGAGGTACTCAAGCTTGTTCTGGCTGAAGAAGACATATCTGGTGCATAAGGGTTTTTTTTTTCTTTCTGTAAATAAGAGAACTACGTAGTTCCATTTCTGCAACTATTATTACAGCTTGAAACACATCACTTGAAGTGTTATGTGTTTGTTGACCTTTATTGAAAACTAGAAAAAAAGAAAACTAGTTCCATTTCTGAAACTATTGTTACAGTTTGGAACACAGCACTTGGAAAGTTATGTGGTTGTTGACCTTTATACTGTCCCTCCAAGCAATCCCAAGAAGCTTAGTGGTCGCATATATATTGTACCCAAGTTTTCACTCAGTTAGACCATGGCGAATAGAGAACTACTAATTAGTACGTCACACCACATTCACGTTTGTGCCTTGTTTAAAAATCATTTGTCTTAAAGATAGCAAGAGGACGAAACTGTAAATAAATTTCAATTAAACTAAAAGATAAAGATTCCTTTTTGATATTCTTATCATATCTTTAAAAAAGATCCCTCACACACCCACCTTCACTCCCATCCCCAAACATACAACGCCAACAGAAGCGAATTAGACAAGTTGAACATGACAATTTTATAGGACAAATTGTAGCTTTCACAATACTCAATGTAGTCAATGGAGACCAAGCATTCGGCCATATACCCACACCCACCCCACCCCCAGGACAGACAGTAGCTTGTACAGTAGTCAATGCGGACCAGACATTCGGTTTCTTACCTTTAGTGCACTCTTTCCCGTTTCCTTGGTAACCCTGTTTACATTTACATGTGTAAGAACCGTTCGTGTTTGTGCAGTCCGCGAAGGTGTGACAATCATTGTCTCCCAAGCATTCATTCACATCTAAAAATAAATAACACTCACATAAGTACTCAAATTCCTAATTACAGGCAACAAGAAGGACTCGCAGTCCTAATCTCCAGGTTGCTATCGTGATAACACATGCACGGTACGAATGAATCCAGCTTTGCTTGAACTTCCACTGCAAATGGATGGAATGCACAGAACGTAATCTGATCACGCGCGTTTACTTCATTTCGACCTTCTATCACTGGTAATCCATCACGTGTATTTTTTACCACTATCACTGAAACATTCACAAAGTACAGTGTTGTAGCAAAAGCGTTGAGACTTTCGATCGCTGTCGCCCGCACTCTGTAACCTTCGGTAATTACTTGTAAGATATCCCATATACTTTTTAGTTACAAGTTATTAATTTTCTCTCGTTATTGCCTCCTTTATTGCCTCCAGTTAACGTTTTGGAGCTTTTGGAGTGAAATGTACTTAAAAGCGTGATGCACGTGCACAGCTGTTGCTTTGCACGTGAAACCAATTGCTTTTTGACGTTGTCGTTGTCCTCGTCGTCGTCGTCGGCTTGGTTGCTTAAGTCCTCTAATGCTCCGTCCAAAGTCCGGAGTAGTTTCCATTCCCACTGCTCGTATTTAATTTCCTCATAACTCGTTACTAAGGTAAATGATTCCTTTCCAGGCTTTGAAAATGCGTCTCAAAGGTAAATAAGCGATTACCTCAAAAACCGTGGTTAGTAACAAAAATGGTTCAAAATTAAAGGAAAACGTTAATGGGGGGGACATTACTCACATGTGTCACTGTGTGAGACAAAGGTACGCATTGGTCATCAAGGTTTCTTATTAAGAAATACTTGCCATTGCACGTGACCCCATCGCCTTGGTAACCACTGTTGCAGACACACTTTCTATTAAGACACTGAGCTTGAGAATGGCATTCCTGACCATTGCACAACAAGTTCACTTCCGCTGAGTAATTTAAGTGTAAAGGGAAGAGGAAATGTAAGTAATTGATAATGTCAACCTTAAAACTGAACTTATAGTTGTTTGGATGTTTAAGACGAAAGCAACTGTTGCTGCACTTGATTTCCTTCAGTGGCGTTTAGTTGGAACTTTCAAGTGTTGTTACTTTCTTACTTTCCCTTTTCCTGCCGTAAGCGACGACCCAAAATGCGACATTTATTGATCGCTTACGAGAGGTGGTCGCTTACGAAAATGGACGAACAGGGGGTCTCTTCTTAGAAGAAGTCCCGACACATATGATTTTTGGAAGATAGGTATAATTAGCCCGAGAAAACAGCCGATATTTGGCGACGCTACCACTGGTTTCCCCGACAAATAACCTCTCAGAAACGAGCGCAGAAATTCCATACTGATGACACGTCACTATCGAGATCTGGGTAGTGACGTGTCATCAGTATGGAATTTCTGCGCTCGCTTCTCAGACGCCATTTGACGGGGAAACCAGTGGTAGCGTCGCCAAATGTCGACTGTTTTCTCAGGCTAACACGTAATTTATTGCCTGCAATTTCTAAGTTACGTATAATTATAGTTGTTATGCTCTGAGCGGTGGGGAACATACAGCGAACAGAGACTACAATACATATGAGGCATCAAGTGGTCTCTCATTAGTGGTCGTCGTTTACGAGAGGTACTGATTAAAGGGGTTTGACTGGCAAAATGTTGGTGTTAAGGAGACTGAGGAGGTTGCTTTAAGTGGGTGGTCAAACATGGAGCTTCCACTGTATAACATAAACTGTTGTAAATAGTATGGGCTAGTAAAATTGGCCACTGCTAAAAATAATTCAAATGAGACTGCAAAGTCAGTGCGTTCTCGACTGTGCGACATATCGAATGAGATGAATAAAGACGCTTGTTATCGTTATTATAGCACTCACCCTTTTCGCAGGTAAATCCGTCTCCAAAATAACCTGATTTGCAAAGGCATGAATACGAACCCTCAGTGTTCGTGCAGTCAGCGTCAAAGTGACATTTACGCGAGCTGTCCTTACATTCGTCCACATCTAAAAGGGAAAATAAGGAACTTAGGGAATTTCAGTTATCCTCAAGGAATCTGACCTCCGAGTCAACTCTTCCAAGAAGAATCCGCTATAAGACTGATGACCTGTCCACAGTGATGCCATATTTTTCACTTCTGTTATTAATCTAGTTCCCATGGTCTCTCTTCTTTCGAAGAAAATTGGTCACAATTAGGGCGCTTTTCGTTCAACCAAAAAGTGCGGTTTGAACTTCCGCAACTTCCAGTAGCAAGTGGAACAGCATTTTTCAAAATTTCCAAAACGTGGACAACCTCGCGAGGTGTACCCAAATTTTCGGAAACTTTTTCCCAGAAGTTTTCTTTCCATTCAACTTTTATCTCAGGAACTTCTAGAATTTTCGGTTGAATTGTCCGCATTTCGGAAATTCAACAGTTTCTGGGATTTCTGGACACCTTTCCGGGAAATTTCTGTACCATTTACCGCTGTTTCCAAATTTTCGAAAGTTTTAGTTAAATGGAAAGCACCCTTAGTCACTTCCGACTTACGTCTCGCCTCTTTTTCAAAGTCTTTGATATGAAATTTTTTTGTCTTTTCAAGCAAATTAAATTTATTTTGCACTTGCCCTTATTTCAAAGGTTGATACGATGGAACTCGGATGTGGCTCGTTCAAAATAAACCCCAAAGAAAAAAACAGTGGGAAAAAAAAGGTTTTTAGCGCGAGGCCACCAATCAATTCATAGCGATATTTTAAAAACGTCCCAATTTCAGAAGCAAATGATGAACTACAATGACTGGCCATATCTATCGTTAACTAATAAGGCTAATAAAACAAGAAGTCTTCATAGCTTTTTCAAAATCTTTGTTTGGTGTTAGAGGCGCCCAACTGAGAAATTGTGTGGGATGGTCTAGTGTCCGTGCCAGAGCAGATAAATTACAGTCTGCACGTTAAGTAAACTCATTCGTTTACATTTCTAACCGGTTCTTCTCTCTTCTCCACTTTCAGAATTCCTTTTCAGTTATACAATACAGTGAGTGAGATAGTACGAATCACTTACATCATAAGTAAGTAATAACAATTGAGAAATCTATAAAGACGAACGCGATAACAAAATTTCCAAAAAAAGGAACTAAAAAACGGAAAACATAAAAATACATTATTCCTTCGAGCCGGAGTCGAACCAGCGACCTAAGGATTACAGATATCCCTCTACAGTCCTCCGCTCTACCAACTGAGCTATCGAAGGAACGGTTACTAGCGTCTAGCTCATATTAGATATTATACACTTAAATGACAAAAAAAACATGAACCGGGACAAGCACTGACCATACATAATGAGGCCGCTAAGAGCTTTCTGGGTATTATTCATGCATTAATGTATTTGCTTAATATCTTACTTTCCGTATGGCTTCATAATTTCCTTAGTTAAGGCTGGCATGAAACTGCGGGGTTGCTTTGGTAATGTCGCAACACTCTACAAAGGGACTTGTGAGTTAAAATTGAAGCCAAGAAAACTAAAGATAGCTGATATTTTGCATCTGGATCAGAAGGCCGTAAAGTGTACGACCTGTAGACCGGTTTGTGGTAAGTTTTAGCTCTTTATAGCACGACAGTGACCAGAAAACCACTCGAGTACCTTCAAAACGCGTTTTTCGGCAAAATCTCCAGGAGCGAATGGATTAATATCTTACTTTTCGTATGGCTTCATAATTTTCCTTAGTTAAGACTTAAGGCTGGCATGAAACTGCAGGGTTGCTTTGGTAAAGTCGCAACACTCTACAAAGGGACTTGTGAGTTAAAATGAGGGCGTAGAATTGAAGCGAAGAAAACTGAAGACCCTGTGAAACTGTTAGAAACCATCTGAACGTGGAATGATGACAATGAGGGTTAATGTAAAGAGCATTTTGAACTCGTAATGATTGCCGTTAAACTTACAACAATAAATCAATGAGACTTTCCAAATCGAGTGGATACAGTAAGGGCCAAGTCGCACTAGAGGACAATTTCAGATTTGTCCAGGACAAATCTGACTTGAAATCGACCAGTGACAAAAAATTTGTCCGGAAAGCTACAGTCGCACTTGAGAACAAAATCTGTGAACAAAACATCACACCATGCTGTGAGCGTCACTCTCTGCTTTCCAACAGATCGTGTTTTTCAGCCCATAGTTGGACTAACAGTTTTTCCTCATCTTTAGTCCATCGTTCCTGGGCCTTCTTGTTCTCGGAAGATGTACGGCGCGAAGAAGTTTGGGATGATTCCGGCATTGAGCCGTCTTCGACGAACGGAAAGGATTCTGACAACGAGCCAGAACTTGCGGTTGAAGGAGATGGGCTTGGAGTTCCTCGATCATTAAAATTGTAAGTGCTAGGCAACGGATATATCCATCCTGGTGGATATTGAGGATATTGTTGCCCCATTTCATACGGAAAGTATTGGTTGCCCGCGCCTGGATTCATGTTGTTGCGAAATGAGAACGTGACCAATTTTGCCGCGAAGTCTATAGCATAGAGACTCTGCTACATATCACCTGTCAAATCATTTCCGAATTAAAACACCCTCGCTATTGTTTTCCAAAATTTGTCTCAATTTGGCCTGCTCCAGAGATAGTCGACGGCATCTTTGAAGTTTGTCCGCCCGCGACCAAATTTTGTCCTTTGGTGAACAAACCGGTCGCACTTGGTTTTTCATTGTGATGACAGATTTTGACAGATTTTTGACATAAATAAACAGTTTTGTCCTCTAGTGCGACTTGGCCCTAAGAAAAAAATAACTAACATGGTGTGAAGAACGTCCTCCGGCGATTATTTTGCAAGGGATGTCAACATTCCCTTTTTACAATATTTTTTCTTCCCAATCACCATATCTCCTATAATACATCTTGTTTTTGTCTGGGTATTGCAGTTTTTTCCAAAGAAATTGAAGACAACGTCTATTTTTTTGGGGGGGGGGGGAGAGGGGGGGCAAATAAGGTGTATTATGGGAAGTGTGCAAATGGTGAGCTATTCTCTAGGAAGAAGATGTATATATCACCTAGAGTCAACCATCTGAATTAAGGATAGTATAAGCCGAAGTCACTCATTGACAAGGGTCAAAAACTGAACACTGAGTGGCTTACTACATAAAGTGAGCAAAGAGACAACTCGAAATTTTGCTTTCTGCGCATGCCCGAACTTCGCAAGCTGATATTTTGCATCTGGATCAGAAGGCCGTAAAGTGTACGACCTGTAGACCGGTTTGTGGTAAGTTTTAGCTCTTTATAGCACGACAGTGACCAGAAAACCACTCGAGTACCTTCAAAACGCGTTTTTCGGCAAAATCTCCAGGAGCGAATGGATTAATATCTTACTTTTCGTATGGCTTCATAATTTTCCTTAGTTAAGACTTAAGGCTGGCATGAAACTGCAGGGTTGCTTTGGTAAAGTCGCAACACTCTACAAAGGGACTTGTGAGTTAAAATGAGGGCGTAGAATTGAAGCGAAGAAAACTGAAGACCCTGTGAAACTGTTAGAAACCATCAGAACGTGGAATGATGATAATGACGGTTAATGTAAAGAGCATTTTGAATTCGTAATGATTTCCGTTAAATTTACAACAATAAATCAATAACACTTTCTAAATCGAGTGGATACAGTAAGAAAAAAATAACTAACATGGTGTGAAGAACATTCTCCGGCGATTATTTTGCAAGGGATGTCAACATTTCCTTTTTACAATATTTTTCCTTTCCCATCATCACATCTCTTAAAACACATCTTGTTTTTGCCTGGGTATTGCGATTTTTTCTAGAGAAATTGAAAACAACGCCTTTTGGGGGGGGGAGGGAAGGGGGCGAACAAGCTGTGTATTATGGGAAATGTGCAAATGGTGAACTATTCTCTAGGAAAAAGATGTATATATCACCTAGAGTCAACTATCTGAATTAAGGATAGTATAAGCCGAAGTCACTCATTGACAAGGGTCAAAAACTGAACACTGAGTGGCTTACTACATAAAGCGAGCAAAGAGACAACACCATAATATACGTCAAGTGGTCGCTTACAAGAGTTAAAGAACAATGGAACACTGTAAACCGACACGCAAAAAAGTAATTGGGGTCATTTACTAGGGTGGTCGTTTTCGAGAGGCTCTAATTAATATCGAGCTTTGACTTGGAAAATTTAGGTGTTTTGAATTGGTTGTCGCTTATTGGTGGTGGTCGTTTACGAAAGGTGGTCGCAAATGGAGGTTCGAGTAATCATCAAACAATCATAAAACAAATGATTGCTGAATCATCCATCTCGCAGATGGATAATCCAGCAGCCATTTGTTTTACCAATGAAAGTCGAAAAAAAAAAACAAACAAACAAACAACATCAAATGACAGTGCAAACGATACGTTTTCGTTTAGAACAAATGACAGTGTAAACGATAAGGATGAAGTAATTATTCGGTCTTAACACAAAAAGAAAAAATTTTGAAAAGGGCAGTTTTAATACCTGTCCCCGAAAAATCAAAATTTTCAAAGAATAAAACAAATTCCTTCAAGCCGGATTCGAACCAGCGACCTAAGGATGACAACTTAACTTCTACAGTCCTCCGCTCAAAAATTTCCCGGCAGAACTTTTCTCCCAGAAAGTCAAATTATTTCTTCCAGAGTCTCAAAATTGATGCATCCTAGAAGAACATAACAGGAGACACAAGGGGAAAAAAACTGCTCAGTTGATTTTATGTGGCAACCCTATACTAACGTCGTTCAGCCTTTCTTTCCCGGTTTATCGCAACACAGAAAATTTTCTAAAATATAAGTTCTTTATTCTTGTCCTCTAGCATTCAAAACCGAGGATACTAGGCAAGTTTACGGAGAAAGAGTTTAAAGAGAAAAAAATGATTCCTTCGAGCCGGATTCGAACCAGCGACCTAAGGATGACAACTTTACTTCTACAGTCCTCCGCTCTACCAACTGAGCTATCGAAGGAACGGTTACTAGCGCTTTGGTCCTATTAGATATTATACACTTGACTATAAAAAATTATAAAACCGAAAAGCTTTCTGGGAATTGCTAACGGCTTCAGAATTTCCTTAGCTATGCTTGTCATGAAACTGCAGGGTTTTCTTTCGTAATGTCGTCACGCTCTAAAAAGAGATTTATACAAAGAAAAGACATGCACAAATGCCATGTTCACGCCAAGAAAACTGGAAGTCCTTAGAAAATTGTTGGAAAGCAACTGCGCAAGGAACCTTGACAATGAAGGCTAATGTAAAGGGCATTTTGAATTCGTAATGACTACAAGTAAAATTACGCCGGTAATTCACTTAGCTCTCGTCGTTTAATTATTGTTTATGCTTATCAGGTGAGGACATTTTGTCAAAGGAATGTCCACAGCCGTTGTAGAAACGACATTAAACTAATCGCTCTCTCGGTCTAGGAATCTAGATGGTGCTTTATAGACTGCGACGGTCATGTGACTGGGTAGGCGTTCACGTGCAGCTGAGTAGTAGACTACGAGTAGTCCCCCATTTGTCCTCAGGGATAGTAGAGAGAGAGAGAAACGCGAGCGCGCGTAAAAATCATCCCACGCGAGAAAATCACTCCCCGCCGCGTGTCGCCCTTTCTCGCGTGGGGTGATTTTCACGCGCGCTCACCTTTCGCTCGCTCTACTATCCCTGAAGAAAAATGGGGGACTACTCGTAGTCTAGCTGACTAGCGTCTCTACTAACATGCAACAATAAGAATAAGATACAGTCTAACATCCACGTATTACTACCTCCCATAAGCAACCACCAATCCAAAACACCAAAATTTTTCCTAGAAGTATCCCTACAGTTTGGGACTTTCGTAATCGACCGCAACCATTTTGAGAGCTAAAGGTCGCAAGGGTCACTTCTTAAGAGTAGACCGAAACCGGAAACCGCCTCCCTACGCTGGTTATTTTCTTTTGTAAACGTATTGATCGATACAATTGTTCGACATTTTAAAACGCTAGAGCACGCGGTTGTATTTTCTTAGCCGTCGATCGAAGAAAAGGTGAGTGTTAGACTTCATTATCACAATTGAGTAGCGCAGAGGAAATTCCACAACACTCCTAAATCGCCGTAAGAGTTTAATCCACAGGGATCTTCGTTTTAGTCCAGGGGGGTCTTCGGTTTAGTCCAGGGGGGTCTTCGTTTTAGTCCAGGGGGGTCTTCGGTTTAGTCCAAGGGTCTTCGTTTTAGTCCACGGGGTCTTAGGTCTTAGGTCTTCGTTTTTGGGTCTTCGCTGACATTGTTGCAAATGATATTTGTTATTTGCTTGGCTTCGGATTTTTAAGATAAGATACAAACAAAATAAATAGGTGCGTATCGCCAGTGAACAAAATATGATTATTTAAACCGTCATCAATACAATATCAAATATAGGGTATTGTCTGCACGGTTGAGTTGAATTATGAAATTTGTTTGTACTCCAAGTATACAAAAGCAACGACTATAACGTGAATTTGCTATCATTCAATTGCGAACAAATGGCTTTAAAACAAGACGGCGTGCATGGGATTTCTGGAAACCTTTCCGGGAAATTTCTGTACCATTTGCCGCTGTTTCCAAATTTTCGAAAGTTTTAGTTAAATGGAAAGCACCCTTAGTCACTTCCGACTTGCGTCTCGCCTCTTTCTCAAAGTCTTTGATATGAAATTTTTTTGTTTTTTCATGCAAATTAAACTTATTTTGCACTTGCCCTTATTTCAAAGGTTGATAGGATGGAACTCGGATATGGCTCGTTCAAAATAAACCCCAAAGAAAAAAAAACAGTAGGAAAAAATAAGGTTTTTAGCGCGAGGCCACCAATTAATTCATAGCGATATTTTAAAAACGTCCCAATTTCAGAAGCAAATGATGAACTACAATGACTGGCCATATCTATCGTTAACTAATAAGGCTAATAAAACAAGAAGTCTTCATTGCTTTTTCAAAATCTTGGTTTGGTGTTAGAGGCGCCCAACTGAGAAATTGTCTGGGATGGTCTAGTGTCAGTGCCAGAGCAGATAAATTACAGTCTGCACGTTAAGTAAACTCCTTAGTTTACATTTCTAACCGGTTCTTCTCTCTTCTTCACTTTCAAAAATTCTTTTTCAGTTATACAATACAGTGAGTGAGATAGTACGAATCACTTACATCATAAGTAAGTAATAACAATTGAGAAATCTATAAAGACGAACGCGATAACAAAATTTCAAAAAAAAAGGAACTAAAATACATTATTCCTTCGAGCCGGAGTCGAACCAGCGACCTAAGGATTACAGATATCCCTCTACAGTCCTCCGCTCTACCAACTGAGCTATCGAAGGAAAGGTTACTAACGTCTAGCTCATATTAGATATTATACACTTAAATGAAAAACATGAACCGGGACAAGCACTGACCATACATAATGAGGCCGCTAAGAGCTTTCTGGGTATTATTCATGCATTGATGTATTTGCTTAATATCTTACTTTCCGTATAGCTTCATAATTTCCTTAGTTAAGGCTGGCATGAAACTGCGGGGTTGCTTTGGTAATGTCGCAACACTCTACAAAGGGACTTGTGAGTTAAAATTGAAGCCAAGAAAACTAAAGACCCTGTGAAACTGTTAGAAACCATCAGAACGTGGAATGATGATAATCACGGTTAATGTAAAGAGCATCTTGAATTCGTAATGATTTCCGTTAAACTTACAACAATAAATCAATAACACTTTCTAAATCGAGTGGATACAGTAAGAAAAAAATAACTAACATGGTGTCAAGAGCATCCTCCGGCGATTATTTTGCAAGGGATGTCAACAATTCCTTTTTACAATATTTTCATGAAGTAATAATTTATTAGACCTTTTATGCAAAATCACAGCTCAACAATGCGGTTGATCTCTCCTATTTCCTCTGAGAATTTGATGCGGTCAAGATTAGGTGATCTTGGTTTACAATCAACAGATGTTGACGGTGCAGGTGATTGACAAAAGTGGCCCCGGTCAAATTCACGAAGTGATTCTTGTTATCAACTATAACCATTCTAATAATTAATTGTTTAAACCATTACGTGAAGTAAGTTGACATTCTCGATATCATCTTTTCTTCACTCTTTCTTTTTTTTTTTTTTTTATTTATTTATTTTATTGACGAGAAAAAAATTAATTACAAATACTTGTTATTTTAACTATGAAAATATATATATCTATATGGCAAAAAACAAACTAAATTTGTAACGAAAACAAACAAACAAACAAACAAACAAACAAACTAAATTCAAAGGAAAAAGACGCAAACCTGATAAGTGAAACAGTATAGCAGTAAAGTGTAGCTTGAAGGAAATGACACTAGCATTCACGTATCTAAAGAAGTTTGTCCCATGTTTTTTTGAATTGCGATAAGCAGTTAGATCTAAAAGCTATTGTGCGAAGAATATCAATTTTGTTGTTGAGACGCAGTAGAAAACTGTCAAAGTCCAGGACGCCGTTGCGTACGCTTGTAGCAAAAACATTATATTTGGCGACAATCAAACAGTAATTAAGCACTTCCCAGTTATTTGACTCTTTGTGCCAACCATATAGAATAGTGCTTTCAGATAAAGTCAGTTTGTGTTTAAATTTTTCGTGCCACCAGTTAGAAAAACAAGTCCAAAACGAAGAGGATACACTACAGGTAATTAACATATGTTTTAGAGATTGACTTTCAAGGTTGCATAAAGGACAAACATCAGTATCAGTTATGCGCGCGCGGAAGAGGCTAGATTGGGTAGGTAAAATGTTGTGAATAATTTTGACTTGGAACATGATCAGTTTTGGTTCTTTCAAGATTTTAAACGGGAGCATGTAGATGTAAGGAATTTCATCTTTGGTGAACCCATGATCTAGAATTCTGCCTTCAGCAGTGGGTGCTGAGAAGCTTTTATCAAGTATGGAAGAATAGGCTTCTTTTGTGGAAAAAAGCTTCAAGGATGTTTCGCGCTTTTCAGATTCATCATGCACGCCTGCTTTGACTCGTAGTGCACTTTTCCATTCAGTTGGTATGGCTCTTAAAAGGCCGTAATAAGTGGTAAAAGGAAATTCAAAGTTATATTTCTCTTTCATTTCTGATAAGGTAAGAAATTTAAGGTTAACATTTAGAAGGTCTTCGATGCAACGAATTCCACTTGTACACCAGGATTTAATATAAATTGGTTTTCCATCAATACATATGTTACGGTTATTCCAAATTATTTGTTTTTTTATGGAAATTTGCTTGTCACAGGTCAGTCTTCTGAAGTCATGCCAGTAATTTAAAATGGTGTGGTAAAACTCCGGAAGGTTCTCTAAGTTGAGTAGCTTAGGATCGTAGTCGCATTCGATGAGGAACTCTAGACCTCCGTATTGGTTAAGAGCTTGATTTGGGATTTTTTTTCCACGAAGCATTACTTGATTCAGCAATACGCTTTATCCAAGCAATCTTTAGCGACCGCTCCATGATTTCAAAGTCAATCATCTTTAGGCCCCCACAGTGTTTTTCACCAATGATAGTCTTTTTTTTCTTAATTTTGGGAGGCTTACCCTCCCAAATGAAGCCGAAAATAATCTTATTAATTCTGTCTATAAGGGATTTAGATACGGTCAGTAACGAACTGCAATATATGAGTTTCGACAAACCTAACGTCTTCACAATATTGATTCTGCCAATTAAAGTTAGCTTTTCTTTTTTTTCCAGTTGTTGAGTGTTTTTTCTAAAGAACAAACCTTTTCTTCAAAATTAAGGGTGTTGGCTTGCTTTAAGTCATAGGAAAAGTGTATACCAAGGGCATAGACTGGTTCTTGGGGCCATTTAAAACCAAACGGCTTGTCTTTGCGCGACCTCCAACATCCTAACCACAACGCTTCGGTTTTGTTTGTGTTAATTTCGAGACCACTGATCTGCTTGAATTTGTCTAAATGTTTTAGTAATTGTGTGACAGAATCAAGATCTCGCACCAAAACGGTGGTATCGTCTGCGTATTGGGTTATCTTAATTTCATTCTGACCGACTTGGATACCTTTAATAGTATGGTCTTTCTTAAGTACTCTAGCTAAGAGTTCGATTCCAACGACGAAAAGGAGGCCAGACAGTGGGCAACCTTGTCGCACACCTCGCTCGAGAAGGAAGAAGTCCGATGCATGACCATTGTGTAGTACACAGCTCGATGCTTGGTTGTAAATAACTTGAAACCAGTTGAGTATGTCAGGGCCAAAATTAAACGTTTGTAAAGCGGCTCTTAAGTAGTTCCATTCTATTGTATCAAACGCTTTTCGAAAGTCAAGAAATATGGCAATACCGGGTTTTTCTTCCTGCTTAGTGTGAGACATTACGTCTTGAATTAGTCTAACGTTTTCACCGATAAAGCGTCCTTTAATGTAACCAGTTTGGTCAGAGTTTATGATTTTAGGGAGGACTTTTTCTAGTCTTTTTGCAATAGATTTTGTCAGAATTTTGTAATCAACGTTTAGTAGAGATATGGGTCGCAGGTTTTCAAGTAAAGTTTTGTCTTTGTTCTTTTTGGGGATGAGTGAAATGATTCCGCGCTTTTGGCTGATAGATAGTGAACCTTTTTGGAAAGCATAATTAAAACTGGCAGTCATCTCAGTGCCAAGGTCACTCCAAAAGAATTTGTAGAATTCTGCAGAAAAACCATCAGTTCCTGGTGTTTTATTGTTTTTAAACTCTTTTAAGGCAGTTAAGCATTCTTCTTTTGAAATCATGCCTTCACACAGTATTTGTTCGTTTTCATCTAGCGGTTCAATATTCTCTAAATTGAATAAATCAGATTCAGGCAGATTATCCTGGGAATTTTGCGACTTGTAAAGAGTTTCAAAAAAAGTTTTTTGTTCTTGTAGTATCTCAAACTGATCACAAGTTACCTGATTGTTAGGAAGTTTGAGCCTTGTGACTGTTTTTTTAAAATGATTCCGTTTTTCCAGGTTGAAGAAGTATTTGGAATTTCGCTCACCAAACTCATGCCACCGAGCTTTGCTCCTAAGAATGGCGCCTTTTGTTTTTTGTCGCATGATCGTGTGAAGGCGCAATTTTGTCGCGTAAAGCTCGTTCAATATTCTTTTGTCGCTAGGGTTTTGTTCACACTTTTGCATAAGTTCATTGACTTTATTTTGAAGGGCAGCCTCTTCATTCCTCTTGTTCTCAGCTTTGATTTTTGTATACTTGATTGTGAATCCGCGAATTTCCATTTTAATTAAGTCCCATTTTAGACCTAAGTCATCCAGGTCAGCATATTTATCTTTGAAATCCGGTAGACTTTCGCGGATTGCGGAAGTGAAGTCTTCGTCCTCTAATAGAGAATTATTAAATTTCCAAAAACCAGGAGCTTTAGGTTGCAATAAATCTTCTGTCTTAAGATGTAAAGTGACAGCCGAGTGATCAGTTTCAGGGGCGTTAATTATATTGCAAGCATGTGTGTCACTGCTGAGTTCTTTTGAAATTAAAAAGAAGTCTAGTCGGCATTGGATTTTTAGCGATTTGTTTCTCCAAGTGAAGCGGTTGTCGTTCGGATTGCGATCGCGCCAAATGTCTGTTAAATTATAGAGGTTCGCAAGATGCTGAACTTCTTTAATTACTATGGATTTTTTCCAAACTGAATTTCCGCCTTTTTTGTCATTTTCAGAAAGAGCGCAGTTGAAGTCACCTGCGATAATAATATTCTCTTGGGCAAAATCTTCAAGCTGATTTTCGAGCTCTTTAAAAAACGTGACTTGCTGATTCGCGTCATTCGGGGCATAAATATTCACTAGAATTAGATGCAACTCATCAATTAATAGGTCAAGTATAAGAAACCTGCCTTTCGTGTCTTGGATGCATTTTTCGACCTTGACATCTAAGTTCGGAGTAACGAGAGTCATGACACCTTTGCTGTGTGAACTGCCGTGACTAAAATAAACCTTCCCACCCCATTCAGCTTCCCAAATTTGGGCACATTCTTTAGAGCTGTAGGTTTCTTGTAAGAATGTGAAATGGAATTTTTGATTATGTAACCAACGGAAGATTGATCGACGTTTGATTGACTTATTCAGTCCTCTTACGTTTAAGGACTGGAATTTAACATCAAAACTAGGTTTTAAAGGCGTCTACGGGACAAAGGGAAAAAGTCAGAAAATTGCGCTGGCAACGGCGGACTTTGACAGCTGTCTTTTGGCCGAAGTGTGAATGTGAATGCAGTGTTTTTGTGACTAAAGTGTTCAAACTACTAGTAGAAATAAAATAAATTATTAAAGGACTTAGACAAACATTACTTAAGAAACATAAACAGAAAAATAAAAAAGGCGCTGAAAAAGGCCTTCTAACGCACCACACGAAAGTGGTTTGGCGTACTTGAGAGGGTAGCATAACAAGGGACGTAGAAAGCATCCGCAATAACAACGACTTTGACTCTGAATGTAAAATAAACGGATTTGCCATTTTGAAAGGTGCAAGTGAAAATTTGGTTACCGCAAGGGAAGCATGAAAATAGCGAGTTCCATCTCAGGGTCGAAATTAAGTCCTCGTATTTGGAAACACACAACTAGAGCATGATTTTAAAGGCAAGAAGCAACGGAGTAAAAATAAAACTGGTTTTCAACTAAGAGTTAATTTTAAAGTTTTGTGAAAGGATTGGACTTACGGAAAAAGCGTCACCTATTCGCTTTGACTAAGCAGTTCTTGGGATTGGACCATAACATCAGAGGATTCTTCTTGACTTTGCAGTGGTTCTTGATGTTCGGCTGTACCATTGCCAAAATCCTCATGGGTATTCACTGAAGAGTTGACAGGGAGCCATTTCTTCGGCACGTCATAATGAAAATAAACTTTTCCATTAACAACTAACTTATCTCCTATGACGGAAGCTTTGTGGCTAGGTGTTTCTTGTTTTATCTTCTTCATCGCAGGGATAAGGACGTTTTTCCTGATTTCTTGTATGTGCTTCGGTAGTTCTTCACCCATTGAAATACGCGAGTTTTTCAGCCTGTAGCGAGCTTTCCAGACATGATCTCTGTCAGCACGACACGTGAAGCGAGCAATAAGAGGTCGGGCTCTGTTTCTGTTTGGCTTGCCAAGACGGTGTGCCCCGCAAAGCTTCATATTCAAGACTTCGTCTTGTGGTAGGTTTAAATTTCGGGTTAAGACGTCACGTACTAGCGAGAGGCAATCCTCGTCTTTGGACTCATTGACTCTGTGGAAAATTAGATTCCATCGACGACTATAGATGTTTAAATGAGTCAGCTCATCCCAACAAGTTGACTGCTCGTTTTCGCAGTTCGCGACGCGTTCCACAAGGTCGTTGTAGCGACGAAATTCACTCTTGTTTACGGACCTTTATTTCCAATACTGCAAGGACGGCTACAATCTTGAATCGTGACAATACACGAAGACAATGTTCCAAACAATACAGTCGTCAATGCGTCGAAACCGATCAATTTTGGTCGTTACTTCGAGTGAATGCCCAAGCTGCAAACACTCGCTGAAACGTATCAAAAGGCAAGTAAAAACAAAGTCACATGACCTCTAAAGGCGGGAAAACAAAACGAAACAGGGAACCCAGCCGCTACACCCCACCCCATGCGAACTTAGTGAAGCATTACAAACACAAACTAGGCATGGGTTCCCACGCCTACTAAGTTCAAGTAATAAAGGAATGTCAATCAATATCAGTGTCACTGTTCCTATACTTGTCTGTCTCTAATCTCGTTGGAGATTTCCTGATTCTTCCAGCAAACAAAGTTTCTGTATAGGACGTACTAATGTGGTTGACGCGCCCGTTTTCACTACTACTGTCCGGACAAGTCCATCTCTTCCGGGAACTGCTTTAATGACTCGACCCATACGCCACTGTCCTCTAGGCAAGCAGTCGTCCACTAGTAGCACAAGGTCTCCAATCTCAGCATTCCGGCGGGGTCGCTGCCACTTCTGTCTCTCCTGTAAACCTGAGATGTACTCCCTTAGCCATCGCTTCCAGAAATGATCAGCTAGAACTTGTGCCTGTCTCCACATCCTCCTAGCAAATATGTCCTCTCTTACGAAGACTCCAGGAGGTAAAACATGAACAGCCCTCTGCAGCAGCAGGTGGTTAGGAGTCAAGGGTTCACAATCATTTGGGTCATCGGACACAGCGCAAAGTGGTCTAGAATTCAGAATAGCCTCAACTTCTGTTAAGACGGTTGTTAATACTTCTTCATTCACTAGGCTCTCACCGAGTATGGCCTTGATGGCTGTGCGGGTACTACGTATTAGTCTCTCCCAGACTCCGCTAGCATGTGAAGCCTTTGGCGGTTGGAACGCCCACTGACATCCCTTCTGAAGTAGTTCATCCAAGATCTGTTTCTGGTTCCAGTCTTCTATCGCTTCTCTAATTTCCCTTTCTGCACCGACAAAGTTTGTCCCATTGTCCGAGTAAATACACTTGGGTGGGCCTCTTCGATTCATGAATCTTCTTAGAACATTGATGAAGCAGTCTGACTCTAGAGAAGTAGCCAGTTCCAGATGCACGGCCCTGGAATTCAAACAGGTGAATATGACACCCCATCTCTTGACCACGGCTCTCCCTCTTTTCACGTTTAACGGTCCAAAATAGTCGACGCCAGTGTAAGTGAAGCATGGTTGATAAGCCGTAGTACGAAACGCTGGTAGAGTGGCCATCATCTGCTCCATAGTGGCTGCCCTTTGCTTCTTGCACTTTAAACAGGATCGTACTACTTTACGCACAGCAGACCTCCCTCGAGGTATCCAAAACTGCTCCCTTAAACTTGCCAGTAGGTGGTTCTGACCAGCGTGCGCTAACCGTTGGTGGAAGGCTGCAATAAGCAACTGGGTGACGTGATGCCCTGGCGGCATGATCATTGGGAACTTGGCTCCAAAGGCAATGGCAGCTTCAGAAATGCGTCCTCCAACTCGCATTACTCCATTATCCACCATTGGCCGAAGCTTGACAATTCTGCTTGAATGTTTGACATTCTTTCCCTTTTCCAAGTCGCCCATCTCATCGGCATACGCCTCATTCTGCACCAGCCTTACTACAGCAGTTGTAGCCTTCTGTAGGTCATCTGTCGTTAAGTACTTTGAACTGCTGCTGTCTCTATCTTTCTTTAGATATGACTTGAATTTTAACAACCAGGCTATCTTTCGCAACAGCACTGACCAGGAAGAATACCTTACAAGAAATTCATGCATGCTATTGGGTAACTGCAAAGTGAATATAGCCTTTTCCACCTTGACTTCTAAGTTGTTCTCTGGTAGATCGCCAATTTCAGTGGTCGGCCACTCTGCCTCTGGTTGGGATAAAAAGGCTGGGCCAGCGAACCACCTATCGCTGCTCAAAAGCTGTTGAGCTGAAAGCCCACGAGATGCATCATCTGCCGGGTTTCGGTTTCCTGGACAATGTCTCCACTGGGTCGGCTCGGAAACTTGCCTTATTTCACATACACGGTTTGCTACATAGGTCTTGAATCTACGGGACTCGTTTCTGATGTACTGCAACGTGATTTGGGAATCTGTCCAGAAGAAGGTAGAAGAAATATTCAAGTCTATTTCCCTTATGATCATACTGTGAACTCTTGCTGCTATCGTAGCAGCCTGTAACTCGAGCCTTGGGACAGAAACGTACTGAAGAGGAGCCGTCCGGCTTTTGGCCATGATAAATGAACAATTCACCATTCCATCCCATGTTTCTCTTCTCAAATAGGACACTGTCCCATAACCAAATTCAGAGGCATCACTGAAGTGATGTAACTGGAATGATTTACCAGCATGGCAGCCTCCAGGGAAGTAACAACAAGGAATATTGACTTGATTGAGGAGCTCCAACTGCTCTCTCCACTTTGTCCAGCTTCTCAGCAAGTCGTCTGGCAATTTCTCGTCCCATTGAAGTTTAAGCTGCCAGGTCCTTTGGAGGACTCTCTTAGCTGGGAGCAAAACCGGTCCAATCATGCCCAGCGGATCGAACGTGGAGCTCATGGTTGACAAACACCCTCGCCTAGTGCCGTCATTTAACTTCTTCGGTAAAGGTGACACCTTCACTCCCAACGAGTCGTTCTCGGTATCCCACTGCTGACCCAGCGCTCTTTCGATAGGAAGCTTGTCCAAATCCAGGTTTTTAACCGTTCTTTCCCCAGCTGGGATAGCAGCTAATACTTGCTTGACGTTGGACACGAACTTTGTCAACCGAAAGTTCCCTCTTTGCAACAACTCCATCAACTGCAGTGAAGCATCAATTGCCCGTTCAGTGGTAGGCACAGAAAACAATCCATCATCTACATAGAAATTCTTGGAGACAATAGCGCACACTTCCTTGCTAAACTCGGATTCATCGTCTGCAGCTGTTCGTTTTAAAGCCCAGGCTGCAATCGATGGAGAGTCTGTCTTTCCAAACAAATGCACATTCATTTTGTGATCACTCGGTGGCTTATCGACGCCTTCACTCCACCATAAGAACCGTAGGGCATCTGTATCCTCCGCCCTGCAGACTACTCTGTGAAACATGCTCTCGATATCAGAGGCTATGGCTACGTCCTCTTTTCTGAATCGGATCAGAACTCCAACGAGAGAATTGTTCAGCTGTGGTCCTTGCAGCAGTTCTTTATTCAGGGATGTCCCGCCAAATTCCGCGGCCGCATCGTACACCACTCGGACCTTTGCTTTATTCGGGTTAATTACACCGTGGTGTGGTAAATACCATGTGCATTTACTCGTGTGGGCGGCTTCCTCAGCGGACAACTTCACAGCATACCCCTTTGCAATATAGTCGTTCATCACTGCCTCGTATTGCTTGGCGAATTCTGGACTTCGGTCAAACCGTCTCTTCAGTTGCTGTAACCTCCTTTCTGCTAAGGACCGGTTGTTTGGAAGCTGAGGGTCGCTATTTCGCCAAAGGAGACCGACTTCGTACCTCCCGTTCTTTAATTTAGTGGTGTTGTTCAATATTTCAAGGGCCCTTCTGTCCTCACGGCTGTCGCAACTGTCACCAACATTTCCAAATCCGTGTGATTCAGAGTCCCAAAACTTCTCAACTTGCTGGTGAAGTCCCATGACCGACTCTTCCTTGGTAACGTCAAACTCGAATACAGAAAGGGCAACTGGCTTGCTATTATCTTCCCCCTTGTTTGTGGGCCCAGCTACACACCATCCAAATGGAGTTCTCATAGCGTATGGCTGGTTCTGTGGGCTATCTCCCCAGCGGTAATCGAGAACTATGTGCGCCTGAGGCACATCCTGGCCAATGAGAACTGAAACCTTCGGAACATCCACAGGTATGTTCGGCAGTTCTAAATGTGCAAGATGTGGCCATTGTGTTAAATCTACTTGGTTCGGACAATACCGGTCACTAACGTTCAAGTCCTGTATGGCCAAGGCATGAGGTATTGAGTACAAGGGCCCATCTCGTCTCAATGGGCGTATCAGAAATTTAACTCTGATGAGTTCACAGTCATGATTCTTGTGCGTTACAGTGTTAATGCTCACTTTCTCGGGAGTTCCATGAAGTTGCAATCGTTCAGCTAGGTCCGAAGTAATCAAGGAACTGACAGCCGCTGAGTCTAAAAGGCCGTACGAAGTGACCATAGTTGCGTTTTCACCCACGATGGACAGCGGTACCACCTTGAGTAGCACAAAGCTTCGTTTTGAGTCTTCCATAGTTACGCTTACGATTAAGTCCTCACTGGGAGTAGCGCTACGATTAACGCTCTCCTCACCCCTATTGGCGTCAGAAGTTGCTGTGGGTAGATGTAGCAGGGAATGGTGGGTCGATGGCTGAGGGCAGCTCTTCACATCACAACCCTTAGTTTTTGGACATGTCTTTATCATATGACAACTGGACAAACACCGGTAACATAGTGCACTGGATCTTGCAAAACGCCGGCGCCAATTCAAACCCTTCTTTGCGAACGCTGAACATTCTGAAACACCGTGCCTTCCCTTGCAAACCCGACACCTCTCTTCTTCGCCCTTTTCAACCCGACGAACATGTTCTCCCTTTGCAGGTAGGGCCTTGTCCTCTTGGGGAGTATTGGTCTCCTTTGTTTTAATCTCTGTCGACAAGGTGGGAATATGTGTTTCTCCAGGCTGTCCTGATGTGGGAAGAGGTTTTTTGAAGTTTCTGCCGGTGTTAGCCCTCATTGCAAGGGTAGCAGGTCTTCCATAGACTGGGTCATTCTCAGTTTGCGACTCGGCAGTTATGAACTCCGAAAGTTCCTTGAGCGTCGGCTCTCCACCACCAGTTCTTTCACGGTACTGCTTAGCTGACCTTCTCCATTTCGCCTGCAAGGGGTACGGTAGACGATCATAGATTTGCCGTAAGTTCGTAGTACAGTCAAGTTCCTTTGATTGCAGTTCAATCATTGCCCAGCGACAATTTTGCACTTTATCGGAAAGAGCTAGAAGGGCTGCACTGTCACCATTCTTTAACTTTGGGCCATTTACCACTGACGACTTGAGGGCCTCCACTACCATTGCATTTTGTCCAAATTTCTGCCTTAACATTTGCAGAGCGATGTGACAACCATTCGGTAGACCCCGATAGTTTTCGACGACTTCCCTTGCTTTACCAGCTGTGTAAGTCATTAAATAATTCATTTTCTCGCTATCAGTCAACGATGCTCTGCTCTCGACTTGATCTCTAAAGTCAGCTCTGAAACGAAGGTAGCGGGATGGATCTCCATCAAACGGAGCGGGTACAGGCGGGGGTTGCGTCATTCTTAATTCCATCTTTTCCCAGAAGGCCGCTGGTGGTACAAGACTGGTCACTTCGGCATTGCAATTCGTTACCCTGGGGTTGCAGTATGCTGCACTACCATTGCTAACAACACGTTCCGATTGTAAGGGTACAGAGGGCAACGCAAATTCCGGTGCCTTAGGGTCTAAAGCGCTTATAGATTCCAGCTGATTCTCGGCAGGATCATTCAAATGCTTAATTGCTGCTTCAGTTTTCCTCAAATTTCTGGATTCATCTATGGTTTGTATAGCCTCAGCGGTCTGCAAAGACTTGTTTGGTTTAGGCTGATCGTCGGCAGCTGTATCATTGATGTCAGGATCATCCGAGCCCAAATATTGTTCGTCATCCTCCTTCATAGCGTCTTCATACACTTTGTTGACAGCGGCCAGAGCTGCACGTTCGGCCATTAATTTTGCTCTTTCTGCTTCCTTCTTCGCAGCCTCGACTTGATCAAGTTGTGCGATCCTTGCCTCTAACTCAGCCTGCCTTGCTTTGGCTTCGAGAGCCTTCGCCCTTGAGGATGTGGTTGACAACTTCGAGGACCTAGAGCCCTTTGACTTGATGCTCTTGGCAGAACCCGTTTCAATTTTCTCATCTCTAATCCGCTGATTGGCATCGATCATCCACTTCTGTACTGTTTCACGAATGAGTCTAATTTCTTGATACAAGTCATCATAATTCCCAGAGTCCGTAATTTGTTCCTCCTTTGTAAGAAGTTCTTGTATTTCTTCGTGTAGATCACCAAACTGCTCAAACAGATCGTTTAGTTTAATAGACAAATCACTGATTAACTCAAGGTTCTTATCATGGCCCAACAGCGTGCTGATGTTAGCAATCTGAGATTGTATTTTTCGTTTAAGTTTATTTCTTTCTCCTTTCCTTTGCACGAGGCGATAGCCTTTGCCCTTTTCAGTTAGTTTTCGAGGTCTCTTATCGATAACGGTCTGATCCAATTCCGCGTTCCCTTGTCCATTCCACATTTCCTCTGAAACACATGCGTTTTCGTCCAGGGGCGGCGAGTTTGTCGTTTCGTTCGGCTTTGTAGCGTAACCAGACTCCTTGTTTTCGTTTTCCATTGCGGTAGAGAAGGCTTGAGGTTCACAAAGTGTCAAATCCGGAGTTTTTGTGAGATCGAGTGCCGTATCTCGGCCATCATCGCTCGAAAGATCCCAAACCGACATCACAAAACAACACGGGATCAAAAACCCTTGTATACAAACATAGAAAGTACTCACGGCCAGTGTTGCACGCCAAATATTATCACCAGGACTCAAAATACCAATATTCACAATAAGATAGGACAAATAGTCTGAGAACGGTGCTCGTAGGCCAACAAATCATCTGAATGCAGCTCGGCGTTCGAAGTAACTGTAGCGACGAAATTCACTCTTGTTTACGGACCTTTATTTCCAATACTGCAAGGACGGCTACAATCTTGAATCGTGACAATACACGAAGACAATGTTCCAAACAATACAGTCGTCAATGCGTCGAAACCGATCAATTTTGGTCGTTACTTCGAGTGAATGCCCAAGCTGCAAACACTCGCTGAAACGTATCAAAAGGCAACTAAAAACAAAGTCACATGACCTCTAAAGGCGGGAAAACAAAACGAAACAGGGAACCCAGCCGCTACAGTCGTCATGCTCACCTTGGGTGAACTCAAGGGAATCTTTAGTGTTGTTCACTGTCTTATCGACCTCACGGAGTTGTTTCTTTAAGGCTTGTATTTCAACTTGGGCTTCGTCAAGTCTAGCCTCCAGATTAAGAATTCGTTCTTCGCGGATTTTAGTGTTGTCTTCGATAGCTGTAAGTCTTAATAAGAAACTTTGATATTCTGTTAGCGTCATTTTGATGTAGGCGCCATCTTGGGCTGCTTCGATGGATTCCGTGTCGGTGCCAGAGCTGCTTATCCTCGGTCGTTTTTTATCTAAATCTTTGTTTCCCATGTTGGTAGCTGTTAGTACGATGAAAAACGTACAAGAAAGGCAATATTCACTGTGTTGTGTTGATTTCTCAAAGCCGAGTCTGCGGAGCTTTCAAATGTGCGTCTACTTCCAACGGCTCATGCCCAGCTCCACCTATTTTTCCTTCCCCATCATCACATCTCCTAAAAGACATCTTGTTTTTGCCTAGGTATTGCGATTTTTTCTAGAGAAATAGAAAACAACGCCTTTTGGGGGGGGGAAGGGGGGCAAACAAGCTGTGTATTATGGGAAATGTGCAAATGGTGAACTATTCTCTAGGAAAAAGATGTATATATCACCTAGAGTCAACCATCTGAATTAAGGATAGTATAAGCTGAAGTCACTCATTGACAAGGGTCAAAAACTGAACACTGAGTGGCTTACTACAAAGAGTGAGCAGAGAGACAACACCATAATATACGTCAAGTGGTCGCTTACAAGAGTTAAAGAACAATGGAACACTATAAACCGACACGCAAAAAAGTAATTGGGGTCACTTACTAGGGTGGTGGTTTTCGAAAGGCTCTAATTAATATCGAGCTTTGACTTGGAAAATTTAGGTGTTTTGAATTGGTTGTCGCTTATTGGTGGTGGTCGTTTACGAAAGATGGTCGCAAATGGAGGGTCGACTAATCATCAAACAATCATAAAACAAATGATTGCTGAATCATCCATCTGGCAGATGGATGATTCAGCAGCCATTTGTTTTACCAATGAAAGTCGAAAAAAAAAAACAAACAAACAACATCAAAGAACAAATGACAGTGTAAACGATAACGATGAAGCAATTATTCGGTCCTAACCCAAAAAGAAAAAAATTTGAAAAGGGCAGTTTGAATACCTGTCCCCGAAAAATCAAAAAGTTCCTTCGAGCCGGATTCGAACCAGCGACCTAAGGATGACAACTTAACTTCTACAGTCCTCCGCTCTACCAACTGAGCTATCGAAGGAATCAACGATCGGTAGTCAAAAATTTCCCGGCAAATCTTTTCTCCCAGAAAGTCAAATTATTTCTTCCAGAGTCTCAAAATTGATGCATCCTAGAAGAACATAACAGAAGGCACAAGGGGAAAAAAACTGCTCAGTTGATTTTAAGTGGCAACCCTATACTAACGTTGTTCAGCCTTTCTTTCCCGGTTTATCGCAACAGAGAAAGTTTTCTAAAAATATAAGTTCTTTATTCTTGTCCTCTAGCATTCAAAACCGAGGATACTAGGCAAGTTTACGGAGAAAGAGTTTAAAGAGAGAAAAAATGATTCCTTCGAGCCGGATTCGAACCAGCGACCTAAGGATGACAACTTCACTTCTACAGTCCTCCGCTCTACCAACTGAGCTATCGAAGGAACGGTTACTAGCGCTTTGGTCCTATTAGATATTATGCACTTGACTATAAAAAATTATAAAACCGAAAAGCTTTCTGGGAATTGTTAACGGCTTCAGAATTTCCTTAGCAAAGCTTGACATGAAACTGCAGGGTTTTCTTTCGTAATGTCGTCACGCTCTAAAGAGAGATTTATATAAAGAAAAGACCTGCGCAAATGCGATGTTCACGCCAAGAAAACTGGAAGTCCTTAGAAAATTGTTGGAAAGCAACTGCGCAAGGAACCTTGACAATGAAGGCTAATGTAAAGGGCATTTTGAATTCGTAATGACTACAAATAAAATTACAGGGGCGGATCTAGGGGGAGGGTGCAGGGGGTGCGCACCCCCTGAAATGACCTGCGGCTTTTTAATTAACACTGTGCAGTCTGCTTCACAGTTATACAAAATCTGCTTTATCATTTGATATGTATTCTCAGCAGTTCACATTATGTTATTGCCTAGAAGACTTCTTCTTCGCATTCGCTATTAAAATTTGTTTACGTCACCAGTCAATTACGCCATTCCTTAGTGGTGCACCCCCTCCTACGAAAAATCCTGGATCCGCCTCTGAATTACGTCGGTAATTCACTTAGCTCTCGTCGTTTAATTATTGTTTATGGTTATCAGGTGAGGACATTTTGTCAAAGGAATGTCTACAGTCGTTGTAGAAACGACATTAAACTAATCGCTCTCTCGGTCTAGGAATCTAGATGGTGCTTTATAGACTGCGACGGTCATGTGACTGGCAGGCGTTCACGTGCAGCTGAGTAGTAGACTACGAGTAGTCCCCCATTTGTCCTCAGGGATAGTAGAGAGAGAGAGAAACGCGAGCGCGTGTAAAAATCATCCCACGCGAGAAAATCACTCCCCGCCGCGTGTCGCCTTTTCTCGCGTGGGGTGATTTTTACGCGCGCTCACGTTTCGCTCGCTCTACTATCCCTGAGGAAAAATGGGGGACTACTCGTAGTCTAGCTGACTAGTGTCTCTACTAACATGCAATAATAAGAATAAGATACAGTCTAACCTCCACGTATTACTACCTCCCATAAGCAACCACCAATCCAAAACACCAAAATTTTTCCTAGAAAAATCCCTACAGTTTGGGACTTTCGTAATCGACCGCAACCATTTTGAGAGGTAAAGGTCGCGCGGGTCACTTTTTAAGAGTAGACCGAAACCGGAAACCGCCTCCCTACGCCGGTTATTTTCTTTTGTAAATGTATTGATCGATACAATTGTTCGACATTTTAAAACGCTAAAACACGCGGTTGTATTTTCTTAGCCGTCGATCAAAGAAAAGGTGAGTGTTAGACTTCATTATCACAACTGAGTAGCGCAGAGGAAAATTCCACAACACTCCTAAATCGCCGTAAGAGTTTAATCCACAGGGATCTTCGTTTTAGTCCAGGGGGGTTTCGTTTTAGTCCAGAGGGTCTTCGCTTTAGTCCAAGGGGTCTTCGTTTTAGTCCAGAGGGTCTTCGGTTTAGTCCAAGGGTCTTCGTTTTAGTCCACGGGGTCTTAGGTCTTAGGTCTTCGTTTTTGGGTCTTCGCTGACATTGTTGCAATTGATATTTGTTATTTGCTTGGCTTCGGATTTTTAAGATAAGGTACTATAAATAAACAGGTGCGTATCGCCAGTGAACAAAATATGATTATTTAAACCGTCATCAATACAATATCAAATATAGGTATTGTCTGCACGGTTGAGTTGTTTTATGAAATTTGTTTGTACTCCAAGTATACAAAAGCAACGACTAAAACGTGAATTTGCTATCATTCAATTGCGAACAAATGGCTTTAAAACAAGACGGCGTGCATTTTATCCTTTGTCCTAAATTTGGTGTTACATAAACAGGGTATATAGCTTAAGTTTAATGTATTCATACATGGGGGTGGCCTTGCCCTAAAGCATCCAGTTACTATACAGTGAAAAGGAGTGATCTGAGCTAGCAGCAGAGTGTCCAATTTCACATTGTCTATTGGTTTGTGGAACTATGATAAGACATTTACTTTTGTTTTTAAACCATAAACGCCAATAAAGAGCTTTAGAGTGTTCCACAGATAATGACAAATTAGAGGTCAATGTCTGGAGATCTACACTGAAATAATGGCAAATTTAGAGGTCAAATATATCTGAAGATCTACAGATAAGAATACATCACATACCGAAAATTGAGCAGATGTAAAAATCAATAAAGATAAAATGATGACACAGTCAATACTAAAAACAAAATAGTTTCAACACAGAATTCCGGGCAATAAATGAAAATGTCATAATTTTGACAAATTTTACAAAAAGATCACCAGCGATTATCTGTTTTTCTTATTAGGGCTACTTGATTGCAAGGCTTTCATCTAATATTGTTTGTTTATTTGTTGGCTGTTTGCCCGTTTGTTGGCGCAAATTGCATCTCCCCTCGCCCCCACAAAAATCTAACAAGAAAATTAAATAAAAACATTTGGATAAGATTCTGCTTGAAGGCCAGTAAGGCCAATATATAAATGACATGTTTCATACAAAAGGTGTTAAAAGCCTCTCTCCTCGGAGAAATGTTTGTTTTGCCATCCGAAGTAATACGCATAATTGTTATAGAATTCAAGCCGTCACGTGTATTTTCAATCATCCCGCTATATTATAAAACCGTCAAATGTGGCTATTATGATAACAAATTACAACCACTTAGAACCACTTGAAAACATTCCCTGTGGGTGGTTAATTGCGGTATAAAATATCCCGCCTGTCTTATCTTAAAACAGGCTAATAATAATCCACTAATTTCAAAAGGCGTCAAATGTGGTTGTTATGATAACAAATTACATTACAATGTGGGTGGTTAATTGCCGTGTAAATTATCCAGATTGTCTTATCTTAAAACAGGCTCAATAAAGATAAGACTTCTGTAATTTTGGTTGTAGATAAGCTTGAAGGGGTGGGTGATTTTGAAAAAAAAATGCAAGGTCTTCAATCAAATGTAAAGAAAGCTTATGGGAAAAAAAAAGAGAAAAAATATCCTGCCCACCAAGCTAGAAAAAAAAAACGACAGTTTAAAGGCAAGTTTGGCTTCAATTAAAGAAGGAAAATCATCCCTTGCCCGTTGAGTTCACAATCAACAGATGGCTAGAACTGAGCCGATTTCCCAAGTGAAACGAAAATGAAACGAAAATCAAAAGTCACGAAAATTCCCATTTTTCCCTTTGTAAAATATCAACAAAACGTGCCTTGTAAAGGAACTAATCCACTTTAAACGGTATCGTTTGAACAATCTCAAAGTACAATTTTCCTTAAAACAAGCCAAACGTTAAAACTATATACTCAAGTAACTACGGAAATGGAAACTGCAGAATGCAGCAAATGGAAAGCTTTCGGCCTCGTAAAAGACGCATCTTAAGGGGTATCAAAATGCGGCATTCCAGAAAGAGCAGATATCTTGACAATAAAATGAGAAAAACCATCGCTAGGTTTGTGTAGAGACAAAACCAGCTTTTCTCACTGACCAGCGTAACACCTGACACACTGTGTGTAGCATATTAACGCAAACGGCACCAACATCCCGATGGTTTTGATTTCTATCCATTTTTAAAGTTTCTTGTGCAGTGGGTTGAGAAAAAAGGCGCCAAATCCGTCAAAGGAGCGTTGTCACTATATTGGTCATTATTTTCTTACAATTGAAGGAAACTTCAAAATAATACTTTGGTAGAAATTAAAGGACAATGAGTAATGAAAGATCAAGGATGATTAAAGATGGAGGACACTAACATGGATTACAACAACTACAAACTTCAAGACACATTCCGGCCAATTTCCTACCCAAAATCCCCAGGCTGGTCAGCGGGCGGTCACCAAATTGCAAGGGGACTCCGGGACTGAAGAAATTTCAGGAATAAACCGCTTTGTTGTCATGACGAAGAACTACAAATCTAATCAGTTTCCTTCTTTTTGAACAAAAATTATGCAAATTAACAGATACCTTTACATCGCTGTCCGTCTCCTTGGAAACCACTATCGCACGCACAATTTCCCCTAGCATCACAGGAAGCGTTTGCCCCACACGTGACTCCTTCACATTTGTCACGTGCTACAAGAAACAAAAATATAATAACATTAATAACGGCATATGAGTTGCGATTGAAGCGTTAAGAACTGCATGTACCGTATTATTCGAATAAGCGCCCAACCTCGAATTAGCGCCCACCTCGAATAAGCGCCCATCCTAAAGGCAGAAAAAGTTAATAAGCGCCCAGCCTCGAATAAGCGCCCACCCCCTCCTCCTCCCAATCAAACTCAAATAAGTGCTCACCCCCACCCCACCCACTTGAGTGAATAAATTCTAATAAGAGACTTCCCCGAGGACGGAGTTTTCTTCAGAGTATTTTACAGAAACCTTGCTTTGTTACTTCTTCGCATTTTTTTATTAGCATTTATTGTCTTGTTGCAAAATAAACATACTTCACTTGCTGAAAATGGTGAAAATTTAATAAGCGCCCAGCCTCGAACAAGCGCCCACCGCGAATAAGCGCCCACTCTCAAGGTCCAAAAATTTAATAAGCGCCCAGGGCGGTTAATCGAATAAATACGGTATACAGAATAGAGAGGAGAAGCAGATACGTCACGTTGCCATAGTAGCAAAATTTCTTGATGACAACAAACCGAATGGTTGCTTAAACATGAAGTGATTTTGCGCTTTTTCAAACTCAATCGATCTTATTCAGTTTCATTTAATTTGCCAAATGTTGGCGAAATTTTCTGGGGTTGAATCCGAAACTACCGTGTGGTTTGAAAAAAAATTGTTATGTGTTCACCTACTCCATAAAGCGGGCGCGTGAAATTCAACGACGGCTAAGAACGTATAAAAAAGAGTAATGCACGTCCAAAATTGTTGTTGTGCTAATATAAACCTATTGATTTTTTGCTGTTCTCTTTGCTTTCGTCGTTGATTAAGCTCCCTATTAATGTGATCCAGAAATTTTGCTGCCATGGTAACGTGACGTCACACCTCTCCCCTCTATAGAAGAGACAAGAAAATGCATGCCAAAGGTTTTTCAACAAACTTTCTTACGAGCACATGTCTGTCCATCGCCTTCATATCCATCGTTACACACACATTTTCTCGAGTTATCAGCGGCATATACACACTGGGCATGCTCGCTGCACTGGACTCCGGCACACGTACCATCCGCTTGAAAATAAAAGGAAAAAAAACTATAAAGAAGGAAAGTCAAAATTAAGCTTAGGTAAATGTTTTGCAACACTTAGTGTAGTAGGTCCTGATAATTGGACGTGCGAGATTTTGAACGAGAGTGAATGTTACAATAACAATCTTCGAAAAGCCTGGTGAACACATTGTAAGATATCGTTCTTATACTGCGTGTAATGGCTGAAAATTGAACTAGCGAAAACATCATCTGATCGCCAAGAGAATATAGAGGTAGTCCACTGCTAAGCAGAGTTCAGACTGAATATTGAATGTCAACAGAAATCCGGGTTCACACGTAAGCCAGGTAGCCTATTGTTAAGTCAGAAGTCAGAGAAAAAGCGTCTACACACTAAGGCCAGTTACATGTACCTTAGACTGACATTTTAGTACTAAACATCTTCCAACTATAGCCAATAAAGAATCAATAGAAACTCACGTTCACACGTAAGCCCGTTGCCTTTGAATCCTGGGTTACAAACACACTGCCAACTGCCCAAATATTCCTTGCAATTTGCATCTGTGTCGCACTTTTGAGAGCATGGTGATTCTGTAAAAATTGTACAGTACACGTATACATCAGTGATAATCCTACACCCTGGGGGGAAGGTTACTTGGGTTAATTTTAATTTTTGCTGGGTATGTGCCGCTGGCCTCTCAGAATCCCTAACCCATTATAGTCTATTTTGTGGCCATCTTATAAACCCCATCTAGTCACTTTGGGAAAAATTAAAGTAATGTTCGCAATCCCAACATTTACGCATCTACTTTATAAAGCCTTTTAACTAGGTCATCCTGAAAAGAACCGACACATTTTTTAAACACCTTGCTATTTTTAAACCCCTACATACCTAAATTTTCTGGCCCCGAAAATCCTGAAAATGTGCGACCACATTCCAGTAAACTCTTGTAAAAATGCAACCCCACAATAGTCAATCCAGTCGCGAAAATGCGACCTTGCGGCCTTGCGACTTGCGGCCTCCTCGTCAAAACCCTTTTGTACTCTCCGCTTAAAAAAAATCATTACTTCCCTAAGCGACCAGCCCCAGTTGTGGGATACCTGTGATTAAAGTTTCGTTAAAGTAACAGTCATGGAGACGAAAAATCCAAAGACTAATGCAAAGTTAAAAAAAAAAAAGTTTGTTAATTCTTCGGAAAACCATTTTCATAAAGACAAACAATTAATATTCCGGCCAAACCGACCTTCTTTAGGTTTGCAATTCTCGTAGTTGCCCAAACTTTTCCTGCTTCCAAAGGGTGTGCGCTAAAGGAAGCTTCGACAGTGTGTTCAATTGGTACTTTTTGTTAAATGCAAGGAAGGAAGGAATTTGAAAGGCAACGACAGTGCACAGACCTTCACAACGTGTCCCGTCTCCCTGGAAACCATCGTTACAGCGACACTGCTCTTTTCCCTTATCACTCAGGCATTTTGCTTGTGAATGACAAGTTTGCTTTTGAGGGCCACAGGGACTCACAAGACCTTGCTGTCCTTGGGCTAGGAGAGAAAGCAACTGCAAGTTAAAATGGATATTTTTAAAAGGAGGAACAGGGAACTGGGAACGGGGAACGAGCATGGTGAACAAGAAAGTGAAAAATGAGAACTAAACAGAGAAAGGGTTATTAAATGATCCTGCAATACTAGCCGGGAAAAAGAGACAACATTTCGCGACGCCACCACTCGTTGCCCGAGGTATGTCAGAGGTAGCGTCGCGAAATGTTGGCTGTTTTCTTGGTGGGCTACTGCAATACCGGTTAACCCTTTAAGCCTCTAGATCCAAATACAAATTCTCCAAACTGATCTCCATACATTTCTTTTAAGAACAGTTGAGAGAATTTGTTCAAAGATCAAAGCATTCTCCCTTTGGTAATCAATTTAGTAATTCCCATAACCTTTACTTTTGATGATCTGCTGATGTTGTTAGGATAAAATTGAAGTTGGTAACTCCTGGGACCTAAAGGGCTGAGTGCTCTATCTAAAGATTGATAGCTCAGTTGGTTCGGGCACCACAAACACCGTTAGCTTGCGTGGCAGATGCGCGAAAGGGAAGGGGGAAGGAATTTGGGCGCGAGACCGCACGCGAGGGAGATAAGAAGGGAGGAGCGGAAGGCGTTTCCTTCCCAAACCTCGCGCGCCCGGAATCCCCTTCCTCTTTCCTTTTAAACGACAGCAAAGGAGGCAAAAAAACCGATAGTGCAGGGTCATGGGATCAAATACCGCTCAATCTTTGTCAGGGTAAAAGTTATTTTTTATTTGTGCTAGATACTCACTCTCTGGTTTGGAAGCATTAACGATAGAAGACTTGATAGCTACTCCAGAATACTTCTGTCTTTCATCGTACTTTGAAAGCAAAACTCTGGACTTCACATCGAAGCTGTAGAAGCCGCTTTCACATCCATCGAGTTCGTCGAAAGCAATATTCTGCTGCACAGAGAACTCGTTTTCTTGTCCGTCCACTTCGAAAGTGACTGTTCCATCCGACTCTACTCTGCCACGGTCCTCGCGACGAAAAACCTCTTTGAAGGAATTGACCTTGACGCTGGAATTCGGACTGATGACGGGCATTGTGCCGTTGATTGCAGAATCAAATGCGATGAAGCTCCCCCTTGCCTCTTTACCCGTGAAACTCTGGTATAAGTTTAATACTTCACCTGTTTAATAACAACGTCAAAACCACCTAGTTTTCATATCACCGAGGCAACAACAATCGAGACGACTAAGCATCGTAGGAAATTATTGAAAACAATGCTGAAAAACAAGATCAAACGATTCCGTTTAAGTTGAGTTGTCTAACCTACGTTAAACTGTGGAAATAAATAAAAAGAAAAAAGGAAACCTAACTGCTTGTGTTTTGAAAGTCCTATGTTGCTACCACAGCCGTCACCCCATGAGCAACACCGGTAGCTATATCCACGCCCAGCCAATCCTCATTTGTAATTTGCCAAGAACAGAGGGTGTCATTTTCGGTAGACAGCTACCCCAAGGGCGAAACCTTTTTTAGGTCTGGAGGAACACGACAGTCACTTTTTCGAGGCTTTACTTAGCTGGAAAATACCCCCCCCCCCCACACACACGCAAAAAGGGGGGAGCGGTTAAGGTCAAGCCCCGTGAAAACGGACGCAACACTGTTGGGAATTGTTGTGTCTGTTTTAGCAGTGGTGTGCAAACGGATGCAACAACTCCAAACAGTGTTGGGACCTGCAGTGCATCGTGGGAAGGATACATACCTATAAGACTTGGTAAACTCCAAGCAGACCATGTGTAATGCGCGTGCGTGGCCCCAACAATGTTGGAGGAGCTGTGCAAACGGATCCAACATCGCACAACAACTCGCGACAACACGCAACAACACGCAACACGGTGTGCAAACGGACCCAACATGTAACATCCAACAATGTTGGGAGCTTTTGGCCAACAATTACAATTTTGCGTTCGTTCGCACGGGGCTTTAAAGTTTGACCGGTTTCAACAACAACATGCAACAGGGTGTAAAAACGGAACCAGCATGTAACATCCAACAATGTTAAAAGTTACCGGCGGACAATGTTGCACCCGTTTGTACAGGGCTTTAGTCTCATAATGCTGCCATTCATTGTATCGTCACGCAACGCACCTCCCGAGTACGTGAGAAGGAGCGTTGGGTGACGATATGAAAAATGGCTTTGAAAGAGATTAGGTGAAAGGAGCTATGTCACCAGAAAATTACTGTTTTAGGTGAATTCTGCCTTCACCTGGTTTTGCACTCTTTTTTGCAGGCATAGCATTAAAACTTGAAAAAAGAAATGGTGGCCGAATTTTTTTTTTCTCAACTTTTAATCTATTTCCACTCTTGCTACCCGTGGCAACAGACGACAGAAAACAAGTTCAATGCCTAAATATACTCTTAAGTAACAAAACTGCGCCAATATCTTTGGGCCTCAATGGATGGAAAGACACGATTCGACTCTTTTTAAAAGATACCAAATAGTGGAACAGCCCCTTTATGGTAAGGCGTGTCTAATTTAACCACTGACTCCCAGAATCTTTACTACTCCACACAGAAAAAAGAATAACTCTTAAATGACTGTAATACAAAAATGAAAGCTGCGGATGCCTAATGGCCACAATATTAATTAATTATTTTACCTGTGTCGAAGGAAATCACCACATTTCTTGTAAACCTGTCGCCAATTAAACTAAAACCATTCGAAACACCCTTTGCATTTTTAACACTCATCGACCAACCAATCGCGTCAGCAAAAGGTGTGAGAATCTTCAGGGAGTGGGCAAGGCCGGGTGGAGGGCTCCTTATGATCACATATACACGTCCGTCTTTTGTGATAGCAATCAAATCGACGAGAACACCTGTAAGGGTGATGCCATTGATGTTTCCAAATAACCTGCCTTTAAAGCGGATATCCTTCCCTGTTGAAGGAATAAGACAAACAAATTAACATCCTGCAAGGTTATCTGAAACGTTTTTACTGTGAGTGGCCAATCCCTCAGTCAAGTTAGGCGGGCTCAGAATCTATCCCTTTTCCGCGCAAAATAATATTATAGAGTGGAGTCCAATTTGTTAACCATACTGACTGATTCGAAAATTCCACCCACCGGGCACTGGATTTCGTGTGGCTTTCGGGGGATGTGGATTCGCTGTTCCATTTTATTCTGTCAAAGACTGTATGTGGGCTCAGAGTCTATCCTTGTTGCCCGCAAAATATTTTTTTACGGTTAAAAAAAGATAATAGGACTGAGTGGAGTGCAATTAGTTCTGAAATCATACGAGGAATTTGAAAATGTTACCCACTGGGTGCCCTGTAGTGCTTCCATTGATAAACGGATTGCTCTGTCTAACTTTTGAGCAACCGTAGCCAGATTTGTAATGTACAAGTTGTGGTAGTTTTCCCATGTAGGAGTAAAATAGCAAATTAAATATGTAGCATTAAAACAGCAATAAAACTGAATTGCCCCTCTGATTAACGTGAAAATTATCACAAAAAATTTCAGCTGCTCGTATGAAGGGGCTTAATAATTCGTGCATTTCTACCCTTTCCTGTACTGACCTTCCTTCTCACAAACAATTCCGTTTCCTGTGTAACCCTCGTTGCATTCGCAGCAGTATCCAGGAGCTGTGTTCTTACATGAGGCATTTGAATGGCACCGGGAAATGCTGTCCACGCACTCATCCATGTCTAAGAATACAAAAACAAAACTTTAAGTCAGATATCAGCTACAATAATATTTCATTATCACCGATTTTTTGAATAGCGACCACCTTTTATACGTTGCCCTGCAATAACCTTAATTTTTTGGAAGCTTCGTAGTTGTTATTTTGACTTTTGTGGAATGAAGAGTGAATGGCAGATTACTTTAAATGCTACGACAAGTCCCTTCGTTTTTTGTTGTTGTTGTTGTTGTTTTGCTTTTTCTAGTTCGTCGGGGGAAATCTATTTTTTTGGACGCACATGCACCGATTTGATGAGTTTGTACCATCCCCGTGACGGATTAGCCTCTGCGAACAAGCTCGCCGACTCCCCCAAATGGAGAGCTTGCTCGCAGGCTTTGATAGATGGAAGTTCCTACCTTGGGGGAAAAGGCGAGATAAAAACTCGTTTTCCCCCGTTCGGTATTAAGTAGTGGCGGATCCAAAGGAAGGGCCCGGGGGGCCCGCCCCCCTCCTTATCTCAGGGTCTGGATGACCGACAGCCAACCCATCTCTCACAGTCTATCTAAATGCGTTAAATAAGGCTTAGGCACTGGGTTGATCAACAGTTACAGGCGCACGGCACTAAAAGTGAGCAATCTAATTTATCGTTTTCTAACTTGTATGCAATTCTGCTTAAGTATATTCCAGACCCTCGCTTGCTTATAAATCCGGAATAATCTCGTAAAAAAAGTTTCAAAAGTGCGCGCCAAGTTGAACATTCTCTATTAAGTTACACTGTAGGCTCTCCTTCTCAATTAAGCCCCCACCCCCCTCTCTTTGAGCTTTCCTCCTCCTCAATAGTGTTTAAAATTAATGAACCCCCAGGGAACATAGTAGAGGATTTCAGGAATATATACGAGATCTCTTACCGTTCAGTTCAGCGGCTCTTTCGTCGGCTGACAATATTAAGCTGCCAACAGCCCAAAAGACAGACGCAGCTGCTCTCCCACCGCAAAACTCCTCATCATTTATGGCACAGCGAATATTGCATGCTTCTTTTGGTAATCTCTCCAACTGCAAGTACTCCGGTTCATTCAAGCATGCGCACTGACTTCCGTTGTGAAGTGTAGCGTATTTGTAGTTCCTTTCGTGGCAGAGTATCATACACGAGCGAATACTGACATCACGCCATACCTCACTTTCATTAGACGAAAGGTAACCATGAACTTTAAAACAGCCCTTGAAATCTGCAAGCAAGGAATGGTAAAAATTCACTAAAATATTGTACCGTGCACGATATGCGCACTATCATAAAAAAAAAATATATTTAGAGTCTTCATAGCCAACAACATCACGACTTAATTGTCAGACGACCAATAACATCGCGACCTCATTGACCAATCAGGTCAATAACCAGAGTTTTAATACCATCAACTGACGTGATAAAACGCATTTGACACTGAAAATTACTACCGCACGGGTTGTCGAAACGTCTGTCACTGTCAACAACAACAGTCCTATTCAGGACTAAGGTCACCAAAACGATCATACTTAACCTACTTATCATATAAAAACTTAGAATTCATTGCATTTTATTATAAACTGTTCGGGCTCTTTAAGTCTCATCAGTTTATTCTTTACAACATCTCAAACGGCTGATTGAACAAAATATTTTCAAAAAATTATTTACACAGGAAAAAATACAGCTAACGAAGAAAAAACAGCAAAGAATACGGTAAAGCAAAGTTAAGTCTACTCACAGATATCTTCTCCGTAAAAATTGTGGATGAAAACGCAAAATAGCTTAGATCCGTCCGATGCAGAACGTGATTTTAGCCCTTTCCTCTTTTACCTCAAAACCGTTAACTTTCTTAATATATGCACCCGAGAAAAAAAACAGACATCCCAAAGGCGCACTGCTAACAATGGATTATAAACGCCGGATAGTAATTTATTCAACAACATTCACATTCATACTCAGTTGTATTAGGGTATGAGGACAAGGACAGCTTGACCTAGGGAAAGTTAGCAGTACGACCCATGCGATTTTCTGGGTCGGCCGTTAACCTCACGTGAGGTTCCGCTAAAAAATGTTCAAGAATAAATGATTTCCAGGCCAAATTTGAGTATTTATATCAACAGTTCTGCTATCGCACGTGGAACTATTTGACAGGCCACGAAAAACCTGTTAATCATGTGTATTTCATCTTTGCATATAATAAGAATTCAACGTTAGCTTCTTTCTAACTTGAATAAGAGGAAACTCACTTTCTAGTGAAACGAAGAACGTCGAGGCGCCGCAAGCAGAAGAGGAAAAATTAAACTAATCACAATCAGTTGCAATAAGCATTGAGATTGGTTTAGTCTCTCACTTCAGCCTGCGACCCTGTTACAAGCCCCCCTCCCCCATTCCCTCCCCCACTTTCCCTCCCCCCTGGCTATATGTTTGTATCTGTATTAGTGTTAGCATGTTATGTTATGTTATGTTCCGGTTGCAGATTAAGAGTTTTGAATTCTTTTCTTGTAGTAAAAAAAAAGCACGTTCCGTTATTAGTTTCTTTCGAGACGATTTTAAAGTCCCGGATGTAAGCCCACCCAAAAACCCAAACTAAATTGTATGCTCCAGGGCACATAGGTGGGATTTCACGGGTAGGTTGCTTCTTACATTGATCGACGATGAAGTACAGAGGTCTGTTGAGGTCCTTTTGTAAAAAGCTATCAGCCGCCTCCACATTTAAAGCGCCCATGTTTGGCCATCCTATCTTAAACATCCATTGACCTGAATAAAACACGTTGGATTTTGTGGCTAGCAATTTCACATCCCTTGTTCCTGATCCGGGTAGCAAATAAGACCTATTGAAATTAAAAGGAAACATTCACTATTTTCAAGACTCCGAACGAGCGTACAGCGCGAGTGGGGAATGATGGGAACGAGACAGAGCGCCAGTGGGGGAAGTCGGGAATGACCAACACCAAGAGAGGAGAATGGGACAGAGATGGAAACGCCCTATTTAGTGCTTGGTAATAGAGAGAAGTGTGTCGTCAGGTTACCATGGTAGCAACATTTCTGGATCACAACAATAAGGAGCTGAAGCAACAACGACGGCGACAGCAACGAGAACGGCAAAAAAGCAATCGGTTTATATTATTATTTTAAAACAACAACTTTGCACGTGCATCACGCTTTTTTGTACATTTCTTAGCCATCGTTGCATGTCCGCGACTTGAAACTTCCTAATTTCACGCGCCCGCTTTGTGAAGTTGGTGAACACAGCACAATAATTTTCTTCTTCTTTTGAACTCAGATACGGTCCTTTCGGATTCAACCCCAGACAATTTCGCCAAGATTTTACAAATTTAAAGAAACTTAATAAGATCAATGAAGTTTAAAACAGGGCGAATTCATTTTTTAAGTGACGTCTTCGCTTTGTTGTCATCCAGAAATTTTGCTCCCACGGCAACGTGACGTAACTACTTTTCCCTCTCTATTGTACCCGTAAAGTTCCGAAAGTAATGACCCTCGGTAATTCCGGAGGTTCGCTATTTTCGGAGGGTCGTTACTTTCGGATGGCTAAAACGTGTACTCCACATGTAAGGGCACTTAAAGAAATATAATCCAAAAAAATGTGAAAGAAATACTTTTTGAAAAAAAGTAATGAACATTCTCTACTTTAAGAGTTATGAATAGGATTGTCAAGTAATGATTACTAATTAACCTCGGATCAGTGTGGCATTTGTCCAGGATATCTATCATCCGTTATTTTTCGCAAAAAGAGAAATAAGTTTTGTGGTCTCTACTTTCGGAGGGTCGTTATTCTCGGGCGATTGCTACTTTCAGGATTTGCAAACACCTGTGACATTTTCAAGTTATCGCTACTTTCGGAGGTTCGCTACTTTCGAGGGGTCGTTACTTTCAGATTTTAGGGTATTCAAAAAAGTTGTTTTTAGACCAATTAAACGATTGGCTTAATCGGAAGTTGGTTTCCGGAGAGGTTCTCAAACTTTTATGTAGTGTTGCCAAGAAAGAATTTAACAGTCGCCATTACAGTATTCTGCCTGTTTTTGCTTTCAGGCAGATCAAAATTTGAGGATGTCCTAGGAATATCCATTTAGACATCCGTTTAATTACAACCTCTAAAAATATTTGTAGTGAAATTAACATATCCCGACCAACACATAAAGATCTTGAGAATAGCTAATGGAACGATTAACATATAAATCAATTGTCTTGATTTTCAGCAAAATTCTCGTTGTAAGTACTGTAAGAAATATAGGGAGAACGTTCAAGGACCGGGTTGTTCAAAGCCGGGTTAAGATTACCCAGGGTTAGTCGGAAATTTGAATTCAGATATGGAAGCTAATTGTTTTTGTCTGCAGTTTGATGACTGGATGCTCTACAAAGAATAGAGAAAATCATCGAAGAAAATGCTTCGGGAAAAAAGAAAAAGGAATCCGAATTAAATTCAACCACAGTTTAGCGCCAATCAGCTTTCGAACGACTGGGCCCAGGAGAATACGTCTGATTATAATTTTATTTTATAATTTTATTTTTAAAGGATCTCACAGGCATTACGCATGCCCATATTTTTCCTCCAAAGAAAAGTTGAGGAAAATAATCGCAAGAACCTCTTTATTTTCCCAGACTTTAGAGCTTCAATACTTCTCCACGTTTCCTTTTGGGGAGCATGTACTTCCTGCTACGTATCGTTGTTAACATTTTCACGAAGCCTCCTACAGCAGGCTTGATCTCAGAATATGAAGCTCAAACAACGACCACGGTGATGGCAACGAGAATATCAGTCAAAAACGAAATAGATTTAAATGAGCACAACAACAACTTTGCATGGGCATCACGCTTTTTGTTAACTTCCTTGCTTTCAGTTATTGTAGAACTACGACTTGAAACATACTAATTCAACGTTTCAGCGTGCAAAGAAAGTAGTGTCCGGTAGTCCGGGGCCAGTGGATTTTGCTATCGGGCTAGTGAATTTTGTTTTTAACTTGCCCGACGGGCAAATGATGTGTTTGAGGAATTCGAATAACAAGGACTGTGAAATCAATTCTGCTCATCAAAAGGGCTTTTGGGGCTAGTTGAAATGACGTCTGGGCTAGTACATGCTAGCTTCAGCTTGCCCGAATGGCAAGCTGTAAAAATGATTTTCTTTGGACCCTGCGTTTTATGGTGGATGTTAACACGAGAAAATGACGTTCGTTTCTCTTTCTGAACTCAGATACGTAACTTCACAATGAAACCTTTGCCATTTTTTGACCAGTAGAAAGAGTTGAAATAACAGCAATGACGTTTAAAAAAACAAAGAAAATTCACTTTTTACGTGACGTTTTTGCCGCCGTCGTCCTCTGGTTGCTTGAGCTCCCCATTTTTTTTTCTTTCAACAACAACCAGGCCGTAATGAATTATTTTCCTTTCGCTTGCATCAGCGCACCTGATGTGAGGAGGCACATTCAAACATGGTTTCAAACACAGTGGAGACTTCCTTACCTTACTTGGTCACCAGCACTAAAGCCGACTTGTGCGTCGAAAAATCTGAAGCCCTGATACTGAACATGGTATCCTTTTATCCACTGCAAGCCATTGTCTTTGTAGTTGAACAAGCTGAATGTTCTTTGTCCGTCTGTTATAAGCACTACTTGAAAAGTGTTACTCTAGGAGATTAAATTATCTCTTGTTAACGGGCTTTTCATCACCAAGGGAGAGATACAAGCCCTCAAACGATGAAAAAAACCTTTTAAACTACTTCGAAACAATCATTACCCTGCGTACAAGCAACTTTTTATGCGCGGAATTCTAGGGTGCTTGGTATCGAAAGTCCGGCTAACTTTTCTGGCCCGGAAAGCTGTCAATAATTTACAATAATTTCGAAAACGATGCAATGTAACTTACAGTTAACGAAGCTAAATTGACTGGTTTGTAAGCTAGGAACTGCGCAACCATCCAACAGGTTTTGATTTTAAAATTTGCCTTTGTGCCCGAAACGTTTCCAGGCCTTTCGAGAGACAAGCCCAGTTTCGGTCAAGTCTCTCGCCAAAAACAACACTCTCTGGTACCCTGTGATAAGGTTGTTATGTTCATGGTAAAATCATTCCTGTCTTGAGTTTTTTGACATTGTCTCTGGTCTTTATATTATCAGCTCATCTACGACAAAGACCTACGAACAGCGATGACTAATGAGAATAGGTTGGTCGACTTGTCGTACTCTTCAGTTTACCGGGAAGGGCTTTTACTTCCACTTTCCTCGTAGCCTCGCAAGCAGACGTTCTTTTGGCTCGTTACGTTACCCTCCCCTTTATGTGAAAGTAACTCGTGACGAAGAACGTCTGCATGGGAGGCTACTATTGTCGCATAAAAAGCGCTTATATTCTCTGGGTTGTTTTCAGATTGTGAATTCAAAATTAAAGTTGATCTCTCAAAGCTAACACGTTTCAAACATTTCAGTGTACTGTGACCCTTACAAAGTAACAAACAAAATGGCACCATATCGCATCCCACAATTTCATAGCCTAAAAACATGGACAGAAAACAATGTTTGTTTTGTTTGTTTGTTTGCTTGCTTTGTTTTGTTTTGTTCTGTTTTTTTTGTTTACGTTATCTGCGCACAGTGTACTAAGTGAGGGCTACGAATGCTGCACCCCGGCTCTGAAGTGTACGATTATTACATGACTTCTCGCCTCTTCAAGCATGTGCCGAGGGATAAAAGGTGGTCTCGCAGGCACTGCCCTCAAATGAAGCGTAAAAGTCCCAGAACCTTTGTGGCAAGCGCTTAGCCTTAATCAACTTGAGTGTCTAAAACGACCCCTTACGATACCTTGCTAGGAAGCCTGTTATCAGCGTGGATCACATTCTTCCACGTGGCGATAAAAACACTGGACGCCACAAAATCTTGTTCCCGGGTAAAACTCCATCTCACGTGATCTGTTGCCTTCTTTAAGACGCTTTCGTTCCTAGTTTCTCTGTGAAATACTTCACTGAGTTTTCCAACTTCAATTGGTGCGTAGAAAACAGCAACAGAAGGCGTGTTGGGTGGAAATGGAAACTTTCTGTGTTTCAATGCAGTGTGCGAGAGAGAGCTTTTTCCAAGGGTGATAATGCCATCACCATACACCTGAAAACCGAAGAACCAACTGTTAAAATCATCTAGCAAAGAAATACTCTTTTAATTGTTTTTATTACATGTATGGTAAATGTTGGCTTTAGTCATAAAACAAAATTTGCAATATTTGGTTCTGTCGATCGTTTCCCGTGAGACTGCAATAAAGAGTTGAGATTTCGGTTCCTGTAACAGTAACGAATGCCAACTGCACGCAAGAGACTGCACGTTATTTCGAATACCTTGAGAGTTTGAATAAAGACTAGAACATTTTCTCCCTGGATTTGTATGCAACAGTGTATGGAGAAAAACAGAAGATCCAAAAATTCATAATCATATAAAACAAAAATTCACCAACGTGCCTCTTGTCGCTGGCTTTTAGTATGCAACAAACTAAAGAAGACATCTTTCTTAATTATCCTCTACAACCTAAAAGTCAAGACATAGATGATAGAATATGCCTAGAATGCAGTCTTATTAACCTCATTTTACCTCTTTCGTTTTTAATGGAACCAGGGTCAAGTATTTACAAATAAACTAAACACGCCTTGTTTGCTCAGTGGATTTATCAGCTCAAAATCCTTCGCATATTTTGTCGAACATTACAACTCACGTTTCAATACCAAATGTATATGTTGTGGTTCAATCCTATTCTTGGTTTAAATCATTTTCTTCTCCTTTGTTTTGGGTAGAACAAAGGGACGTAAAATTTAAACCAAGGAAATTGAACCATAACAGAATAACTTTTCCGACCCAACCGCGGTTGACAAGAACCCATTTTCCTAATGAACTATAAACAAAACGTTCTTGAAAGGAATGCATAATGTAAATTCCATCAACGGAGAGACTTTTTACCTCGTGCTGGAGTGTTTCTCTGCCATATAATACTTTTAATTCCCAGAGAGAACCATGTCTCGTGCTGAAGAGTTTAAGTCTAACGTTTGAGTCTGTGAACAAAATCCTATAGTGTGAAAACTCACCGAGTGTGCGCTCTGGCAGTAAATTCACCCTCCTTAAATTCTGAAAGGGTTACTTTTGACAAAATAAACTGGGCGACTCATCCGAACAGATTATATACAATTTAAATAAACATTACTTACCTTATCCTTGCGTGGAATTTGTTTTCTTTGGCGGCCATTTTGAATGTTGCGGTCGGCTGGTCCGAGGCCTGGAAACAAGAAATATTTGGGGTCTGGAGACCGGTCTGGAACAGTTCTTATCAAAATGGCCGCCAAAGAAAACAGATTCCACACGTTGATAAAGTGCCATAAGTAATCTTTTAAAACGTCATAGACAACAAAAATGGTAAAAGAAAGCGCCTCCTTTGGGAAAAGACTGTAAACCAAAGGCTAACAAAGAAATCCTAAAAGGAGAGGAGACAGCACTACGCATATCGCCAGCCGAGTTAAATACTTCTGCTACCCCAACAATCTAACAGATATTTTTTTCTCTAGGTCTTCAATCCTGGCAAACTGAAGAAGAAGGCGGAGCCAGACACTCTTTCAATGGGATAAAAGGAGTACGAGGGATAGATCATTCAGCTGATCGAGAGTTCATCACTGGACGGATTCCGATATGAAAATACACATACAGAGAGATGCCTCCATCGATATCGAAGGCACTAAAGCGCTTATGCCCGCTGAAGACTGTATGTCGGACAGTGTTGCCGATGCTGCAGTGCCTAAAGTAAAATAATGGTAAATTATTGGCATTTCGCCCCGTGGAAGGGAATCTGGATTCCGAGGTCGGGGAGATTTTGCCTGTAGAATCCGGAATCCGGGAAATTTTGCTTCTGGAAAGTGGAATTCTGGGCTTTGGAATCCGGAATATAGCGTAAGGAATCCAGAATCCCACTAACGATTGAAATCCAGAATCCAAGTTCCACTAACAAAGACTGGAATCTAATACCTGGAATCCGGAATCCATGGCGTAGAAACCACAATCCAAGACTGTCTTGGATTTCCTTACATGGGGCAAGGCAGCTACTCTTTTTATTACGGAATAAGGTCTATATACTGCGCCTTGAATTGAGTAAGAAAACCAAGTACAGGATCACTTTTCTTCTTGAAACTTATTCTCATTCAGTTGGGTAGAAAAGACAGAGTGCGGAGACAACTTTTTCACGTCTCATAACGTACACGTTACGAAAAAAAACCTTAAACATCGTGAAAGATTCCCGGGGAAAGATTCCAGAGAGCCATGAAAGCCCGTGAAAGATGAGCATTCCCATGCGTTTGCTCTTTTCGTTAAGTTAAGTGAGATTTCTTTTGCTGAGAAGTAGAAACAACCGGAGGACTTTAATATCATTTATAGTTATAGCGACCTTAAGATTCGAGAACGATAACGACTTCACTACGTGAACGAGATTTGAATTAAAGTTTTTTGACGTATGCTCAAAACATAGGGGCAATCTGGGAAAGCCTCATGTTACTTTTTTCACCAGAAAAGTTAACACTGTTATTTCACTGAAGGAGGTAGCAGCCGATTTGCCTCATGATGGAGATAATAATAAGCTTTCTCCCCATCGAAAAATAGTAAAACTTTTAACATTTCATAACTTGTTTCCGTCACTTCTGTGACATTTTCGCTAATACCAGAAGTAGAATGAGGACGGCCCTCGCGTTTTCCCGCCAAAATGACGCGGGTTCGCACGTGTGCACTACTAAGTATTGAGGAAATCTCATTCTCGTAGTCATCCTCGTCTTAGAATCGAAAGGTCTCTTATTCTTCACACATTTTTTACAACACTCCTCGTCCTTTTCGAGACTTTGCACTTTGTTTAAAGCTTTTCACTGGGTTATATTCCACCTTATCGATCAAAGGGAATCGGCAAACGACTGCCAGACCGCATTTCCGCCAAAACAGACCACCCACCAGCAACAGAGCTAAAGTCAATTGACGATTAACTGATGTCGGGTTGTATTCGAGAAATACGTACCCCCAGCATTTTTCAGTGATAAAAATGTTGCGTTTTTTAGATAACGTCAAATCTGTCATAATTTGGGTTTTCGCATTTTTTGTAAATGGATGTTTAAGCTCAAGTTGTCATAATTCATGATAATTGTGATAACAGAGGATTGTTGGAATTGCAATTGTATAAAAGATAGGTGAAAGGTTGTTATCCATCACACTTGCGAAATTTGCTATGGGTACGGTGATAGTGTCTTTTTAGATGAGGATGTTGAATCGCAAGTTCGAGGGGCAACCATTAAAGTTTTCAAAGAAAGAAAAACCAAGCAGGCAAAATTAATAGTCACTTTTTTACAAAAATGCAGATACGAGCCTTGGATACGAGCCGTTTTGCAATGTTTGATTTTCCACTTAAACGTTTGACGGCTTGTCAAAGAAAGACTGAATGGTATTACAGCAATCTTTAACACAAAACAGCTCTTTAGAAACACAAGCGCAAGAAAACTAAGCTCCTTTAGAGCGAAATAGAATTAGTTAAAGCCAACGACTTAAACTACACATAACGATAATTAAGGAGAATTGTGAGACAATTGGCTCGAAGATAAGCCCTCATAAGCCGAGTAAATGATTTGCACATGGTGAGAGTCAAACCTGCAAAACACATGACACTTTTCCAAAATTGTCTTTATGGTGTAACTCGAAATACCTGAAATCAAAATTCTTGAGCATAAACTATCATCTTAATAGCATTAGTGTTTTTCAGGCTGTTATTCGTGCAAATGATCAGTGAACGGATTTACCTGAAGCTGTTTGTGGCCTGTATTGTAAAATGAGTAGGTACCATTGAGCATAAGCACTTTTCCAAAAGCATGTTTTCTGGCAGGCAATTTCAAATCACCAGCACTTTCACCAAAAGGAAAGAAATCCTCGTCGCTAACACAGTTAGCAAACGCCAAAATCTGCAAGAAAATCCACCCTACAAACATGATCTCTACGCCCTGCATGGATCTCGGCTTTCCACAGACTCAAGCGATTGAGGGTGTTGTATCAATGAAAGCGCGCGCGGCGATTGTGTAAAAAGATACCCGATCGCTTATACAGCGTGTTGACTGAAACGCAGGAGGTGTATTGTTTGTGTACAATCAACTTGACAAGACACAAACAATCCAAAAGTCATTAGTCCATTGACGGCTGATTTCAAATGAAGTCGGAGTTATCAAAGCAGCCAAATGGAAATTAATTTCGTCTCGGAATGCTAGCTAAACAAGGTGAGAGATTGTCAGAGATTTGTCGCATTTTGATAGAGGACTTTTTGACGTACTGAAGACCTTTTCCGGGTAGCTGTCGCTAATATGGAAAGGACGAACGATCTTTGGGGCTGAATATACTCAAAGCTAAAAAAAGGTTGCGTGAATGCCATGATAATGAAACAATACAAGCTATCTTCTGTTCTGGCTTGTCACCTTTCCTTTTGCGGTCTCGTAGTTTCCGGTTGATGTTTCTTTTCGCAAAGGCGAGATGATATACGAATAAATTACAAGATTTCTGCGACCGAAACTTAGCGTCTTGAAATAATCGGATTACGAGTAAGAGGGCCTCCAAAGTTGTAAAAAGTAGTCAAAGAAGTATTTAACCCCTCATTCACAGGCTTTAACCTAACAGTTAGAGCAGGCACAATCCGTTGAGCAAAACACAATCGTTTTCACTGTTTTCACTCTGGCTAAAAATGTCAAACAGACAAGCGTACCTAGCAGTACCTAGAGAAGATTCTCGAACATTTGCAGGACTTTGCTGATACAAATGGATTTCACTAAAACCCAAAATGCCTTCCTTGACTTCTGCTTATCGCCAATGTCTTCTTTCCAAAAGTTTATCAAAGAATGTATATGTTTATTTTCTATTTTTTCAAATTGTGAAATTTGTGAATAGGTCAAAGGCAACATAAATTTGGGCAGTCACGTAAACAGTAAATCCTCCTTTCCTTTGACTCAGTCTTGTTGATGTGAGAACATCACATACATCCGGGATGATTTCCTGTAAAGGAAACCGAGAGTTTCAGTTGACTCACAGCAAGGGTTTGATTCAAACAAAATTAAAGAAATACTCGTCTGCAGGACTCCTTCCTTATCCCGCGCAGACTTCTATCCGGGGGGAATAGGGTGTAATGACAAGGAAAGGCTAAGTCAATAAAGAAGAGGGTTGATGTCGGACCCGGGGGGGTACTGCTATATATGAGCTATATAGGTATGTGCCGCTTTGAAGGGTATGGTTTTCAAGCAGTTTAATCTAGGATAGGGTATATAAATCAGAGCGTTTGGGTCGAGAATAGGGTATCATTTTTCAGGAAACTGATCAGTTGGTTAAAGATTTTATCTAGACAAGGGAAACAGCTACTCTAGGATAGGGGGATTTGGGGAGTTTACTCTAGTATAGGATAGCAAAATTCAGCTGAACTAGCTCTGGTATAGGCTAAGGGTTCCAGGGTCCCAGCGGCACATCCCCACCCAGAAATTCCTAAAGTACCCCTCCGGGATGTCGGACTCCGGGCGACGGACACTCCTTCTAAGAGGGTGTGTGCCGTCTAACAGGGTAAACCGTTTCACTATGTGCGTCTTGAATAGGGCGTTTGCCTGTACCAGAAGCCTTGGACAAGCTGTGAAAGTTAGTGTAGGCTGTGGATGTGAACAGACCTCCCTCTCCCCTTCTACGATTTTTGCTGAGGGAAGGGGGGGGGGCGTCTGTACACAAGTCAACGTTAGTGGTGCACGGTCTACGTACAGCTGTGGTATCAAATTTCAGAAACCAGATTCCTCGCAGCACTCTCCTACCTAGCCTGCGTGGCAGGCGTTTAAAAGGGAGGGGAAAGGGAGTTTTAGGCGCGAGAGAAAAGCGAGGGACGCAGGCCATCTCCTACCCAAACATCAATTAAGTGTCCTCCCTCGGATACCGGCTGTACTGTCCCTGTTTTGCATTTTAGGGGAAATCAACAATTTGACGTTTAGATTTGAGTACATATATTAAAGACAAATTGTGCCATTCTTTGATCATCAGTGACATTTTGTTATTCAATTCTGTGTTTCCTGGACAGGTTTTCTCTCAGGAAACCCTCAGTACGCTTTCTTTCATGCAGCCGCTGACCCTGACCGGTCTTCCAAAGTCTCCAAAAAGGTTTCTCTTCATGTGGAATGCGCGTGCCCCGTTGAGATTACGCGCTGGAAATTTCTGAGCATGCTGTTTCATCCAAGACAGAGTTAAACATTTTAACAAGACAGCAAAAAACAAAAGCGACTTGAATTTTCCCGAGTTGGGGTCCCCGGTGCTGTTCGTTTTCTAGGGCATACGCGACATTTTGGATCAGGCGTGTCTTCGAATGCGGCCTTTTTCAATACTTTCGCGGTGGTATTAGCGACAAATTGAACACTGCCGAAACCATAATTCTGAGGTAAGTCAGGGGAAAAGGCTCTCTTTGCTTGATACACGTTAAAATCTTGTCACACTGGGCAATTCTTTCAGTTTTCTGTTTTGCATCTTGTCTAACTAGCTACGAACCAAAACGAGTTAAACGGTGTGGTACTTGTTCCCTTTCTCCAGGTCATGCGCGTCTTATTTTCGCTTCGCTTCTTTAAATTCGCTACCTTCCATCCATCTGAAACCGTAACACCGTCTATTTCATACACTGTATTCATAGTCACTTTTGTCTTTCAAATTTAGTCAGAGATGATACCATATTCCTCACGTTGTGGGAAAATTCTAAAATTAACGGTTCACTTACATGAGAACAAAACTCAGTCTTACGACTGTGTCGGGTTTTAAGCTAATCAACGTGATTGAGTTCTTGAACAGCCTTGAATCATTGCTGAGGGCGCTTTGTTTTTACTGCGTACATTATTGATTGTCAAGAGCCACTATGGCGGCTTGTGATTGTTTAACCTGGCCAGATGCCTTTTTTTTTTAATTTTTTTTTGGAGGGGGGACTTTCTTACTTAATACATGAATAAACTACTGTTTCATTGCAATTACCCCATTTAATTTAGCTTGAATTCTAAACCGCGAATGATGCCTTATTTACCTGGTATCAAATGAACCCAAAATTTCAATTGTGCACCTCAGTGTATTCAATTTCTTTGCAGAGCGGAAAATTTCCTCAGCTGTGGCCTTAATTGAAATCAAAGCTCTTTATCTTTACTATGTATTTTATATTAAATTTCATTCATTTCTCCGTTTGGTAATGAAACTCTAACGAAAGATTTCAGGACCAAGATCCAATTAACCAAGATCTGACTTTAAAGTATCGAAAAAAGAAAAAAATCCCACTATTCTCTTACTCAGATGCGAAAGAAAACAAACACTAGTCTTCTTTGCTCTCTTAAGATTTTTGGCCAATTTTTGACGCTCTTGTTTCCTTGTGAGAAAAAAGGTAAATAGGCTAGTAACTCATCCGCGTTTTATAACAAAGTTTCAGGCAAATCTCTTTGTTGAAGAGAGTTTTAGTTTATTTATGATGAATTGACCCTGAATAAGTGGGAAAAGCCTCGAACACCTTATTTGCCGTTAAAAGAACACTGTACATATTATGACGGCAAGACTGGCATTTTCTGTGTTAATTATATACAAAAAGAAATCGCAGCTGCGTCTCTTAAGATTTTGCATCAGGTGATTTCTGACACCTCTCAAACGACTCACCGTCAGAACAATAATTCCGTTTATAAGAATTATCTTGTGATTCTTCCTGTTTAGCGAAAAAAAAAAACAAGGATCTCTAGCGTGACCTTACATTCACAAGATGTTAATCAAAAGTTAGCGAACAAGAAAGACCCGAGAAAAAGGTGGGAAACCTTATATATTTATTTTTAAGCTTTTCCGCTCATTTCAGCAACCTTTTCGTTTATTGTTTTGTTTTGTTCTTCTAATCCTTTTTATAATTATTATTACTTGAGGAATAGTACTTATTCATATTGCTGCAAGAAAATCGACGATCTCGCGCGCTCATCAGTATTTTTTTTTAAAACATAGGTCTTGCGCGCGTACGCGATCCGAGACTTGATTAATTTTTCCGCTACTTTGTTTAACCAGGAACTAAAAATCTTAAGATCTCAATTTCCTAAGAGATTAGTTTACAGTACACAAACGGAAACTGTATATCATGACGTCCTTAGTTGAGCTCTACACGACTACTTTTCAAGCACCTTATCAACGACCAAACTGCAAGTCAAGAGTATGGAACGTCAAAAGTACGCCCGGTTAGGCTAAGTTTGGGATGGCCCACAAAAACCAGGGGCACCCAACGGCAATTTTCGGGAAAATATCTGTTCGGAAGACGATTTGAGAACTAGAATTTTCGGAACATTTGTTGTAAAATTTCTTGCTTGCCTGTCTCTCCTAGGATTTTCGAACATCTACAAAATGGTATAATTACCCATTTTAAACGGATATTTACCCTAAAAAAGAATTTTCGGGAGCCTTTTTGGCTGAAATTTTGGAAGGTAAGTTTTGATCCCTATAATTTTCGGATCAAAAGTTTTTAGGGGATAAAAATATGCCTATATCTACCGTTTAAATACTAAAATACGCTCAACAATGCAATGATAAGTGGTTTTGAACTATATCCTTCGTTGGGTGCCCCTGAAAAACCCGTAAACATATCTTTTATTTTAGATTCTTAAGTAGTTGTTCGTGTACTGTAAGCGCCGCGAAAAAATCACTGGACTGTAGTTTAGACTGCCTTGCTCAGTTAAACATCATGCAGTCGAAGCCCTCCTTGCAACCACTCTCGTAAGCGACCGAGCTGTAGCTATGACCACCTTTGTGAAACCACGTTTGAACTGTGATTTAATCTTTGTAATGAAAAGCTCTCGTAAGCGACCGCTCCCGTAAGCGATCGCGACCACTCTTGGGATTATCCAACTTGACTTTTCCTTTGTTTTTTTTAGCTCTCGCGAGCGACCACTCAGAGACTTATTCATATAAATGAAGACTTACATGAAACTGTACACTGCGTTAATGCAGTCGAACCTCCGGGCCGTGAACAACCACTCAAAATGCAAAGACTTAGTGGTCGCTTACGAGAATCGAACCGCAGGGAGCCTTTTCCGAGAAGCAATCCTGGGCACATCTACTTTATGGAAGATAATTTGTTGCATATAATGTCTAAGTTACGCCATGTGTAGTTCCATGTTGTTACTAAAGTTCTTCGTATATTCAAAGGAGAACAGTGCAAACAGCGAACATAGAGATCAGAGAATGCGTCAAGTGGTCGCTTACAAGGGGTTAAAAACAATGGAAAATTATATATTAAACTTAATTTCAGGCCCAAAAAGTGGTCGCGGTCGCTTATAGGAGGTGGTCGTTAACTAGAGGTTCCAACTGTAAGGCTTTTACTGGGAAAGGTTTGGTGTTTTGGATGAGTGATCGCTTATAGGAGGTGGTCGCTTACGAGAGGTTGTCGCACAGGGAGGTTCGACTGTAGTTCGTTGATAAAGATATTGGGCCAGTTATATCAGATTTAAAGACACTCCGATTAAACGTTAACCTCTTCTTTTTTTTTCTTTATGAATTATTAATGAGTTTCTAAAGCTCTTGTAAGCGACCACCTCTGTTGTTTTCTGATCATGCAGTCGCTTACGAGCGAGTTCCGACCACTTTTTCGAGTTTCCGAGGAGGTCGCTTACGAGAGCTTCGTCGACTGTGCTAGAAACATGACATCCCTCGATCTAAGTTATATGCACATCACATCATAATATAGCATTATAATTTTACGTTAGGCAATTTCCCGATTTTTATGATTCATATATTTTATTATTATTATTTATTATTATTATTATTATTATTATTTAACCGTGCGAGGCCAGCTAATGCCTGTTTTTCTTTTGGTAGCTTTTACGGTTTATTTTGCCCGCAAATCCTTACCTTGTGCTATAGAAATGGTGATTGGCTTTTCAAAATTACAAGAAATTAAAGCACGGAAACTTTGAACATCTCAGGACTGTAAAGAACTCAACTATTCATCCCCCCGGCCCCACCAAAAAAAATAATATTTGGCGAGTTACAGTTCAATCAGTTTTGTTTCTGTACGCTCGTGACAGGTGATAAAGGGAACGCCGCTTCCTTGCATAAATTAAATTAATTCATTTTACGCAGTAATCCTCTCTTTTTCTGTTTGCGTCGGGATGTTTGAACATATTGGTTCAACGAAATCGTTATAATTTGCCTTCGGCTTGAATTTAAGACTTACTGACTGATACGTGGACAGTTACCCTGTTCTATAACTCAATGTTCATCGTTCCAAAGTCTCAAACTGAGGCCTCTGGTTGTCAAGGAAGGTATACTGCGCGTCCGCAGGATATCAGGATATGATGAAACTATTATTGAGTGTGGCAGAGGTTATGAATTACACCAAACGTATCATTAGCAAAGTCTCGAACTCTGAGAAAAAGTCCTACTTTTTAAAGTGGAATGAAGTGTCTGTCATTTTGTGTGAATGACAAATAGAGATCTAAACGCGCTTTTTTAAAAAGGTCACATTACAGGAAAACAGTAATCTAACAGAAAACAAAAGTATTTCGTTAAATAGTTCATAGCTGTCAACGTGCTTTCACAAAAAATGAGCTAACTGACATTGGGATATGCCAAGCAGTTGGGTTATCTGTCTAAACTGTCTTGTTCCTTGCACACTGGCGTGTTTTTTTTTTTAGTTATTTAGGTGATTTTTGGGGAGTGTTTGCAGATTGCATTCGTTGTTACTATACAATGTCCTCAACGGTTAATTTTGCTTATTAAATCATCTATTTCCTTTGTTTAGCTGACAGGTGTCATGAAGGCCGAAATCTACCTATTTACTATAATCCTCTCAGCAAGGGTAGGGAAGGCTGAGTTTGCCAGTCCCGCCTGCAGAACAGGATTATATCAAGCATCTGAAAAAGGCAAGTTTATGGCGGTGTTTTATCTCGAACTTGCACTCAGTGTATGTTATTTTAGTATGGGTTTATTGGTATCAAGAGAGAATAATTGGTAATTTTGTAATTTGTTTGATTACATTAGATAAAGAAACATGTACAGTCTTTTCCTAACTAAGGCAGGCGTACCTCTATAAATTCAGGGTCGGATGAATCAACAATCATTTATTTTAACACGTTACATCGAGAAGCTAAGAAACTCGTTCAAAATACGGTCGAGTATAAATAAAATCTATAATTATTACAGCTATGATATAATATTATTCTATTTTAAAAACAACTCAATAAAAACATAAAAACTTAGCAATAGAAAGCTAAAACCTACTAAAAACTATATACTAAAAACGTGAAAGGAAAACTACAAGTCACGTTCTACAAAAGCTTCAATCTTGCTTTGAAGTCATTTGCATGACTTGAGAGACGTACTTGAGTGGGCAAACTGTTCCATAACTTAGTTAATAAATAAGTGAAAGAATTCTTTTTCAATTTAAGATTAAAAAGATCTTACACTGTCCAGTTAATTAATCAACGATTTTAGATTCATTTCTGCATCCGTAATGCACAGTAAATTGATGAGTGAAGTACTTCAATTTTCCGACAGCTTCTTTTTCCCTTCGAATTTTATGTAAATATTTTCATATAGTGGTAGTGTTATCCTTTCAAAAGTATTTAAGAACTTCAAGCGAAGGGGTACGACCCAATGTGGCGGAATTTTATTTAACTTTGTGTTTATGTATCTCAATATAATTCAAATATTTTACCCTTGTTCTTTCACAGATAGAGCCTTAACTGGACACATACTCGATGTGTAAGTACACCGGTATGCTTTAACTATAGTCACTATAGTTGCGCATATTGACTAACATGCACACAAATCTAACAATAAACGAAAAGCCTAAAAATTCAGCATTGATGGGCTTTCCAAGTTGGCCCCACCCATGGTACGCTGCACGCGCGCCAAACCGAGGAACTACACTATAAAAAGGCTTAAGGAAGAATGGAAATGCTTGTCCATAGAAGAAGTATAATGACGTTAGCTCCTCAGGCTAGGATTAGTCTTATTTTTCTCAGGTTCGGAAGAACGAGATAAATACTCACGCGCGTGTGAAAAACATCGCAAGTGAGGAAAGGTAGCAATTTCAAACGCAGTAGTGTAAGGTGCATTGTTCAACCTTCGCGTAAAATATAATTTTTGCGTGCGTGCGTGCGCACGTTAATTTTACGCGTAAACTAGAGCCAATTTATGTCGCGCGTAAACGTAAAAGTTGAGCGAGGTTCTCCTTTTACATTTGCGCGCGGCCTTTCATGCATTTTACGCGCGTACACACGTAGGAATTTAATACGCCACAGTGGAAATCTACCCTAATTCACCCAATCCATTATTCCTAGTGACGACCTGTCCATAATAATAAGTTTATCTTTTTAGTTTACAATTATCCCTCTTATATGATAAAGAAACAAATAAAACATACCGTGATAAAAAACATGGCAGTAGAAAGCAACCTCAGCGGTCAGAGAGGTATATGTACTTAAAACCAGATCTCAACGCGCGTGATTCCACACTCGGCACATGATGCTGCCTATTGCTTCAATTCACTTTCTAAAGACAGGACCAGGGGCGTGCGTAGGCCCGGGCCTACAAAATTTTGGTTTGATCACTCTGCCCCTGGTAATAAATTATGCGTTGTTGGGTGAGCTAAAAAGCGTAAGAGCTCAAAGTGTAGGTGAGGTCAGTGCATACTAGTCATGCGTGCAATTTTCAGGATATGTGGAAATGACAGTCGGCCAGAACTAGACGGAAAGCTGGTTACGCTCCAAACTACTGTAAAATATACCACGCGCCACTCAACGACTTCTCCTTAGCATAACAGTTTGTAATGAAATTTGTAAATGGATTACCATTTGTTTATTTGTCAATTGGCAGGCTCAAGGTAACAGATGAATTTGCCTGTGGAAGACTTTGCTTGCATCGCAATGGCTGCGTATCGTACAATTACCAGTTTGAAAATGGTAATGGAACATTTCATAAGTGCGAACTGAATTCACAAACGAAGGAGGCAAAGCCAGAGACTTTCCAAGAAGTGCGTGGCTTCCTGTATTTTGGGTCTTTATACGAAAGAGAGGTTGGTATATTAAGCAACTTAATTGAGAGGCAAGGAGGATGACTGAATCAGTGTAGAGTCAGCATGGTCTGTCTTGCTTCTTAAATTTATTTGTTGCACAAAAATTTCCTGACTAGAGACATCATGTTTTTCTTACTATAGTATTGTATGCTGGTTCTGTCTACATATGTATTCGACACAGGCCACAATTCAAACAAAAATACAAACAACAAATCAACAAACGGACAACCAATAAGCTACTAAAGTTAATATGTCTCCGTTTCAAATGTTCAAATAATGTGTGTTTTGGTAGAATCTAAAGGAGATAAACTATGAATTAAGCAAACTCGTTGACGCCAATTCCAAGTATACATGAGCGCCGTCTCTTTAATTTCCCCTCGAATCCTAAAGTTTTGATTAAGCAATCAGTACCTCAAGGGATTACTTTAGTCGTGTCTCATCTAGACTAAGATTGAAGAAAGTCTTAGTAGTCAAATGGTAGCCGATCAAGTGCTGATGAACTCATTCAGAATAAAGTTCAACGTTTGATTCTGTAATCTTGGGCATATATATTCAATATCGACGGCTGATACATCATTCAGTGATAGTTGTATAACTTTTACTTATGAATCCTTCAGCCCCGTGTAAGGTAAATCCGGATTCCGGAATTCAAGAATTTTTTTTCTTGTGGAATCCGCAATTCTAATGCACCTATCAATGTAAATCCCGTAGGGGGGGAGTGCGGGCAAGGGGAAGGGATTTGATGCCTGAGACTATCCCCCTGTCGGGCTTTTGATCGTGCGAAGCGACCCCGGGGTCGGGACATTTGACATTGACCGATAGAAGCCTGGTATCAATTCAGAAGCGGTAACCAAGTCCGTCCCTCGAGGCTTTCTTAAAGTCACGCTGTTTGAGAAAGTTATGAAGTTTTCATTTGTTTTAATCACCATAATCCGTTACTTTACACTGTCATCTAAAGAGGTAATGTCTATTTTGAGAAAGTTTTTATGTTCAAGTTCCCATCTGATTGTAAACCTCGATTGAAATCGAATTCTACCATGAAAGTCAGAGGATTTTTTACAGGTCACTGATCCGACCTGTTCCAACATGTTGAGCCGATGTTATAAAGCATTTTATGTTTCATTAATATAACAGCACGGTCAATCTTCCTGGAGTGATTATGTTGTTCAAAATAAGAGATGCTAGTGGAGAGAGAAAATACTTAATTACAGCAAGTAATTTAACGGAGCTTACGTTAACCTTAAATAAAAGTAGTAAGAACGTACTTTTGAAATGTTCTTTCATTCGTTTTATATAGTATTATAGTATTGTTTGTTTAGATTTTTCCCCTAGGGTGGGGGCTTTTTTGACACTTTTGATTGAACTTTCGTTTCCCACCCTGGGGAATTTGATCAAAAAATTTTAAAATTTGTCAAATCCCCACCCCTTGCCCGCACTCCCCCCCCCCCCCCCCCCCCCACGGGGTTTACATTGATAGGTGCATAAGCTCAAGGAATCCGAAATCCCACTAAAGATTGGAATCCGGAGGAATCCATACCTGGAATCCGGAATTTACACGGCGGAATCCAGAATCCAACAAGACAGTCTTGGATTACCTTACGTGGTGCGAAACCCTGTTTCTTTATGTAGACTATGTAACTAAGAGCGTTAAATAACTTACTGTCTATAGGTTTTCAGGGAGGGCCAATCAGATACCAAGGAGGAGAGTAGGACTCTTAATGCGTTTTTTTCTTTCTTTGTTACTACAGAAAGGCACTGGTTGCGCTCATAACAGCTGTTATAATGGCGGTACTTGCGTGGACATTTGTCATGGGGAGATGTTTTACTGTCAGTGTCCTAAGCTGTTTCGTGGTAAACATTGCGAGAGGCCAAAAGGTATTGTGTAAGAAAACGCGCATTAGCGCACTGAATGCATTGATTAATAAAACTAATTAATAAGATACGGGTAAACTTTAAAAAAAGATAAATGTAAAACTTTTACAACCAAGCTTGAAGCACGTTAGATAATAACCGACTGAATCAGTGCAAATGATGGTGGAGGGTGGAGTATGAAGTAGTGATAAGAACGTGAGCGAACATCCTGACACTTGCCCAAAGGCCCCTGCAGCTCCTAACGCCTTTAAATACTGAGGCTCTCTAGTAAGAAATAAGGCGAAGAAAAGACCAGAAAGCACTTGCGGAACTTACAGGCAACAGTTCTTCAAAAAAAAGCACATTATTACCGTCAACTAGGCCACATTATGCACCAGACGTTGTTTGCTCGCTCCTTGTTGACTTTATTGATAACTATATGTGAAATTCAGCTTCAACAATTCACTAAGTCAGTAACATAACAAAGGAAGAGACAATGAGGAGTAGGCAAGCTAGCTATTCGATCTTTGCTAGTGGAGCGCACTTGCGTCATACACAACCTGACTAGTGAGTATGCGCATCTGCAGTAGGCAGGGTTCTTCAGATCATACTCAGCTTGGTTCAAAAATTTCTTAACCTGGCTCACAGGCCGGGTCTCATGCTGCTTGCGCTTATTATACTTGCGTCGCATAAAAATAAGACTTAACTGACCTTATCTCCCATGTTTGTGGTTATTTTGTACCTTTAGCGATAGCGTGAGTAGGATTTTTTACCTCGCGATATGGCCCTGAAAACAGTTCTAAAACGCCATACATCGACAATCGCGCGGCGCGCAACTTCAAACTATATTTACAATTCTGGGAAGTAAAATAAAGAAAATTTCCCGCTTTCTTTTCACAGCACACAGCTGTAAAGAATTGATGGAACTTGGTGATATAACAGACGGCGTCAAGCGAATAGCGCCTGATGACAGCGGAGATGATGTTTTTGTATACTGTGACCAAACTACAGATGGTGGTGGGTGGACTCTGTTCCAAAGACGCTCGAGTCCTTTCACAAACTTATTCTCCAAAAACTGGGCAGAATACGAAGCAGGCTTTGGCGAAGTTAACTCGTCTTTTTGGCTTGGAAACATGGTCTTGTCGCGCCTCACAGCAACACCTGTAAAGCTAAGGATCGAACTTAAAGAGAGCAGCAGTAACCAGCAGGGATTTGCTGTGTATCAAGACTTCTCGATAACCGGACCTGAGGATAATTATCGCCTCAGTGTAGGGTCTTATATGGGAGATATCGGCAACGCAATCAGCGGTCACCCGAACCATGCGTCTATGGAAAACGGAATGCAATTTTCGACAACAGATCGAGACAACGATGTTGCTAACCCGGGAAACTGTGCAAGTGTGAACGGAAATTCTGGATGGTGGTTCCCTCACTGTGGTCACGCAAATTTGAACAGGGTCGGCAATTTACCTCAATGGGATGACTGGATACATTTTGCTAAAATCAGTTACACTGAAATGAAAATAAGACCATATTGAGATCGGTTATAAGTTATAAACGTGATTTAATCGTTCTGTGTTCATAGCTAGTAGCACGCAGAAGAGGCGTTATTGTTTTATTGTTTATTATTATTATTATTATTATTATTATTATTATTATTATTATTAACTTTTTTAATTATTATTTTATTTTATTTTATTTTTTATTTTCCAGGCGAGAGAAGGAAACGCGAAGAGAGCGAATGCGCGAGACACGAGCGAAGGGAGAAGACGCAGAATATGATTGGTTGGTCATTTGGAGATGTGTCTTGTGGGGCGGAATGGAACAAGCAATGCTGTGTCGACGGGCGTTATTTTTTTCGCGCCTTCTCCCGTCGCGGGTGTCTCGCGCTCAACGTAACTCTTCATGCTTTACATGTCCGAAAAACTCAAAAAAGCAGTGCCTGTTCTGCAGGCTGTGTTCATAGAGCGGGAAATTTTGTGATCCGTCTGTGTTCTGAAAGAAACATGCTTTGATACCAATAGATTCACCATTGTTTGAGACCTTTGTCTCATGGTTAGTCTTGAAAATTTTGAGGGTTAGGTCCTTACAACGTACAGTTGACTTCCGATAACTCGAACCAAAAGTCGATTTCCCCTGGATTTCCTTCATACGTTTACTGTAATTTTACCCTTAGTAACTCGAACCTCCCGCTAACTCGAAATAATTTTTGATTCCCATCATTCCTATGCAATTTTACCCTCGTTAACTCGAACCATGTTTTAAGGGCGTGACAAGTCGAAAAAAAAGCTGTGAAATGCAGTCCAAAACATTTAATTTATTTCAAAACAACCGTGTATTTTTTGTCTCTACTCTTTTGTCAGTCCAATACAAATGTGCAATGTTTAGTGCTTTACCGTGAAGTGGGCATAATACTTGCATTCCTCACCAATCCCATTTACTTACTTCTGGTTTGTTGCTTCGAACTCCTAATAACTCGAAATTTTTTCGATTTCCCTTGAAGGTTCGAGTTATCGGGAGCCACTGTATCTGCATTCCAACTTCTCCTTATATCAAAATTCCCTTGACGGAGAAGGCAGAGCTTTTATAGCTGCGAGTAAGCTCTCCTGGGGTTCAGGCTAGACCTTCTATCAAGGCATAACGCTGCGAAAAAAAGGTAAAGGAACTTAAGGAACTTGCTGTCCTTGTCAAAGAAAAACGAAGATAAAATTTTAAACTTCTTGTTGAAACTAAAAAGCGCTATGCCGTACAAAAAAAAAAACGTCTTTGGTGAATCTCGCAACAAAGAGATGTAATCATCGAGGAAGGACTCGGCAAGCTAATTGAAACAATGGACGCTCTAGGTTCAATCCTATAAACAAAATAAAACAGCGCCTTTCTTCTGAAGGATTTTCAAACAGAGCGGAGCTTCACTGTCTGTTTTGACATACTGTACGTTCAGGATCACCGCATTTCTGCTTCTCACAAGTCGCCCCATGAAAGGGAATACAATGACAGTCTTGGATTCTGGATTCCACATTGTGGATTCCGGATTCCAGGTACTGGATTTCAGTCTTTGCTAGTGGAATTTGGATTCTCGATTCCAATCGTTAAAGGGATTTTGGATTCCAACTTCCAGGATTTCGGATTCTATAAGCAAACTTTTTCCGGAATCCGGATTCCCTTACATGGGGCGACACAAGCTTTAGGGGCAAAATACTACTTTGAGGAAATTTTGTGCATTACCGGTTAAAAGGATAAGAGTTTTAGATGCATTTTTTTCACTATTCAGCAGACATAAATTAAATTTCAAACGTTTCTTTCACTTTACATTTCAATAAGACCAAACGCCTTGTTTTCCATGAACCCTACTGTGCTTTCTTAACATGACACCCCAAGCTTGTTTTTCGTACTCACCCAGCACCCTGCACCCGATTTAAGTTTTTGAGTTGTACTAGACTGCGAGCAGGAGTGCACGCGCGCGCGAGCGTTGAGCGGTGAAGCGAGAAACGAGGGCAGCAGCTTCACTAACGCGCGTGGTCACTTGCGTGTCTCGGGCGTTTTGCTCGACGGACCAAGAAAAAAGAGAGACTGTTCGTAGTCTAGAGTTGTACTAACAATAAAGACAACTCTAAATCTTAAAAGTCGATAAAGCGGCTTCTAAATGGCTCTAAAAGCAAAGAAACAGTAAAAACATAACAAAATCACAAGGTGAGTCATTTTTATTTCCATTTTTGTCAAAAAATGGAATTTAAGTTGTAATTTGTTTATTTTCATACTTTCTCCTACACAAATTTCAAAGTCAACGAACTGTCACAGAGTCTGGGTGGCCTGTGGTTTATAGAAAGTTGATCACGTGACCAACTGCAACTATTGCAAAAGGCCATTTGTTGCTCCAGTGAGAGAAGGGCTTGTGAAACTTTGTAAAGGAATTTTAGGTCGACTCTGAACTCTCTGCGATGAAAGAATGGTGACATTTTGCGAGTGGGCTTCAGGCTTTTTGGTCAGCGGGGCTTAGTACGAATGTTTAATGAGTGTTTGGAAATCGGATGAAAAACTGCTCAGTATTTGCATCCTTAATTTCTCCTTCAAAAATGGGAAGAAATATCAAACATTCGAGACAGTGTTTCATCACCAGATGAAACACCTCGAAGTTCGTCAAAAATACTCCGCTGCGCGTCGTATTTTCAACTCTCTTCTCGGTGTTTCATCTGGTGATGAAACACTGCGTCTCATGTTTGATATATTACATGAAGGATCGTGAAGGATACATGAAGTATAAACCGAAATCTGAATTTTCCTGAAAATCGTTATCACTTATGTCGCGAAATTTTCGTTTGCTATTTTGCTTCTTTCAATTTTATTGTTTCTTGAAAGAAGCATTAACCCAGAATAGCGTGACAAAAGATGATCTCGGTGAACTTTACAAAGCCTTTGTGCAAGATTTGGTATACATCGATCGTGAGTACAAGAAGCTTGATTCAGATGCTGTTCTTGGGTTGCGCGTAGCCGAAGGTAAGCATAGCGTAGGTTTAGGATGTTGTTTTATCGAACTATTAACGGGATGAACCTTGTTAAGCCATTATTTGATCTAGGCAAGAAAGAAGAAAAGTCGTTTAACTTGGTTGGTTTGAACCACACTGCAGACTTGTTTTCGAAATATTTTGCTGGCTGCTGGTCGCTGCTGACAGCAGGGGTATACATGCACACACTTATACATTTGTAAATTAAAAAGTGGTAAATAAAACACTTGTAAAAGTTAAATATTAAATTGACCTCAGTTCTCGTCTGTGGGTAGACTTATGTACCAGTCAATTCCAAACTTTTCAATAGCTTTCAATCGCAAGCCACTACAGGCAACGCCACGTAAACAAAATAGCCTGGGGGGGTACTGCCGATATATGGGCTATATAGGTATTAGCCGCTGTGAAGGGTATGGTTTTCAAGCAGTTTACTCCAGGCGTTTGGGTCTAGAATAGGGTATCATTTTTCAGGAAACTGATCAGTTGATTGAAGATTTTATCTGAGGTTTTGTTTCAGTTGATTGAAGATTTTATCTAGACTAGGATAGGGGGATTGTGGTATGAACTCTGGTATAGTTTTTTTAAGGGTTCCAGGGTCCCAGCAGCATCCCCAGACTGTGCTAGTGAAAAACTGACCTCAAGATAGCAGTCATTCAGATCCATGAAAAAGTGTTTAGGACAAATGTCCTAAAGAGCTGAATTTTCTTAGGACATTTTTAGTTTTTGTCAGACATTATTTTGTTTTCTTATGACAGAATGAATGAAAATTAGATCCTTACAAGATACTTTTAGTTTAAAAATACTTAAAAACAAATATACTTTTACATGTAAAAGGTCTAGGAGACCTATTTCTTCTATTAATAGCATTTCCATGACCATTAAATTAAACAGTTTGAAGTTTGGTTTTCAGAATGGATTTGAAAAATTATTTTTTGTTTTCCTCTTTCCTTACCTATTAAACACAGCATTTTAAAAGAAATATGTTTGATATGTTTGCAACTTTCATAACAAAGAAAAATGGCACAAGATATTCTTATGTTAGCCAAACGTACTCAAATAAACTGCACTTCATTCTGTTGTTTTCTTGATCATAATCCAGCCACAAGTAGCTTTAAGCCATCGTGGCTGGAATTTTCGTTCAGCTTTGGCGGCAATTTTTTTTGTTGGATCATTGACCAAATCTTCATGAGCTACTTTCACACTGCTTTCTTCATTTGAAAAAATATGACATAGGTTTTTGGTTCTTTTCAGCCATAACTAAGTCTTTTCATTCCCATGGTTCACTCGAAATAGAATCAAAGATGGCGCCCGCATTATAACAAGCACTCCTATGGGCTTTTGTCTGACCAATCACATGCACTGTGAGATCTTTGTAAAATACATCCAAGATGGCAGAGGTTGCATTGTTCAGTGTGCAAATTGCGGCTCAAACTAGGGACATTTCCATTATGTGGAAAATTGTACAAAATGTACCCATCTCTAACATTAATCTCTACCACAAGACACATTTTAGAGTATTTCATATTCTATTTTCATTTCGCATATTTGTCATAATTTAGGTAAATTTGTTCGGACAAATGAAAATTGTCTCGGACTATGTCCAAAGACAGACATGGATCTGAATAACTGTGAGAGGGACTGTAAAAAGACCCACAAGCCCCTTCAACCCAATAATTAGGGTGCCCCCGCATATGCCCGATGATAGACTGCTGCCCAGCTATGTCTCGAGCTTAACTTATATAGCCTAAATTTCATTTAGCCTCATAGTCTGATAGACAGCCCATCTGATAGGGTGCGATAAAAAATCAGAAATTGTGCAATAAGATAGGACTATTATGCAATAAATTATGCGATTTTTTCAGGGCTAATTAACATTGTTTTACCAGGTTTCAAGGGAGAAAAATCACTTTAATGTAAAAGAATAATAAAACGTCTATTTTAAAACAAAATAATTAAATTTGTCCAATTTTCTTGACCCGGAAAAGAAAACAGTTAGAAAGGAAGAAAAAGGACACATGTTTAACATAATGACACCGTTACACTGCTGACCACACTGCTTGTCTCTGAAATCAAAATGGCTGCCCAGATACCGTGATCGGAGGTTTCAGATGTCTTGCAAGGCTTTCTTTAGTGGCATAATTATCACCTTAAATAACATTAAGATTGGGAAAATGTTTGATTAAAGTTAGAATTTCTTACTTACTTTACTTGAAGTTATTAATTATGCGATTTTCCTGAAATTGTGCAATCGGATGCAATTTGAGGTCAATTGTGCGAAATTGTAACATCACGTAATATCAGATGGCCTGCATGGATCCCAAGCGGGAAAGGTGGGCCCATCTTACTCTCTCTGACTGAATTTTCTCACAATAGACCTTTCCTATTGCACAGTCTGCCCTGAAAATGCTACCCAATTTCTGATTTTTTATTGCACCCTATCAGAAGGCCTGATACAACTAAACAAGAACATCTTTGTCTTGCAGGCTACCTCAAGAGGTTACTTCAAGATGCAGAAAGAGGAAAAATTAAACTCAAACTAAAAGTCTTCAATGATGTAGAAGATCTCCTACACAGAGTATCTAACATTCTAAAGAAGATTACTCCACTGGTCATGGAGAATGACCCACTCTTTTATCCTTTGCTTAACTCTCAGTGGACGTATTACAAACCATATATGTATAAAGAACAAGACTATGATGAAGGGCAGAAAGATGAAGCCGATGCAGAAAGGTTTTCTCAATGTGTTAGAGAAATTACTGGGAGCCGGATTAGTAACAGTGACTTGTGTACAATTTCTGATGATTGTTGGGAAGCTATGATGACCAAAGGGGCTCCAACTTCTGTTCTTTACTACCAAGTTATGTTCTTCATCTTAGGAGAGGCATCAGGTAAAGTGGAATTCTGTTCTGTTTGGCTCATAAAACCGAGCATTTGAATTTATGTAACAAGGCGCTCCAGGTGGGTACTCCGAATTCAAGTGACAGGGATGATCAAATGGGGGCAAAAATCAAAACCCCAAAAAAATCCCTAGGGCTTCAAACAAAACCTAAAAAAATCCCTTGACCAAAATTAACCCCCAAAAAATTCCATGCCAAATACCCAGTCATAAAAAGTTCCAGAAAGCACTAAGTGATATAACAAGAAAAATAGAAAAATTAGTTTTGAATACCCAAAAAATACTTGCCAAAATTTTCCTACCCAAAAAAATCCTGAAATCGAAAATGTCACACCCCCAAAAAATCCTACCATCACCCCTGTCACTTGAAATCCAGAGTACCCCCCTCCCTGAGCAAGACACCTCCTGGAAATTAAGTAAGATGTTATTCAGTCGGTGACACAGGCGGCTCAGAAGAAATAATCCGAGTTCTTTTCCAAGCAGGAGTAAAACCTACATGTATGACCTTCTGGTTAGTAACACATGAACCTAGTTTAGTGGCCTTAGCTATCACACATCTCCTGTTGTCTTAGTGGTAGAGCATCTGAACTAGTGACCAGAAGGTCATACCGTAAATCCTCAATGAAACCCCCTCTCATATAAGCCCTCCTTTTTCAGGAGAAGAAAGCACCCCGTCTCTTTTAAGCCCTCCTTCCCCCCCCCCCTTTATTATTCTTCACTATAATAAACAATGATAGACTGCATTAATCAGTCACAACTGTAAAACTTTGTGTGGACTGTTCCAGGATGGTTAATTCACCAACTGGAAGTTCGGATTTAATTCTGATGCTCGGCTGTGGGCCTCCAACTTTCTTGTGCCAGAGCTTTTCCACTTTGTTTTCAAGTTCTTTATGGAGAACTGATACCATTTTCTTTGGTAAAAATATTGTTGACATAAATTTGCCCCCCGGGGGCCTTCTAAGTTTTTTTTCCTCTGAGCCACCTGTGTCACTTACAGAATAAGCATAAGGTGCCTGGGCTGGGAATTCTAAGTACATGCTGCTGAGGCGAGAGATTTGGACACCCTTTTCCCCCACCTCTCCATTTGTCTTACAATGTAGTAATAATTACTACCATAGTAGTACTTACATGTATTAATTGAATCATAGTACATGTAGGGGTCATAACAGGTGGCAAACATCAAAGAAAGCAACAACAGTGCTGAAGTTTATGGTGGAAGCTTGACGATGCCCAATCCTTTGTTTTTTGTTCCCTAATTGTGATGGCATTAATGCGATATGTATATTACAGGGCTCAAAAAAGACTCAAATTCTAGTTTGTCTATTAAGGGAAGCAGCTTGCAGATTTTGCTTGCCTAGGGCCATTTCTTGTTTGTCTTAGTTAATGATTTTGTTAGAGGATGACTTGCCTTGCCTTGCCTTGCCTATTGGGAAAGTAATTAAGATTTAAAACTATACTTGCCAGCAAGAAAATGTACTTCTCCCAGACTTCCCAGACGGGACTTTTTTCGAGCCCTGATATTGATCAGTAAGATGAAAAGTATACGTGTAGGACTACTATTGAATGTTGTGTACCGTCAAGTCCACTGAAAGATATTACAAAGAAGGCTGACAGGCTTCATAACCACTCCATTCTTTTAACTATGATTGAATTCACAAGAAAATGAGATCATGAAGCTGCACTCTTTCCTTTTGTTTTCACCACAAGGTTGCCTAAATAAGATGACTTTGAAGATGAAATCATCTGGAGTGACCCTGTCAGACCACCTTCAGCAGGTCTGCAGAACAGCTTATCTTGCTGTTGCTTATTTGAACTTCCGTGGTGGAGGTGATCCAGAAGGCCTTATATCAGTCTTAAAGCTGAGCTTCAGCTGTGGCTTGTATGGATACCATGAGATATTAGAGGAACGAGGATTGTCAAATGTTATTGGCTGGCAGCTCAGTAGCGGGTGTTACGGCGATTACAGCAAGGTGGGGGAGGAAAAAAGGTAACACTGTTTAAAAATATTATTCCTTTGGCCCATTAATTCTTAAGCCCAGAGCTTCTGAATATGTAATAAGATGGCCCCAATTTTGCCCTGTAGTTGATTTCGATGTGGTATATGTACAGGTAAGCATGTAATCGAATGTAGATGAAGAAAATTAAAGATCTTGAACATCACACTTGCTTTCAGTGAGGGCAATTTCTGCAACTTCGGAAAACACAAATAATATTCAGCAATTATTGGATGAGGCTGAGTATGATCTACATTAAATTTTTTAGATCATGCAAAAGCCGAATTCAATTCTTAGGTTTTACTATCCATTCAAAATAATTACTAATTCAAAGTTAACATTCTTACCTCTGAATCGATTTTAAGTTCCTGTCTTCATTTGTCTGTTCCACAGCAAATTCAGGATATAACAGAAAGTCTACCAGATATTTGTTCTTTGATGTGGGAATGATTTTTTATTCTCATGCAAATAAAACTCATTTTCTTTGGCTGTTACCAATCTCATGTGAATAAAACTCATTTTCACAAGAAAGGTTGTGCACTTGGCCTCATTTTGAAAGTGAGGGTCTTTAGAACTCAGAAGTGGCCTATTACATTTGCCATCTGTTGAACTTGCTTTCGGTGATCTTGCAGAATTCGGCTATTCTTTGCAAAACTTCTTAAAGTTTTCGCCATTTTTGTAGACCATGTACATGTAGATTCTTAGTGTTCTGTACATCAACCTATTCATTTTACTTTTTTTGCTTATAGTGCAGCTTCAGCTGGGAAAGGAAAGCTCAAGTCTTCATATCTTGGAAGTGAGTCTTTCAAACGTTTTTCTTCTTTTGTTCTTGGTAAAGTAAGTCAACTGTCCTATGGTACAAATGCCATTCAGCTTTAAATGTTTGATATTTTATTTTGGCCACGCCCCAAACAGTACAGTACAGTACAATTAAAATCCTCGAGACGGTAAACCTGTTAACATGGAGTTGCACTGGCGACTACACAGACGACCAGTGCAGCGACCTCTTTAGACCTCTTTGCCTGCTCAAAGGAGACATTTTATGATTATTTTAATAGCGATTCCAAGGGTCCCGTTTGTATGGAGGCGTACATGTAGACTTCCCAAACAGCATCGTCTTTGTCAGCGTAGTGTTTGAACAACGTCAAACATGACCAATATATTTTAAATATTGGCTCCTGATCACATTAATTTTTCTGAGACTGTTGTTTTTTGTTTATCATGGTTGCCACGGTCAGGGAAAAGTCAGGGAAAAACAAAACTTTTTCAAGGTCGGGAAAAGTCAGGGAACTCTTTAAAAAGTCGGGGAAAATCTTTGGTATTGTCAAAGTCAGTGAAAGGTTAGGGGATTCTGTTTTCCGGTTTATAGTTCATATATCATCTTGCAACATCTATAACAGACGTATTCATAAGTCTTTCTCAAGATTTTGAAATGCATTTGGAAAAGATAAAAAGTATGCTGCAAAGAAAGGAAGGCGATCAATTTGACACTCTATGCCTGACACATTTAGTAATTGTGGTCAGTGGTTTTTGTTGTGAAATTCTTTCTTCCATATTCCTTCTTTCTCTTTCCACGAAACGCAGAAAGAGTTTGAAAATGAAGAAATAAATATCGATGGCTGCAAACAAAGCTAAAGCAAATGTAAACATCGATTGTTTCTCATCAATAAAAGGTCAGTGAAAACTGTTTAGAGGTCACTGAAAAGGCAGGGAATTTTTAACTTTCTGATAAGTGGCAACCATGTGTATGTGTAGAATGTCTGTGTTGGTCTATGGAAGTCTGAACATCATGATAAATAGCGGTCTTAACATCATTATAAAGTTAAAGGAATGATTCCTGTACAAATGATGATCTTTTGAGAGTGTTAATCCAGTGTATTCCCTTTGTTTCTCACTGGCTAAGGGAGTGGATGATATAGAGAAGAGAAGCAATGACGTCACAAAAACTAAATTTGTTATGAGATTGGTTGGCACATGTTTCCAGAAAGAACAAGATGAAAAATGTTCGCCTGCCAAAAATCAGCCTGTTAGTGCAAATTGGTGATGAGATATAAGCAGTGTCATGCTCCAATGACTCCATAAAAAGGCCTGGATCGTTAATGTTACGATCCAAGCCAATTTTACAAGGATTCGTATGGAGTCATCAGAGCAAACCGGTGCTTATAGTATAACTACCCACCAGTTTGCACTAGCCTGCGTGGCAGTCGTTCGAAAGTGAAGGGGAAGGGAATTTAGGGCGCGAGACCGCGCTCGAGGGAGGAGGGAGGAGGGACAAGTGTTCCTTTTCTTTCTCCCTCGCGCGCTCTCGCGCGCCCAAATTCCCCCTTCCCCTTCCCCTTTTAACGTTTGCCACGCAGGCTAGTTTGCACTAACAGACTGAATTTGACAAGAGGGCTTTTTTCATCTTGTTCTTTCTGAATAAGCTAACCAATCCTATTATTACACAAATTTAAGTGTTTGCGACGTTACACCACTTGTCTTCTCCATTTTGAGCCATTTAGATGGCATTGACATGCAACACACTGTGCCATTCATTAATTTATTCAATTTGTTTTCGTCAACTTGTCAGATGGCTGTTACAGTGACGTCACCGGAATAGGATTGGGTCTTCTTGCTGTTTACCTGAGGTGGGTCCTGGACCCTCCACCTCAAGTCCAGCCAGTGAATCTCGTATTAAGTGCTCAACAAGATGCCCAAACAGTGACTGTTTACATGATGGGTCTTCTTCTGCTTACTGTTGCGTTCTTGATTGCAGCTAGAAGACGCCTTCTACAAATGGTCTCAGCCTGTTGTATAATTCTACTTGGAGAAAGAACAAGGTGATGCAAAGCCTTGGATTAGAGACAGTTAACAATATTATTGGACGAAGTTGAGCAAAATAATTGAGCTGCAAAAACACTGACAAGTCACGATATTTTGCGTTAACCGAGTTCAGTAATTATTTTACTCATTCGATCACCAAGTTTGTTTTTTAATGAATATCCTCAGGAAGCGAAGCGATCTGTCATTTTCACGCTAGAGCGATCACAACAAGGAGAAAAGCGTGGTTTGAGTTAAGCTTGAGCAGAATGTTATTTGCTGCCAAACACTGTTGGATGACATTGCGCATGAGCAGACCATTAATTGTAGGCTGAAATGAAGTTGATGTGACCTGCGGATCATCGCGGTAGTAATCAATAGTAATTTAAACCACGGCGACGATCATATGTTCATTTAAAAGTGCCATATTTGGTAAAAATATGCATATCTCGAATACAATTCTTTAGAGGTTTAATTTACTATGACAATTTTTTGAATACTATGTTGTTTTGAGTTGGCGCTTGTATCTGATTAGTTACTAGACTCGTATATTCCCTGCTATATTCATTTATTATACATTCTACTCATTATCTGTCTTCTCATTGTCTAAGAGCCTACAGCTATTTTTTTCAAACCAGCGCAACTTACAGATTAGTTAGTTGTCCGCTAGCAAATAACTGACTAATCTATAGGTTGCGCGCGCAATGCATGATTTCCAATAACAGTTGTATCAATTCAGGTTCTTTGCGACGCTGTGGTTGTCGTTATTTTCTTCAAAACAATTTGTAATAAATTAATTATTACATTCGGTTTTTGTGATATCCTAAATAATCAAGGTCCCGGTATGTGTTATTAGCCTCGGCCTTCGGCTCGGCTGATAACACTTACCTCGACCTTGATTATTCCGGATATCACAAAAACCTCATCCAATAACTGTTTAATATCCCCCTATTTATTTTAGTTAGCTTATATTTATTCCTTGGTACAAGTTGTCAATACGTTGTACAATTAGTTGATAATTGGGAGTCGGTGTTGAAACATTTTTAATTACATGTGGTTTTTCCAAATCTTAAGATGTTTACGGTTGTATTTTATCTTTCTTGTTACTTTCGCGTCGTGGTCGTGCAACGACGGTAAAGAAGTGTACCAAAAAAAGCGTGATACCTTTTCAATAGTTGTTGCTTAAGGTCCCTGGTCAAAATGGAAAAAGCGCTGTGGGTTTGGTGTTTTCTTTGTTTGTTTGTTTCTTAATTTGCGCGCGTTATGCATGGTGGTCGTATCCACTTTGATGAAACTTTGAAACAAGTACTAGCTTTTGGTGTTGTTTCTGACAGGATTTGACCTCAGTTGCAGTTTAGCACTGGTTTTCTTTAGCCTCTCTTAGAGCCTTGTAAACTTTTCAAAACGGCTAAATAACCTTTTAATAAAGATTTTAGTTTCTTTGGTTTTATCCGAAATGCCTGCATCAGAATAACAACAGTTGTGTAGTTTTTGTTTTTGCCGTGAATCTGATGATGCTCATTTCTGACGCTCCCCAGCGCTTATGTATCCCCCTCTTTATCAGCTGCCCCTCGAACATATGCTTACTTTTTGAACCTGTGCACTCTGTGGCTAATTTACCTTATCACATCGGCTGGCAGATACAACGAAATCTTTTTCTTGCTAAAACAGGCTTGTTAGAAAGAAAATAGTCAGTTATTCACATTGGTGTTTTTCTGTTTTCGATTACGGTCATTGGCTCTAAAATCAGTTCCGTCTTTGTTAGCTTACGTTAACTATTAATACTCAGTGTGTTTTGGCTCCACGGCGATTTTGCCAGCATTGTAAAGAAAAAAGTCGACAACCGGTTTCCACTTCATTTTTTTTTTTTTTTAATGAGAGTTTCCTAATTATTTATTTACCTAAATCTATAATTACAAACTCATTGCTTCCGGCTTTGTTTTCGCTAAAATCGCCATCAAAGAAGGCCACAAAGCACTCGGTCATAATAATTAACTCCATCGTAAACCCTCTACAAGTCTAGATACAGAAGATTTTCACTGCATCGAGATTTCTTGTAACTTCGTATTACCATTGTCTCATCTATATCACGTGGTGGGACAAAACTGAATAATACTCTCAACGTTCAACGTCGAAGTCATGTATCCTTCTTAAAAGTGCTAACTTGCTGTATCTATTGATGCCAGATGGCCTTTTTGTCGCCAGAATTCGTTCAAGAGTTCTGTCGTCCATTATATTGGACTGATCTTGACCATTTCCTTTCGATGATGGCCCCAGACGATCCTGCAACGAAACAGAAATAAATAAATAATTAATAATTGATGACATAAAAGTCAGTGGAACCTAGGCTACATTTTTCCCCTGGGGAATACGTCCTCTCTACAACGCCGGGCCGCTTTAACAGGGGCACCCAACGACGGTTTCCTCCTAAATGCATTGAAACCACTTTTTAGGCCGTCCAGAGTATTTTTAGATCTCTAGAAATACATTCTAAGCGACGCTATAAAATTTGCATCTGTTCGGTCATCCTAGGGGAACTTGAGTCTTCGAAATTACCAGGGCCTCAGTATTGTTTTCTCGAAAATTTTAGATGAGTTTTACGAAAGTCAGAATTTGTCTGATTCCTCGCGCCATCGCATTTTCGAATCCGAAAATTTTAGGTTTCCTTTTTATACGAAAATAGCCTACCTAACAAGGGGAGTGAAATGCGAAGATTTGAACGTTAGAAAGCTGTAGAGAATTTATTGCATATGCTTCAAAAATTGAACATGAATGGAACGGTCATCTAGAAATTTTTAGCCTTGCTCAAGCTGTAGAATTTTGTTTCTCTGAACAGATATTATACGTACAGAAAACAGCCGTTGGGTGCCCCCGCTTCAATCCCTGCAATGCCGCTTAAGTCTGTCTTAAATGTTAGAGTGGTTATCTTCTCCCCGTTTAGGGGTTTTTTAACGATAATGAAGTAATGAATCATACCAAGTTTACAAAATAAGCGTGATGGCAGAGGATGGGACCGCAGAGGGAGGACTTTTATTTGAGTTGTACAACATGATGAGTTTTCAAAATAAGGTGAAATCGTGCATTCTTCTTTTTTCTTGTAGTAGCAGACAATAACTCTTGGTCACGTGACCATGTAGGAATCTTTGTCGCGTGACAACATGATTCGATAGATGACTGGAAGTATCCAATCACAAGCTCTCGGTGGATTAACGCAGACTATGCAATTTATTCGTCACTGCGAGCTCGTCTTTGAATGAGTATACTATATTCTGCCAAATGTCAAGAAGTGAGTGAACACGCTTATTTCGTAAAGAATTCCAATGGATAAAGAACGCCTTTTAGTAATGTTTCTGTCGTGGAGTTCCCTCATCAAACATGAATGGAATCTAGACACGGAGTTCAGAATCTGACTGTAACTTACATTCAAGCAGCAGATTGAATGAAGTTCAGTTTTGTCTACAACTTACCTTAATTACCGATCTCCGGCCATTCGGTTTCTTTCCTGAATTTCCAAACCAACCCATAAAACTGAGCGAGCCATCCACTATTAGTGCTACTAGTAAAATTACGACAAGAACAAACCTAGCCATCTTGGTGATCGACGTTCTGTGTCAACTTGCTTTAGTTCCTTGAGGTGTGCTAAGCAACAAGTGAATATGGCAAGAAGGACTTGCAGCCTCGCCTTTTAAACTTTCGGTTGTCGGTGGTCCATATGGCTCTGGCTTGCGGCTCACGCTGTTAAATCTTCAAAAAGCAGTACAACCACATGAATCTAAGCGTTGGTTAGAAATCGTAGGCCGATGCAGAAGTTGGTACAAGCTGCTTATAGTGCTTCCTACGCTTCTATCAGAAATCATGAGAAAATGGTTAGACGCAACTGTGATTCAAACGGCTTTTAACTACAAAATTATACTTTTCATCCTTAATCGTGCGTGTGGCATACTGCTAAGTGAAAATCGCAGAATCAGGATTCTCTATTGTTACAGCTTTCAGCAAACGAATCTCTGGCTTCGTAGTATAGTTCAAGTCATGCCAAAAAAGCAAACCAGCAAATAGTATAACCCCTTTACTTACAGTAGCGAGAAAGTGGGCCAAAGTGTGGAATATTAATCCAAAACAAAAAAATTAATAATTCCATTATAAAAAAAAAATACTGAAGATGTTTCAGGTCAAGAATTAGGCGTACTTCTCGAGTCTTTACAATTAACTCTGGTATTGAAAGGGTTTAATAAAGCTCAAAATTCATTTTTCTTTGAATTGAAACAGGTGTTTCTATTAAGGATAAAGAACTTCCCCAAAAGAATTAGAACTCTTTTGAAATTGGTAGGGTCATGTTGCTTCTTGGCCATTTAGTTCCGTTCAATTAAGTCATGGAACAGATGATCGATTCAAGATCACTGCGTGCTGTTTATTTTATGAAAGGTACGTACCAAGACAAAGATTTCTTTACGCGGAACGCCATCAATAGCGATCGTCGGCAGGGACTGAGAATTTAGGAGCACGTACATCTTAAAGTGGTTTGTTTAATTCTTCGTCGGTGTATGAATTTATTTATGAATTAACCCGAAAATTGGTTTTTGTCGAGTATGTTGATGAGGTAAATTAGCTACACTAGAGTCAATTCCCTTTCAGGCCGTAAAGACAGCCTTTCTTCAAAGCAAAAACAGATTGAAATTCGCCCTGGACTCGCTCTGGCTTTCGCTATTGTAGTCAATTGACCTCATCTACTCAGCTTTCTCAGCAGATCGTGGCTGATAAACCAAACATGCAATTCTGCCGACACTTGTTTTTGAATGTCTTTTTTAATGCTAAAACAGATATTTTATTTCTTTTGTCTTTTCTAAAATAAAAAAAAAAGGAATATTGATCCAAATGATCCATAACGGAGGTGAATTCTTCGGATCATATCCAAAACCGGATACTTTGGATACATGATCCGAAGCGTTTCTTTACTACGGATCGGTTAAGAGTGAATATTGCCAGCGGTAACGAGAAACAATTTTAATACATACATCAGCTTTTTGAGAAGACTGCTTGTCTTTTAAGCCTGAGTCATGAATTAAACGATTGATTTTATCCGTTTTATCGGGGTGGTAAAATCGCAATACAAACATGACCTGCATTGTTCTGGTTACAAGGAAAAAACTGCTACACAACTTTACCGGCGCGTCTTGCAAGACTTTGCTTTCCAATACATATCTTATTTTAAGACTGGTCTTCATTGGGCCCGTCTAAAGCAGTATCCTAAAGCTAACCGTCCAGAAAACAATGAAAGATCAGCAAACTTGCAACCTTGCCAGCAGTGGTGTTATTCTTCTTCTGGGATACCGTCGATATTGTGGGTCGTTTCTACGGAAATGACAGTGAAAAATAATCCCTTTTCAAGTACATCGTGTCTTTTCTCAACGAAAAATCCTAATGATCCGGATTTTAATTTTGATCTTATCTCGGATTGTTTTAAAGAAACGCACCTTTAGATACTTTAAAGGGGTAGTGTCCATAGATTTTATAAGTCTTCTTGAAAATCCAATAAGTGTTAGTGCGTCAAATGGGAATTCCTGAAGGGAGGAGAATAGATTTATCGAATATTTTTCGAATAATGCTCGTAATACTATGGCCAAACATAAGACGTTTAAATACGCTTCTTTGAAAGCCAATCACTCACTTAGTGTTTTTCTGCTCCAAACTCTCATAGAAGTCATAGAAAATTGATCAATAATTAAGTTCCTGATGCCCGCCGCAGCACACTGCACAGCACCCCGCTTATAATCAGTAATGATTCGATTCGTGCAGCGGCTTGGTAACAAGACTGTCATAAACAGCACAAAAGAAAATAATTCATTGAGGTAAAAATTGACACGGCAATACACTTTTGCACGATTTGCTTATAAGCACGTTGGTGTTGGTTTCGTAAATCTAGCAGTCTGGATAAAATAAATGAATGGTAGTCCTGTTTCATTTACCATCACAGGATGAATTTTGTTTTGTAATACTAGTGCTACTGCTAAAAAAGTGAACATTTGCGAAACAAACACATTCTTAATTAAATGTATAACATAAAACACGTGCCCATTTCGAAACGTAGTCAATGTGCTTTTTGACCTGTCATGCTGACCTGTCGTGCTGTTAGTGACAGGTTAAGATTCAAAGGTAGATTTAACCCACTGAAGGCGGGGTCGCAGTTACTTCCACAGAAACTGTGGCACCTTGTTTGTGTAGGAGAAGAGTAAAACACACACACAAAATATATTGCGTTATCATCATGTTTTATTATATAAATTAAAAGTATCATAGCGATCGCCTTAAGCTGAGTCATGTTTCCGCTGAATGAAAACCATAGAGGGAAGAAAAACATCGATACCTTTTTTCGCCAACAGCATGGAATACAGTATTCTTACTAAGTACATAAGATCTCATATCCTTTAAGAATACGTGAGGCAAGTTTCTATAAAACACTAGAAGAATTAGGAAGTGGTGGAACCATGGTAATAAAGTAAACAAGAAGAAACAAGAAGGTTGTAGTCACGTTAGCCTGCGTAGTATAGCGGTTTTGGCTGGGCGCGCTAAGTAATATATAGGCGGGCGAGGGCAGAGAAACCGCGAGGAGATTGGGGCTTCGCCGCTCAGTAGCTCCCGACAAAACCGTCATGCTACGCAGGCTATAATAACACGTCATGTCGGAAGCGTGGGACAAAGAAAATTGAACCTCGTTCCCAGGGCCTTGGCGTCACGTCACTTTTACGCGCGCAACCCTAAAGCAAAGAGGACTAGGCTTTGAAAAACTCTGTATCATAACTGGGTGGGGTGGGGGAGGGGGGCTGGATTAGCTAGGCTGGATAATATCAGAAGATGATGATATCAGAAAAAAATAGAACAGACTTGAAAGAAACGAAAAAAAGGACCCGATGAGGATGAAAGGGTTATCCTTTCTTGACTTCCACTAAAAACAGATGGGGTAATCAAACCGGGGATAGACTGGGAAAAGGGTTTCAAAAAATTAAGGAGGGGCCGAAATCATTCTCTCAATCGCCCGAACTAAATCACCCACAGCCCCCAATCACCACCAACCCCCCCCCCCCCCCCCTATAACACCTTCCTCAAAAGATAGCGTAGTGGCCCTTGACAGCCCAAGTCTCTGGCACCCATGGCTTTCATTACGGGCAAGTGACCAGCATTAAACCAGACGAATTACAAGCACTAACTTAGAGTGCCGATTTGACTGATTGATACCTGTTCTGACTCCGTTGCTGCTTTCGTGACTTGCCTTAGTGTAAAGAGAGAGGGGGTGAAGGGGGTTTTGCGTGATACGGGATTATTAAAGTGCTTTTAATTTTCGTGAAAGGTGAAAACACGACATAAAAATTCGGGAACTGTGAATGGTTTGTTGTCGTGATACGTGAACTTCAAAATCTTTTATCCGATATTCGTGATTTTTAACTAATGTTTTCGTGAAAATAGATGGTAAGTTGCAACTGAAGAAACATTTTACAATGAAGCTAGTGGACCTTCAAATGAACTTGTTTAAAAAGTCCTAAACGACCTAAAGTCGTTTCCTAATATAAATGTCCTAAATGACCAAGCCTGCGAGAGCAGACGCCTTTTTCACTTTTTCGGCTCTTGTTTCACCCTCCGAGAAAAGAGCGCTTGCGATCCCAAGTTGGGAAACAATTTCCGTGAATCATACATAATTCAGCTCTTATTTTTGTGGAGCTAACAAGCGTGGAGTCTTTGTAGGGATCTCAGGTGCAATGGCGACGGTGACAATGACCAAGTTTTTAAATTTGAGGGAGTAATAAATTATGTAGATCCCATGGGATTTCTTGGAGGTAAAGAACGAATTCGACTATCCCATTAACAGTAATCAAGCATTCATCCCTTGAAGTTTCATCATTGAGTACGGCTGGTTTGAAGAGTCCACTACGGAGTGGTTTAGGATCCCCGACTGAAATAAAACTCTCTTAGAAACTGACCGCAGAAGGGAGAAAAACTTATAGTGTTAAACAATGACGACAATAAAGATGAAATGAATTTTCGAAGAGCAGTTACACTTCGTAGCGGAACAACGGTGAAAGCCAAGTCAAAGTTCTTCTAAGTTCCAAAGGAAGGTTAAATGGCATTGCCTTTTACTACTGTCCGCCATCATTCGTCATCATCAGTTTTCCTCACCGACATTATATATTCAGCTGACTTCTGTTACTTAGTAACGGCACAGGAAAGAACGGGAAGCGTGAGACAATGATACACGCGAAGGAGAGCACCTTTTCCCCTCGCGTGTTTCCCTCGCGCGCAACGTTCTTTATTGAGCCCATTATGATATCGACATGATACTTCCCAGCGCCTACTACGCAGGCTACTCGATCTCTGCACTGGCTGTGCAGGAGGCTCAAAAAGCGAAACATCGACCCTACTATCAACTCTACAGACAGCAGCATTCTGAACAGGCCTGGCTATGCGCTGTGTCCTTTTACTTCGAAGATTTCCGTGAAACGTGAACACGGAAGTTTCATCACCGTGATTTTTGCTTTTTAAAAAGTCTTGATGCGTGCGTAACCCCGCTTACCTCCCTACTGAGTCTAGAGAGAGACCTCAGATTGCCATCATTTGGTTGTTTGACAGATGTATATCTCTTAACTCCACTTACTCGAAAATGATATATTATGAGATAGGCAGCAAACGTTCCCTGCGAATTAGAAAGGCTAAATGACAACGGAGGACGAATTATATAACGCAGGCTACTGTCTGGTCACGCACGCGTGTCACGCCATGTTGTCAAATTATACAAAAGAAGTCCATCTGTCAAAACTTCCAACATCGCACGTACTTGTCATCAAAATCTCATAAAAGGTTTCGTCCAATTTTCAGAGAATATGGCGCCTGTTGCAGCGAGTTTTATCTTCGTTATCGCAGGTAAGATTGCATCTTTTGACCCTCAAAGCCCCACTTTATTAACTTTAATATTCGTTGATTACCGAACTCTCGGAGTTATTCCATTGTCTACGTGCTGAAAGCAGCACCGTGAAAAGAATGATGATCTGTGTTTCTGTCGCGTCGACTACAAGGTTTTCTGAGCGATTACGGCACTTTATTAGGCAATTTATGAACGAATATTGAAGTCTTCCTAAGATCTGTAATTTCAAATTATCGTATTCCTTCCTGTTGAACGCATGGTGCTTGTTTTTTATTTCTCCGCTGAAGAAAATAGTCATGCATGCGTATGACCAGGCTAGTATGCATTGATCTTTCCCTGTTCATTTGTTTCTGGCCTTATTTCAGCATTTGATTTTGCGAAAATTGCTTAAAATAGTCACTGCTAAGCCTTATTTGTATTGATCTTAATTCTTAGACCGCAATGACGAATATTCTTTCGCTTTACATTCGAAATGAATAGTGTTTACATTTGCCCGAGCGATGCATTTCAAGTTCGATTATGGTTATGAGTTGAAGACATTCCTATTGTTCATGAACTTGGTAATTTTGGAGCATTGAGTGGGCTTTTTGTTACTTAATTTATACTTGATGGCTCGTAGTTTATGGTAAACAGTAAGGTACTTCACATCTCTGACTATATGTAAAGGAAAAAAACATTTATGAAGTGCCTTGCAAAAATGTACTACCAAAGGTCATGTGGATTGAAACAGGCCTATGATACTTGTATCGCGTGCTAGCGCGTGTTCAAAAGCACTCAGCAAACCAGCATACATAGTGCAAAGTATATCTTATGGAAGCTAGTATTTGGTTGATTTAAAATGTCGACAAGCTTAGGTTTTTATTATCCAGTCCCTTTTACAAGTAACGAAACAGCTTGAAATCTGAGAAAAAGCCGGGGAAAAAAGACAGACTTATTTTAGTTCGCACAATAAGTAGATCTTCAAGCGTATTCGTTGACTGATGTGCCGACACTCGAATATGCCCCACAGTTTAGTCGCACTGGAAATTGTTTATTTTAAAATTGTTGTGCAAGGGAGCGCGCGAAGAGGAATAAGAAATGTGGCTGGATTAATATTTTGGAACTTTGCCATGTCACACAATTCATCCACAGGTTACCCAAGTTCTTCAAGTTTTAAGTTAGTGTCACGTTATTTGAGTGTTGCAATAGCCATATGCCCATTAATAAAGCAAATTAATTGTACACTTTTGTGTAGGGAATAAATTAGAAGGAAACGTTACACTTAGTGACTTTTAATAAGAACTGCTTATCCGAAGTGCACAGTTGGTAATATTTCTTTACATATATCTATGGTACAGTTCCGTCTTCTGCGAAAGCCTGGGCTAAATTTTATACAAGACTACAGAAAACCCAAGGCAGAGGAGGCTCTAGAGCATTTCCAGTTCAAACTTTTATTTTAACTAAACAACTAGGACAAAGTAATTCATGTTTTCATTTTTTTTCATTCCGAAGGGTAGTAGAACAGATAAATCAGGTTTATTCATTGACACTCCATTACTGATTTTTTTGAGTATGACATTTTATTTGCACTGAGGAAAAATAAAATTAAAAAAGAAAGACATGAAATTTGGCAGACCTACTCACCACTTAAAGACGAATAAGTCTTGTCTTGGACCTGGTGAGATCTCCTATGGAAATAATTTTTGGGAAGATGACTTCATCAAATTTGAGGCTGGTCGTTTTTTTGTTGGAAAAACGGATTCTGAAGGTGGGCCCAAGACTACATCAATGTGTTTTGTCATGATAACTTACAATGATCTCACTGAGTTTTTGTCAATGATATTTCCAAATGGTATATACCATTTGGAAAAAAGAAAAAAATGCAAAGTTCTTGAAGTTAATTCTTTTAACAATTAAGCGCCGTGGGGTGCCTGGAGGTGAAAACTTTTTACATCTTTAGAAAGTTGGAAGTATAAATAACCAAAGCAAAGAGTTAAAGTTAAAACACATGCAGAAGAAATATTTTATTTTATTTTTTGAAAAGAGGTCATTTTTGCCGGTGCAGGTACTAAGTCCTCTCTCTTTGTGTCCCTGGATAACTAGTGGGAAAACAAAACTCAAGAAAAAAGGTTAAGTGGATAAGATCACAGATAGTTAAATGTATGTCACAAGAAAGCACGGGATGTTCAACTGATCATCTTTCAGAGCAATAATAAATGGAGTAAAGCATAATCCAGTCCTTAGTCTTATTAGGCTTGAGTTATTGGTAGAATGAAATTTTCCACCTTGAAAGGAAAAAAGAAGAAAGCAGTGGCGGATCTAGGGGGCGGGGCCAAACCCCCCCCCCCCCTCTTACCCCCTTTCAGACCTGACTCTTGTTGGAGACTGAAATTCCCACATCGACAGGATCTTATATCATTTTTTATTAACTGGCTGATTTTTAATGAAATGCGCGATGCATTTGTACATGGGTAATAGGATGATTTTTAGTGATATTTGGCATAAATACCACGAGTGATATTTCAAAATTGTTATCAGTAATTTCACGAGCCGTTAAGCGAGTGAAATTTTAGACAATTTTGAAATATCGCGAGTGGTATTTATGCCTAATATCACGTACAAATCATGCTATTATTTGTTTATACTTCTGCCTGCGAAAGGTTTGTAATTTTCACATCCAGGTATTTCAAAATTAAGCTGAAATACCACTGCTCTAAGCCAATCAAATTGCAGAAATTTCTCATGTAGTAGTATAATGTCACTAAACTAAATTCCAGGGATATTCAGAAATGTAATTTTTTGTGGATACCCTCCTATGATCTGGACCCCCCCAATCAAAAATTCCCGTATCCGCCCCTTGAAAGTAATATTACTTCGTGTGATGTGCTGCTTTGTGAGAATCCTGGATGCTCATTAGCTGATTGGAGGATGTTATTGGGCTATAATACGCGATTTTCGTTCATCTCGATTTATCAATGAGTTCTTGTACCTATTTGTTACCGTTTTATCAACTTTATGCTGAAGTTTCAAGTAAGATATCTAGCATGAGACGCAGTGTTTCATCACCAGATGAAACACCGATTTCCAAACACTCATTGAACATCAGTTTCCTTTGTATTTTCTTTATGAATTATTAATGCGAAGTCACTTTTTAAGGGCGCGACTGTTAGTGACGTTTTCGCCACCTCGCCGTAGTAGTATCTTTGATTCTACATCTTAAACCCGTTATTGTTACCCAACTAGGAGACTAAATAATGGAGGTGGCTGAATTACGAACAATAAGTCGACATGGTAACCGCTAGCCTGCGTTGCAGCCCGGCCACGCATTGTCTAGACCATTGGTATAGTCCGTCTGCGAATTTAAGTACAAAAGCTCTCTCCTCCGCAGAGGCTCCCGCTGGGTACCCCAATAAAATACAGTCGACTGGGTCGATAATTTGAACCCTCGCTAACTCGAACCCAATTCGATTTCCCCTTGATTTCCTTCATAAGTTTACTGTAATTTTACCCTCGCGGTAACTCAAACCCTCGATAACTCAAACCTCCCACTAACTCGAAGTAATTTTTGTTTCCCCTCAGATCATTTCTATACAATTTTACCCCCGATAATTCAAACCATGTTTAGAGCGCTTAAAAAGTCGGGGGAAAACAGTGTACTAGCGTCCAAAACATTGAATTTTGAATTTCCCATTGACGTGTTGTAGGCATATAGTTTACTGTTTGTCTGTGACAAATCTAACGTGAACAGCTTTACTTTGATTCTCAAAACAGTAAAACGCATGCTCTATTTGGGCTATATTTTGTTACTTTACGTTCTGATTTATAATCTAGAGGTATCTTTCTATATTATTGTCAGCTAACATTTCTACAAGTAAATGTGATTAAAATGTTCACTGTACGGTAAACAATGTTTTTTTTCTTACTTCTGGCTATTTTCTTGGAGCTCCCGATAACTTGAACTCCCGATTACTCAAAGTTTTTTCAATTTCCCTTGATGGTTCGAGTTATCGGAAGTCGACTATAGCAACAATACCCCCATCCTGGGGGTTCATTGATCTTCAGACGGCGCGTATTTAAGCCGGGGCTGAAAAGTAACTTACCGCGGTGAATAAAAATAGGCAAGTTAGCCTTTTGAAACAAGAAACGATTGGCATTGTTTTTAACTGAGACTTTGCAATTGTAATTTTGCAATAAGGGTGACGCGTAAAGAGGTTTGACTGTGCTTATTTTATACGTTTTTATTTGGTCTCCACTAAATTGGCCTTTAGATCGTGTTCTCATGACATCACGGCGGCCATATTGGTGCACCAATTTGTACTCATTTAGAAATCTTCTTTTGTTCCAAGGAATTTGCCCAGTTGTTGACCATTTGATAAGCTGTCTCGCAGACGCAATTTAACCCTGGTTAGTAACGTCTGTGAAGCATTGTCCAAGTCCTTGTTCTGAGTCCCGACAGATTCAACTAATTACCGAAAATGCGTTTCGAATTTCCTTTCATTCTGATTGGCAAATCGACAATGGCTTTTTTAACAGACCAATCATGGCGCGTACTCAAATCCTGGTACACAGGTGGGCGCCCAGAACAAAGATTTCGGCGCTGTTTCGCAGACGGACTTAACCAGAGTTTAGTTTTGTCTGGGGCGCACGCTAACCATTTGAGTGAACATGTATGATCTGTTGAGTTACTGTCTACTCATATTTAATGCTTATTTATTTCCGGGTTCATTCTTCAGGTTTGTTAGTACAAGTAAGTGGGACAAATGTTGGCGACTGCAACGTTACCTACTTCGTATCCCAAGGGTATGAATGCCAGGGGCAAATGATATCAAATCTCAAGAATAATCCGAGCACAAACTGTAGGTACGTCTGTTATAGTTGAAATGGATTCGAATTTACCAAAATCCAACAACAACAACAACGACTTCATTCAACTTTATATTTTTTATAATATGTTGTCCCAACAGAAAAATCTCCATTCTGCGAACTTTATTCAAATCTTTCAATTATACGTAAAAGGGCAATGCTTTATGCCCGTAATTAGCGGAAGAGCTAGTTGAGACGGGCAGAAGAGAAGAGAAATTCTTCTCCATATCTCCGGAAATTTTAACATCTAAACTTTCAAACAGTTCTAAACAAATGGATTTTTCGAGAAAGTTGCAGTACTTCCTCAACACGCTGATTCCGGATATTTTTGAAAACGAAGATTGCGGTGACTGCAAAGGCTTGACGTGATATAGGCAGAGCCTCCCTTTTCCCTCCCTCTCCAAAAATCAAAAGGAAGCTTACAGGGTGCGTCTTTCTCAGCCGTCGTTTGATTGTCGTTCTTTCTCTGGGTATATAAAAATTAAATTAAGTCTCTTGCGTTCCATTCAGGAGTTTCTTTTTGCATCATGTCCCCCTTTTTCCGGAGGGGGGTACTCCCTTATATGGCCTATACGGGGATGTGCCGCTGGACAGGGTATGGCTTTTTGACCTCTCTATCCTAAAAAGGGTATATAATTTTACGGCAGTCTTTCCTAAACAGGATATATAATTTTGCGCCAGTCTGTCCTAAACAGGGTATATAATTTTGTGCGAGTCTGTCCTAAACAGGGTATATAATTTTGCGCCAGTCTGTCCTAAACAGGGTATATAATTTTGTGCGAGTCTGTTCTCAACAGGGTATATAATTTTGTGCGAGTCTGTCCTAAACAGGGTATATAATTTTGCGCCAGTCTGTCCTAAACAGGGTATATAATTTTGCGCCAGTCTGACCTAAACAGGGTGTATAATTTTGCACCAGTCTGTCCTAAACAGGATATATAATTTTGCGCCAGTCTGTCCTAAACAGGGTATATAATTTTGTGCGAGTCTGTCCTAAACAGGGTATATAATTTTGCACCAGTCTGTCCTAAACAGGGTATATAATTTTGCGCCAGTCTGTCCTAAACAGGGTGTATAATTTTGCACCAGTCTGTCCTAAACAGGGTATATAATTTTGTGTGAGTCTGTCCTAAACAGGGTACATAATTTTGCAAATCTATCCTAATTATAAACAGGATGAAATTTGTTTGTGCTCAAAGTATACAAAACCAATGACTATAACGTGAATTTGCTCTATTGCAATTGCCAATATAAAATGGCTTAAAAAGAAGACGGCGTACATTTTGTCCTTTGTCTTAAACAGAGTAATAAGACTGAAGGTGTTGTCCTCAACAGGGTATGCATTTTGAGATTTTTTTTTCTTAAACAGGGTCAGGGTTTCAAACTCTCAGCGGCTAACCTATACCTAATTATTCGTCGAGCCCCCCCCTCCGGTCCATTTAAAACATTATAACTCTTCACGTCTCATCAAGCATTTTTGATATTTGCCGTATTTCCTCATAGCTTAGCGAATTTATGTTCTTGTCATAGTTACGAGTATAAAAAGGAAAAAACTTGTATGAAGAATCATATAGACAGCTGCTTGGACATATTTGTCGATCACGTGACGTCACTCCTACTTCACCAAGTCTATCACTGTGGAGACTTGAAGTACCAGCCCTCGTTCGTCAATAATCAAATTCTCAAGATGATTAAGTGCAGTCAGAATGCGTTCATGGACACAGACCTGTGCTGGAGATATTTTCGTGAAAAGCTCAACGCTAACCGAAGTGACCCGTCGTTATGTTGGTAAGGAAATTTATGTCTTTGTAAGGCGTAATTTATCAAGTACCGTAAATCCTCTATTAAGCCCCCGGGAGGCTTATTTATCCTAAGCCCCTTTGAGGGGGGCCTAATAAAGGCGGGGGGACTTATTTTAGAGGGGGTTCATTTAAATTAGAAGGGACGATGGTATCAGTTCTCCATAAAAAAACACTAGAATACAAAGTGGAAAAGCTCAAGTACAAGAATTTTTAGGTCATGCAGCCGAGGATCTAAATCAAATCCGAAATAAACCATCCCGGATCAGTCCACACGAAGTTTTACGACAGTCGTGATTGATTAATACAGTCTATCATTCATTAGGGAAGAATAATTAGGGGAGGGGGCCGGGAGCTTAATAGAGCGGAGGCCTTATTAACTTTTTTCCCCTGAAAAAGGGGAGGAGGGTATTAGAGGGAGGGGGCTTAATAGGGATTTACGCTAAGTCTTGTTAATATTTGTTTCTTTGTTTTCACTCCATGGGTTCGAATGCAGTCGTCTCACAGGATTGAGAGGGGTGTATTCGAAGGGGATCAATATAGGTTTCTGGGAAACTTACCACCTACCCCTCCCCTAACTCAACGTTAACATTTGCGTCAAAATGTTGGGTTGGGGAAGGCGTAGCTGGGCAGTTTCCCAGAAACCTAAACTGATCCTTCGAAGGCTACACATGTGCTTGAGTGACTAAAAGAGGCTGTATAAAGATTAAAATATAAGGACCAGTGACCTTTATTTCGCTTGAGCCGTATAATCATTGTCAATATGTTTGTTAATTAACAATTAATGAATGAGGCTGGGTATCTTATGAAGAATTATGGAGATCAAGGAGGGTGTTGTCCGTCGAGGCCGTAGGCCGAGGCCCATAACACCCTCCGAGATCTCCATAATTCTTCATGTGATACGAAAGCCGAATTCAATAATTGTTATATTATTCATTTAAAATAATTCTTAGTTTAAAAATATAGCTAAAACAAGCTTACTTGCATCGATGTTAAGTTTATGTTTAGGTTTGTCCAGCTCCGCAAATATTCTCCAAATAGCAGATGTTGCCCTCTGAGTTGTCTTCTTGCTGTTTTTGCTATGTTTTTAGCCATTATTTCGCCTAGTTCCAGCTGTAGTTCTTACTCCTGAAACGAGTGAAGTGTCCGCCACTTTAGTTTTTTATAACGAAAACAACTCAATCTCGTCCCCAGGTCTTCTCGGTTAACGGTGCCATAACCTGTAGAAGGCTGCATGTTTGACGTCATTTCTTCGTTAAACACAAAATTCTTCCAAATTTGGTCATCAGTAACTGGTTATGGTGAATTATGCGTGCGCTTTTAGCCAGTCAGTTTTGGGGAAATATTTTGAATGAATAATAATGGTGTATTTCATGAAGTTATCAAGACTGAATTGGGTACTTACCATTTACTCTTGGGATAAACGGTTATTCCGGTTGGAAAATTAAATGGCTCGGGCCACTCCGCGGTTTGGGAACCTTGGGAAAAAGTGGGCTATGATTTGAGGCGATTCAATTTTTCCACTTTTTTAGTCTGTTCAGCTGTTTTGGATAAACTTCGCAGCGATTCGTTCTTCCGCCTCGTCAAATGTTATAGTTTCTTGTTTAAGAACAAGATTTCCACCCGGGTGATAGGTTCTGTTAGTTGTAAATATGTCTTGTAATTCCATTCTGTAAGACTATTTTGTAACTGAAGCTTGTTTTTTTCTGTAATTATTATTTATCCACATAGTTTATTTAGGTTACTTTACAAGAAATTATCATTATGACTGCTGTAACCTTTCCTCTCCGCCCGCCTCGTCTAGCTTTTGCTATGATTTGCGGGCGGAGATGGCAAAATGAGGAGTATGAAAATAAAATATAGTGTGTGTGAAATGGTAAGCACCCCTGGAAGTCTTTGAAATCCTCTTTGTCAAGCCTGTTTGTTTAGCATCATGTTTTGAGTTTCGGGCAACCTGGTCTAGAAAGTTGTCAAATCAAGTTAATGTCGTGTAACATACCAATCCTTTTATCTATCCTTTTTTTTTTTCAGGGAGTATGCTGTGGCTAAAGAATGCATATTAGAAAAAGCCAAAGCAAATTGCCAAATCTGTCAAGAATTTACAAGAGATACTTTCAATCCGTTTTGTCCCAATAACACAGACCCAGAAATGCACCTGTATGGTATGTCACCATCTCCCCATTATTGTGTTTAAGAATAGTTTGGCGTTTTTCGCTCGCTAGAAGTGAAAGTTGTTGATTGCTTTTGAATTTCCTGACGCATTATTACGTATACAAGGAACGCGCGATGTAAAGGACGTCCGCAGGTACCCATAGAGAGGCCCACAGATAGATATTTGCAGGAGCAACAGTCGTTAGTGGTTCGTCCCCCTTACTATGCATATATATCAGGGAGATTACGCATTGACAACGGCGACTGCACCGAAAGCATCACTTTTATTATGAATTCGCTTTTTTATTTTTTCAAACATTTGTTGTTGTTTTGCTTAATAAAACTATTGCTTTTTTGACGCTCTCGTTGCCGTCGCCGTCGTCGTTGCTAAAGCTCCCTGTTATTGAAACAACAACAACAACTTTATTTTCTGAAATAGTTAACGAATATTGAATTAAAGTGAACTGAAAGGAACATATGAAATATTTCACGCAACCCGCAGTTAGCTTTAGCTAATCGAGCCGGGAGGTGAAGTGGAAAAGAACGAAAAATAAGAAAATAAGTTTATTTGACTGGAATTTATGTTGCTTTTATTAGGATGTGAAGAAATCAAGAAACCCTTGACATGCTCCCCCTATACAGTCTACAAGGTCGCCAGAGATTGTGAGAAAAACCTCTTAAAAGCCTTCCTGGTCGACAAAGGAAAACCAGATTGCGGGTTAGAGCTACGTATTAGTTTGTTCTTTAGTCTTTTAAATGCTTTAGTACGGCCAATTAACTCTTAAGGTGTTTCGATATAGTTTTCAGAGGCCATACCGATATTTTTCAATCGCTTTGAAAGTGATTTTATCCTTGTCTGATCAACACCGATGATTGACTATAGATTGAAATTTGTCGAAATGTAGGTTTTAGTAAAATCGATATTACCATGCAACAATAAACAAAAAAATTTGAAATTGACAAACGCCTAATTTTGCGCGATCTAGACCAGCTACTGAAAATCCAACACTAGGAACTTAAAGTTTGGTGTTTAGCAAATAACCCCCGTGAGAAGTAAAAAATTCTGCTTGTTTGAATTCGACTAAAACGAAAATATATTTCAAACCTGAAATATTCAATAGCCGTGATAGACTAATTAATAAAAATGTTACAAATGACTCAAATTAATCTTAAGTAGCGTGAGAATGCTGCTTAATGTCATATTTCGATGCTAGGAAATTTTAGTTCATTTTCGTTCTTGCGATCTTAAAAACTAACCCGTTTTCTCACCACCTGTCTAAGTGCAACTTCATTCAAAATTTTGACTTTTAGCGCGTTTTTGTATATCTCTGAAACGACTCGAACGAATTTTTTTAAAATCTCTTCACATAGTATTGTCAATGTTTTACATTCAAAAGATGCGATAAATTCAAACTAAAATGTACTAGTCATGGAGGTATGTAAAGTGCGCATTATTTTAGACTGCAAAACAGTCCGAATTTTTGCGTATTCAAGTACGCGCGAGCAGTCAAACAAAAGGTCTGGAATGAGGCTGAAAACAGAGAGCGAGACTGGGGAGAGACGCTAAAAATACGGACTGTCCGTTTTGCATACGTTATATTCGTTCGAATTACCCGCTTCTCCCAGCCACGGGCAATTCCCATTGGCTAAATTTCGATGCAAGCTGTCACCAAGCTGTCAAGTAATGTTTTCAACATGTCATTCACGTTGTTCCATACCGTGATGAATTGCTAAAGCTTTCGCTGTAAAATGACAGATGTTGATCGCCTGGATTTGCTCGCAAGAATTAGGATTCGTTTTAAAATCGGAGCAGAGGGAAGCTTTGGAGTTGCTACTCAGGGGAAAGGATGTTTTCTGTGTTCTACCAACAGGATTTGACAAAAGCCTTATTTATCGGATGTTTGTTCATGCAAATCTTCAAGTTCCGTGCAACGGCCGACCGTCATTGTTATCTCGCCTGGCTAAAAAAGCGGGATCGGTAGGAAACACACGACTTTTACCTCATGCAAACATGCCGCTTGTTCCAATGAATTGTTTTCTCTGTCGAGTAGATTATGCTTTGGAGGAAAACGTTTTGACTGAGCAAATGTGAATTTTGGCCGCTTATTAAATATATTTCATACTGAGAGGTCGTGACACGCATATTGATTTTCTCTGGTAGGCATGATTTGCCCTCTGACGCAAGAGCATTTTCTTTCTTGGCCTCTTTGGAAATGTAAAGCTCTTCATTGCGGCTGATTAAGGGTTTTAGGTTGTTTTATTTCTCCAAAGTGCCCCCTGGATTTGAATAATTTTAAGCGATTTTCTTTGTGTCCGTGAATGTGACTTTTTCCTGCAATGTTTTGTCACGCTGGGCCCAGCTCGTTAGCGTTTTTGGCAGGATTTTAAATTCTCACAGATAGTGATTTACAGAGCTAAATCACCAAGACGTGGTTTGGAATGAGGTAATTTACTCATTCTTTTCAATCGCAATAATTGTTCATTGTCAGTTGGCGTGTTCAGTTCTTCTCTAATTTGCGAAAGCATCGCCGTGCAGTTTCCCGGGGCAGTTTCTAACCTTTGTTCCGCAGGGAGAGCAAAACTGCTCTTGTGGAGAAAGATTCTCCTTCCTCGAGGACAACGAAAAGTTCGTTTTTCAGTAGGTCGGCCCACTTTGGTAACGTTTCCCCTTTTCTGGTAGGCGCAACAAACGCATTTTCCGAGCTTATCCATCCATTCGTAAAATTGCCGAACTGTGTTTTGAAACAACAGCCGCACATTCTACAATTTGTACTCCAAAGCCCTCGGCTCTTTCGGCTTTCTCCCTCTTCGAGGAGCAGGCACAGGCTTTGTTGTCGTACTGCCACTTTCACTCTTTTTTGATCCTCCACTATATATACTACATTTCACTATATACACTACATTTCACAGGGAAGCAACGCTAAAAACTGCTTTAGAATTACTGGATTACAGCGTCAATAATAACACGCGAGTCTATCAAATTCACAAAAAGGGCGGAGTTGCGAACAGATTTTTGACAGCTCGACGACATTTTTGAACCCCCTGGTCGGAACGAACTCATTGTATGAAAAACGGACAGTCGGTTTTTTTTCTCTCGCCTCACACGCCCGTAGGGCGTGTGAGGCGCGTAAGACTCTTACGCCCCGCTTTACCGATTTCTTTACTGATTTTGAGAAAAAAACCGACTGTTTTGCAGTCTAGCATTATTTTGGAAGAATTAGCATAACGTCAAAACAGTGAATGTTGTCACGCAGATTTGTGACCGGTAGGTAGGAAAGGTTTGTCTCGAAATTTCAAGATGTTGCAGTGAATCAATCTTAATGAAAGTTTCCGAAATTAATATATACATTATGAAAATTATGTGAAGAGATAGAAGAACGAAAATACACCAAAATTTCGTGTTATCGAAACATGATATTAAGCAGCATTCTGACGCTACTTAAGAATAATTTTATTCATTTATAACGTTTTTATTAAATAATCTATGACGGCTATTGAAAAATTTATGTTTTGAAATATATTTTCGTTTTAGTCGAAATCAAACATATAAATTTTTTTACTTCGTTGCGGAGATTGTTTACCAAACACCAAACTTTAAGTTCCTAGTGTTAGATTTTCAGTAGCTGGTCTAGATCACACAAAATTCGGCTTTTATCAATTTCAAAGTTTTTTGTTTATTGTTGTCATAGTAATATCGATTTTACTTAAAACTACATTTTCACAAATTTCAGTCCAGAGCCAATTACTGGTGAAAATTTTATAGCGATCGGACAAGGAAAAAAACACTTTTAAGGCGATTGAAAAATATCGGTATGGCCTCTGAAAAACTGTATCGAAACGCCTTAAAAGACCGATTTACACGATTCATGCGCAAAAAACTAATTGGCACGAAACATTCACCGGCCAAACGGTTGCAGGCAAACTTAAACTCCTGTGAAATTGGAATTATTTGCTTGGTCGTTTGGTTATCTTTGTTTTTTCACTGGTATCTTTGGCTTTCACGTCGCCAACTTGTGGTTTGGCGGGGCGCCTTGAATCTTGTACGCCGGATCAATAGCCGGGGGGGGTGGGGGTAGGTACTCCCTTAGAAGAGACTAATGGGGATGTGCCGCTCGATGGGGTCGTATTTTCATGACTGGAGTGACTATAATGGGGTTGCATTTTCAATAGAGTTACTAGAATGGGGTCGCAGATTTTTGGTGTAAGTAGGGATTCAAAATGGGAAGATTCTCGGTTGAAAAGATCAGAAAGTTGTTGTTTACTAAGTTTAAAAGGAAACTGGCTTTGACCGCATTACATTCCGTTCTTGAAACCACTACTTAAATATTAACCAGTTACTCAATAGCACAAAACCACGGGTCCAGAACAAAGTCCACCGAAACATCACTGCTACGGCATTTACTTTTCTATTGGATTGTTACCGTCCATCCAAGATAATTTTTGGATGACCTTCTTCAGAAAGGATTGACAAGGTAGATGCATAAATGTGACTAAGTGACTAAGTTGGGATCGCGAAAATTACATTTTCCAAAAAGTGAGTAGGATGGAGTCTATAATTGGCCAAAAAATAGACTAAAATGGGGTAGGGGCTCTGAGAGGCCAGCGACACCAACCCAGCAAACATTAACCCAAGTCCCCCCCCCCCCGGGGCTCAATAGTCGTATTGGGTAGTCCAGGTAAACCTGACATATTTTTGGTTGCGTTCTTCCGCTTAGTTTTGTTAGGATTAGTTTTGTAAGCTAAAAGTAACATTTACAGTGTATGGTGGTAATTTTATTCGACTCTTAAACATGGTTTTTTCTATATTTTTACTTGCATATGTCACATTAAGAGCAACGTACACAGCACTGAAAAACTGCCTCGATGAACAGTTAGCCCGAATGTGCAAAAATGACACTAAAAACCCGCGGGTGGCGAGCAGTGTACGAAAGGCTGTGTTAGCAGTTCTGCGTGGACACAGATTTTTTTGTGAACCTCCAGTGGATCTGCGAGCAGTTGACCTTGACTATAAAGCGAGACCTCTGTATCCATGCAGTGAAGAGTTTTTGAATGAGATGGAAAAATGCGCTACACCTGTAAGGAAGGAATTCAAGTCACCAGACAGCACTTTTACTAAATTATGCAGGTATTTCTACATAATAATAATTAGGCAGGTATTTGTACATAATAATGATAATTATAACTTTATTTTACTAGTGTCAATGTATTCAGTTTAACAGTTAGCTAATTGAGGACACTTTCCTAAGGGCCTGTTTACATGGAGTGGGGGACCCGGTCTAGTGGGGTTGGTTTCTTTTGTTTTCACGCTCTGGGGGACACAAAACAAAAGAAACCTACCCCACTAGACCGGGGTCCCCCACTCCATGTAAACAGGGTCTTAGAGAGGTAATAGCATAATTTGTGGTGATATTAGGCATAAATACCACGAGTGATATTTCGAAATTGTTATACGTAATTTCACGAGATGTTATTAGGCGAGTGAAAGTAGAGACAATTCTGAAAAATCACGAGTGGTATTTATGCCAAATATCACGTCCAAATCATGCTATTATTTGTTTGCACTACTACCCGCAAAAGGTTTGTAATTTTCACATGTAGGTATTTCAAATTACGCTGACATGCCACTGCTCTAAGCCAATCAAATTGCAGAAATTTCTCATGTAGTAGTGGCACTAATCTATTACATGATTTTTAGATTAATGATCTTACCTAAAACCTAAAACTATGTACTCGAAGAACAATGAACTAGCTCGTTTATGTGAGATTGAACGACATTTTAACAAAGTGGATGGATCCACAAGGCAATAACGATCATCCAATTATCTACGTGCTTGGCCTTGAGGCAAAATGGATTCCTCACGGAATTTTATAAAGATGAACTAGGTATTAAGTATTCAGCTTCTAAATGTACACGACTCAAACTATACACAGGTCACATTAGTTACTATGATTATCTATATTGCTCGAAAGGTCCACACCGCGTATATGTTTCTTGAATGCTTTGAGACTTGTTAAGTTTCTTTGCTCACCACTGACCTTCCACCAAGAAAGGTCTACCTTGTTCTTAAACGCTTATCCGTTTCTGAAGAATATTCAAAAAGCGAGTAGGCTCTAGTTACTAATTTGGTTAAAGATCCATACAAACGTCAGGAGCCGATTAATAGTAATCGGCTCCTGCAAAAGTCTATAATTTTGTGACAGCATCCCACAAAACCTTATAAACTCTTTAAAATTTTTCAGGTTTTCTTTTAAACTGTGTAATTTGTCATGCATCTTCCACTTGGAAGGAACTAATTCGAAAATCACTGTGTTTGCCCAGGAATATCACAGAAATCGTGGAAAAAATTAAGAGTTTATAAAGTTTTGAAGGACGCTGTCACAAAATTACAGGTTTGTATGGCTCTTTAACTACGTTTCAAGAGTCATAACTTGGTCCCTGTTCAACCTTAGTGCACCAAACTTGGTCAAATGACCAATCTCAACATGACCTTTTATATGGTGGTGTCAGTTTATCGATTAGTGTAAATTTGAAGCTCGCCCCGGTTCCCTACGCAACTCCGAAAGATCGTGTTCATGCCCCCTGAGTATCCCATGATACTCCTTAAATCCAATTGATCACGGGTCACGTGGCACTTCCCTGTAGCCTATAATGTAGGGTGGAACCTCCAAAATCTCTGGTACCCAGGGGTGGAGGATCTCCGTAAAAAACTTTGTTGAATCAAATTTCCCACGCGGCACGACCAATCAGAAGCACTACCCAGATCTGGGTAGTGACGCGTCATCAGTATGGGATTTTTTGCGCTCATTTCTCAGACGTCATTTGGCGGGAAAACCAGTGGTAGCGTCGCCAAATGTCGGCTCTTTTCTCAGCCTAGCATCCGCCAAAGTACACTCGTTTTCTGCTCGTTAGATTATCAGTTACACGATTTTCAACTGTAGTTTTGAATCAGTTTTGTGGAATACTTCCCTCGTGGTTGAAAAGATCCCTTGTCACTTTCTAATCAACTTAATGCCATAGTTTGTTCTTCTTTTTTCCTATTTTTTAGACATTTTAGAACGGCTGTAGACTGCTCCAGTGCTGCGCAGAAATCTTATTGCACATTCGATAAACAGACCGGGGACGTTATCCAATATCCTTACACCACGTTCTGCACAGATGCAAACCAAATGGAAGGAAGTACCACAAAGTCAATTGCAACATCTTTCTCAGCAAGCAGGAGCCGATTACTGTCAGCAAGCCTTTATTTTATTGCCTTTGTAATATGCTTAACGTTTCCTCTTGGTGATCGCTAAGCAGTTATAAAAACAGCAGAAGCTCGTCTCTTGTGTGCGCATGACTTGGGTAGTTAACACACAAAAACAACGACGGTTCTTATGCCAGGCTTTACCATTAATCCCATTAGATTTATGCCAATTTTATAAAATATACGTCACTTTTCATTACCTAATTTACCATAGTCATTTACCACACAAAGAACAGATCGATTGATTCTACATATTTTGGAAGTATTAGTCTGCTCCAAGTTGATTTTTTTTTTGTCGGTGTAACTAAATAATTCATCTTTGAAATGCTTTGTTGTTGAGTTTTATTTTTTCTTCGTGGACTGGAGATTTCTTCATGTATACCTTGCATTAAATGCTGTTTAACAAACAGTTATGGTTAATCCCTTTCTGCCTCTTCCCAACCCAGGTATACTTGGCCTAACCAAGCAATGTGTTCAGTTGGTGCGCGTTTATTCAAGGCATAAGTAATATGTAAAAAAACAGCGAAAGTAACGTAACAAAAGCTGGGCTGGGTTGTTCAAAGTAGGGTTAAGATAACCCAGGGTTAGTGTAAAATTTCAATTCAGATATGAAAGCTTAAAAAGCAAATTAAGTTGTCCACAATTTGATGATTTGATGCTCTAAAGAGAGTCGAGAAAATTATCCTGAAAAATGCTTTTGAACAAAAGAAATAGAAACCTGGGTTAAAATTTAACCCTGGGCTAGCGCTAATCGGTCTTCGAACAACTGGGCCCTAAATTTTTAACGCCCATTTCCCTTCCAATCATGCAGTCATTTCAACAATATTAAATTGAAAGTCATCAACTTGCTTTTGTTAGGGTTCGGCGCTTGTTAGTATCGTTGCTCTGAACTGCGGCGCTGGTCGTTGACAAAGAAATTTTCATGTTTTACTTTCCCTCACCCTTTCAATGGGTTCTTACTTTGGTTTTCAAATAAACTTTTCCTCAGCCAGTGTAAAACTTTAGCTGCCTGCGTAGCTGGCTTATTGTATCGCGCGAGAATGAATTTGGATGTAAATCCGCGAGAATGATCTGAATGGAGAATGACTAAGATGCGACAACTCATTAATCAACTCTTAATCGATATAATTCGTATCCGCTGCCCGCGAAAATCTCTTCGCCCTCAACGCTCGCTTTGCGTGAGCACAATGATCCAGCTAGCAACATAACTAGCAAAACGTAAAACCAGCCGCCGCATCTTTTTGTAAAGAACCAGACCTCAGTAATGTTAAGTGAAGATCAGGGCAAAAAAATAACTCAGTAGCACTGTCAGGTTTGTCACACCAAACGTTTTGCGGTCCTCTTAGTGACGTCCTTTTACGTTAGCTTACTACTACATCATCGATTGCGGCAAATCTTTAACGTTTGACTAAGATTCAGTGGGACTCGGTCCTCTCATCTTTTTCCACCTCTGTTAATCCATTCGGCTTGGTTTGAGTATAATTGACTGCTCGGATGATTGTTGTTTACTGCTTAAAAAGAGAGATAATCATTCGTTCCGAGATAAATTGTTTTGTGCTAAAATATCTTGGTCAGCAACGTAATGGAAACCATTTTGTTAAGGTAATACATAATAGGGGCTTGGTGCAAACAGTGGCAAAGACACTTACACCTGTCTCTCGTTAATGCAATTTGACTTTATTTCTAATTCAAATGTGTGTCTGTGCTGGTTACATTCCGTTCATATGATTGATTGCACGTCTGTTAGAAGCCGTATAAAGCTTAGTTTTTGCCCTGCATACACTAGGGGATTCAGATTTTCAAGGAAGTGGGAGAGGCGGGGGGAGGTGACTGGGCACTTACTCAAACTCTAAGAAAAGAGGGGGACCCGGCTAAAAAAGAGGGGAGGCTCTCCGCCCCCCCCCGCCTCGCCATGGCTAAGTAAACTGCATACCAGCGAATACATTCAAAATTTGTCTCGATTCTCAAGTTAAAAGACTTCTTTCAGGAAAGGACTGGGAGCCCTGTGGATACTGTAAAACGTCAAGCATATTAGGTGTGTCCGTCGGGCCTTTGGGCCCACCTACCCTGAAAGTGCATTTCCAATGTTGTTTTCCGAATGTTGAATCTGCCATGCTGCAATCCAGAAAAATGTCATTTGCTTGCCCAAAGAGCGGTTTTCATTAGCATGTTCCAGGCTCCAAGATAATGCGGAAAACTGATCGAAAAAAGTGCGAAAAACTGCGTGAGCCCTGGGGAGAGAGAGTGACACCTTTTCTTTCGCTTCTCATTCGCTTTCTTCGCTCATCTACACTGACTGAGAGCCTGGCACATGCTAGGTTTTCATTTGATCGCGTATATGTTGATTATCGGCTAAACATGTTGTGTGCTAACACAGGAAGGCAAGACTCGTGCGAAAGGATATTTAAAAAATACACTTATGATTCATGAAGTGGTGGAAGACAAATGTGATACGAAGCTGTATAAGGAAAACAAGTATACTGCTGCTGCTATTGCGCCTGCGCCACCGGCTCCGCTCTTCTGTTTTGGATCTTTCCCGTCTTCACAAAAGGGATTTTCGTCGTCAAACGTGGCTGCTTTCAGGGTTTCCTCGTCAAAAGAACAGCTATCTTTGTGTGCTTTATTCAGGCACTTTTTGGCTTCTGCAAAGGCCCTGAAAACGAAAATCAACACTTTTTTCAATCAGTATATCCTTTTAATCTGTAATTTATCATTATTTATTTTAACTTATTAATGTATATTTTTGTATTGACTTAATTTATGAGGTCAATTATATTAATAAAAAATAAGTAAGGGAAGCCAGTCCTTCGAGACATTTGGAATCTTCTTGCCGATAATAACCCCTTAGGGGTAATAATCCATTTTTTTTTCATGTCGTACTAACACTAGTAAAGACAGTAGTTTAGTTGGATACGATGTTATTATATGAGGGTAACACTGGTGATCATGAGGTCCGTTCGCAAAGTGTGTGGGCTAGCCCACACACTTTGGGAACGTACCTCATGATCACCAGTGTTACCCTCATATAATAACATCGTATCCAATTAAACTACTGTCTTTACTAGTTGGATACGATGTTATTATATGAGGGTAACACTGGTGATCATGAGGTACGTTCCCAAAGTGTGTGGGCTAGCAAAGAGCACCTGATACTCTAACATTTTTACCAGGGCTCCCCCCTACTTCCCGCCTCTTCCTTTCTGTTGTTGCGGGAGACGAGTAAGAAGGACCCTGGGAACGAGGTAGGTGAGCCGCCAGAGCGCAATAGCCAGAGTCAGTAAGGCGGGTCGCTTTACAAAAGTACTAGATAAAAAAGGAGGACTGGACTCTTGGCCGGGATCTAAATCAAGGATTATAATATATCCGACTGGATACTCGAACCAAACTCAGCAGATGTAGATGCAGATGCTTAATGTATAAAACTCAATAGAATAAGCGCAAACGGACGCAACCACTCCCAACATTGTTGGGCCAACGACGTTGGGAGTTGTTGTGTCAGTGTTAACAGAGTGGCGTGCAAACTGATGCAGCAACTCCCAACATTGTTGGCGAATGTTGGGACCTGCAGTGCATCGTGGGAAGGACGCATGGAGACCATGTGCGGTGCGCGTGCGTGGTCCCAACAATGTTGGAAGAACTGAAAAACGGATCCAACATTGTTGCACTTCGCTTCTGCGATCACGGTACAAAAGAAATTTTGGGAGTTGTTGGTCAAAAGTTTAACCACTCCAAACAACAAGCCACAGCACGCAAACGGACGCAACATGTAATATCCAACAATGTTGGGAACAATGTTTCGTCGGTTATCTATTCTGACGTAAGTTATTTAAAGATACTCACGTGCAAACCCCAGAAGACTTCTTTTGGGATGCCTCTGTGTAAGTCTTCCTGAAAGGCTCAGCGCACTTTTCAGCTTCTGTAAAAAACGCTGGTTGGCAATTTGCAATTTCTTGTACACTTCTATGAAGCATTGCTGTGTTCACTTCCGCTTTGCTGCAGAAGAATCGCTGTGAAGTTAGGATACCACGAAGGTAAATTTCCAAGTCGTCAAAGATCTGTGCTTTCTGGTTCAAGGCAGGGCATTTGCTATTCAGGTTGTTTCTTAAACAGTCCGCATTTTTCCGGAGTTCCGTACTGTAGATATAGGAGAAAATAGATCATTGTCTGTGTTAACATGTATTTTTTCCTGGCCGGGAATTTTCTTTCAGGTAAAGGTATTTATTTTCCGTCCAGGAATTTTTGACTGAGGGGGGTCCAAACTTTGGTTCAGAAAGAACTGTTGAACTTTTTTGTAGCAAATTACCTCTCCCCCACACCCTAAAGATATTAATTATCCCTGGAATTTAGTAACTCGAAAGAGTACTTCAACTGACAAGCCTGAGGCCGACGGTGCGCTCATTTAAGCCTTCTCTCACGGCTAAATGAGCGCATAGTTACCTGCAATCTTGAGGGCTGCCTGCGAAGTCTTTGGAGGACAATTTGTCACATTTCATTGCTTCCTCATAAACAACTTTTTCTGAACATCCGAGAGTTCGAATGCAGTCTGAAAAATAAACCCAACAATGTCATAACTTAGTGAAATAACCTTAGCAACGCAAACAATCTAGCTGTTTTGTTGTTGTCTGTGTTTGTTCCTTTGTTTGTATAAAATGTTTTTGTTGGTGGTCAGTGGTGTTTATAGTTTTACTGGGTGTACAAAGCTTCCCTACTGGGATAAGCTCAAATTCAACTCTTAAACCCTATCCGAGAAACCCTCCCCTCCCCCTTTCTCCCATTTCACAAACCATCAGAAAGATAGAAACTAGAGGTGGGCACTTTCCGGCTTAGGTCAATTTAAAGGAAGTATTATATTGTTTCCTCAGTTGTTTTTAGTTCAGCCGGGAATCGAACATGGGTCTGCCGCTTTCTTGTTCTGTCACAAGCCCTTGGCACGGTATGTTGGTTAGGCCCAAGCCAGATGTCGAACTTTTTTTTGAGACGAATCAAACTTGTTGAGTTAAGTTTATGAAAATTTCGACGTCTGAATACATTTGATCGTCCAATACGTTCTATCCGTCTGCCTCAGAAGGAGAGAACGTTTGAAGATCGTCTCCCGGAGAAACGTCGATCTTCACATGCGAAGAATCAAACTAATGAATTAAAAATGTGTATGATAATATAAATTTAGCCCCATTCGGAAGAAAATTTATCAAATTAAATCGCTTTTTGGTCTGATTCAGTTGATTGGCCTACGCGTCCTAAGTTCGACGTCTTAACCAACTGACGATCTTGACTAAATTTAGGTCGACCCAAATCAGAGTTTGGTTCGTCTTATGAAAAGTTCGACGTTTGGCCTAGGCCATATTCTCTTACCAAACAAGTCCGACGTTCCAGGGGGATCCATGTGATTACCGCAAAAAGGATTATACTCATCTTTAGGAATATACATGCAGATGCCATCGCAGGCTTGTCGAGCAATATTTACACAGTTCTTTTTAGCATCTGCATATTTCCTAGTAAAGAAATATATGGAACAGAGTTAGCTCTTGATCTAACTACAGTTAGCGCTTTTAGTTAAATACAATAAAAAATAAAATGGAAAAAAAAGGGTAAAAACAACTTGAGCGCTCATCATTTTATTTATGATCTTTATCCGTGCCCACTACAACATCCATGGGCTAACTGCTGATACCGCGTATTTTTAACGAGCTGTACATTACTTAAAAGTAAACCGTTTTGATAAAGTGCTTAGCCCTATATTAAAGCACTTTGGTGCTTAATCCTACGGTCATTTTTTTATTTCATATGCAACCTCTCTCTGATTTGAACCCTTTTCTCGATACATGCGCTCATCAAATGGTCCTCTACAAGGAGTATTGCATTGTGCAACAATCCTTGACGTGTCCAACCTGCTGGATTTTGGGTTCACAAACCTTCAATCAATCAATGAATTTATTTGTGTCATAACGTGGGCTGAGGGTTGCCCCTAGTACCCGAGCCGGACGCATGACAATAAAAATAATTTAAAAGATTAAAAATCAATAAAAATCAATATCGTTCGAGAATGTTATGTAAGAAATACTCAAAGCGGCACCCTCCTGCATCCCACTTAATTGATTAAAAGCTCATAGAAATGTCACAGGTAGAACATGACAATTACGAATATAAAATAAGCTAGAAAACCTAAGATATACCATAATTACGTTTACAACTGGCCTCAGTTAAGTTTATACAATTAAAAGATCTTAAATTGTTACGACAGTCACTTAGCTTAGTCGATAGCTTAATGTAAGAAGGAAGCTGATTCACAAACGTTGTGCAAAGGTCGCATATAGCGGGAGTTTTTGGATCATTATACGTTTCTGGGAAACTACCCACCTACCCCTCCCCTAAGCCAACATTTTGCCCTAAGTGAGACGTAAGTGTTATTGTTGGCTTAGCGGAGGGGTAGGTGGGCAGTGGTTGCGGACGGAATGCAGTCCCCAAAATACGTAATCCAAAAGATTCAAAAGAAATTGAACATTGCAGAGCACACAACGCCCACGCGAACCAACAATGGTTTCGGCAACACCAAAAAATACTCCATGTATGGTTAAATGGTAGTCACCTTACCTGCAAAGTGATGTATCACTCTTGTTTGCTTCAAATGCGGAGCGAAAGTCATCCCAGCAGTTAACAATGCTATTCAGTGCACCACGGTTACACTGGACGGTGGTCAGGATGAGTTGATTGATACCTTGAACATTATTTGAATTTACATTGCCGCAGTGGTACACCAACAAGACAAGCAGCTTTGATATCTCGCCTCGAAGAGAGTTCAAAATCGGATCGTCTTTCACACAAGTGTTCACGTGATTATTCAGGCAGGCAGTTTCATTTCCATATTCGCTGCTACAAAGGTGAATCAGATGTTGCGTCAGTATTTTAGGTCCGGGGGGGCACTTAAGGGAAGTTTGGGTAGAGGTGTGCCAGGATTGCGCTTCCAAGACCTTCAAACCCTGACCTTTTTCAAAAGCGCCTCGTTTTTCACACACATGTTTACATGATTGTTGTAGGCAGGTATTTTCATTTCCATATTCGCTGCTACAAAGGTGAATCAGATGTTGCGTCAGTATTTTAGGTCCGGGAGGGCACTTAAGGGAAGTTTGGGTAGAGGTGTGCCGGGGTTGCGCTGCCAAGACCTTCAAACCCTGACCTTTTTCAAAAGCGCCTCGTTTTTCACACACATGTTTACATGATTGCTGTAGGCACTTAAGGGAAGTTTGGGTAGAGGTGTGCCAGGATTGCGCTGCCAAGACCTTCAAACCCTGACCTTTTTCAAAAGCGCCTCGTTTTTCACACACATGTTTACATGATTGCTGTAGGCACTTAAAGGAAGTTTGGGTAGAGGTGTGCCGGGATTGCGCTGCCAAGACCTTCAAACCCTGACCTTTTTCAAAAGCGCCTCGTTTTTCACACACATGTTTACATGATTGCTGTAGGCACTTAAGGGAAGTTTGGGTAGAGGTGTGCCAGGATTGCGCTGCCAAGACCTTCAAACCCTGACCTTTTTCAAAAGCGCCTCGTTTTTCACACACATGTTTACATGATTGCTGTAGGCACTTAAGGGAAGTTTGGGTAGAGGTGTGCCAGGATTGCGCTGCCAAGACCTTCAAACCCTGACCTTTTTCAAAAGCGCCTCGTTTTTCACACACATGTTTACATGATTGCTGAAGGCAGGTATTTTCATTTCCATATTCGCTGGAACAAAGGTGATCTGAATCGGATGTTGCGTCAGTATTTAAGGCCCCGGGGGAGCACTTACGGGAACTTTGGGTAGACGCTAAGTCCTCAAAGCCTGATCCTATTTGAGAAAAAAAATGCTAATTTTGCTAACCTTTTTCAGACGAGACTTTTTTATCAAATCGAATCACATTATTTTGCATACAAAATCAAAAGAGAATGGGATAAAATCAAACCAATTAGATGTTTTGTGTAAAAGAATTGTTGGTAGCACACATATAGACCGCTCGTCTTTACCCTTCACACTCTTTTAAATGTTTAAGGTCCAAAATGACACCCTGTTCAACACGCTACATAGTGAAACGGTATAACTGTTAAGACTCACAATCCTAAAAACCATACCCTGCTGGATGTGGACTTGTAATCCGTACTCCCCGAGTTCAAGTCCCTCCCTGACCGCGGCTGGACTTGTTGCGGTATTCCCCAGTTCAAATCCCTGGCCACGCTTGTAAAGTAGCCAAATCAAGCATGGTTCGGCCTTAATACTACGCGTTGGTGCTCTTAACGTTGTTATGTTCCATTTGAATTATTTGTTTCGCTGATTCTTGAAAATCACTCATTAAGGGAGTCAATAAATAAGTAACTATTTATTTCTTTATTTATTGCTGCCGCTCAAGCGAGTCTGAAGCGAGCGAGCAAGGCAGCAGACCTACTCTGTACAGGGAAAAAAGTTTTCGATTTCTACCCACGATGCATGTGGATTTTTAGCCACAATGCCACCGGATTTTTACCACAATTCCTTCCTCGCTCATTGCTTTCTTACAACAACCTAGGCTGGCGTTTTGTTGCGTGAAGGTCGTTGAGGTTACTTGAAATCCTCGGCTTTTGTGATGAATATCTCTTTCATGGCATATATAGTAGCAAGAGCCATAATGGCTCTTGATGGTAGCCAAGATTTCCTCAACACCGCCAGTTATTACCCATGTTTGTCTGAAGCTATGGTAGTCTCGAAAACTCTCGAAGAATGTAATGTGTGTTTTTTCGAAATTCTTTTAACATCGTGTTTTTCAGTCCTCTTAATTATCTTCTACGCCCGTGGTTTTGTTAAACTATCATTTCACAATAATTTTAGAAGATAATGTTCCAATTAACCGGAGTAAAACTTCTGACGACTTGGCTGGCAATTTGCGTCACAAACTCTACGCATGAAGTATTCTAATTGCGCGCGCTAGAAGAACGCGAGATTAAAATGAAAACCTAATTTGGCGATGCAAATTGACGCTAGGGTAGCACTCTTTTACCTTTTAGGTTCACTAGTTTGTTTGTTTAAATATTTATTTATTTGTTCATTTAAAGACAAACCTGCAATTGGTCATGTTGTTGTTTTTCAGTTCCATGATCATGTCTCTTTGGCATTTCTGTCCTCCACCCGTAAAGAATGTAAGGTTGCATTTTCCAATAGACTGAATTTGACCTCTGCTCTGTACAATCAGCACTGTGAATACTAGGGAAAAAAATTGGCTTTTAGAGGTGCAGTCAAATTTCGTTATTTCGGACACCCTCAAATTCAAGTTAGTGTCCTTGAGTCTCGTCACCAGTCCTCCTCTGAGAGTTCGGATGTAAGGTCACCCTCCAAGCTAGCGCTAATTGGCCTGCGGGCAGGGTTTAGAAGCAGCGCAATAGAAACAGTTTGATTCTAGTCAAACGTCTGCTATTTATTTTTGCAAAGGATTTACTAGGAGCTGCGGTCCGTATTATTGGCTTTCCTGCCAATAGCGAGAGGCGTAGATTGACGGTCCTCTGAAAGAAGATGACTAAAATTCAGTTTCCGTCCAAACGATTCTCACTCGCCAACGTGGGATGCCTGCACCTGTGAAAGGTCCAGGCAAGAGTCCAATTACTTTGAAAACGGTGCACGTGACCGGAAAAGTAAGTGATCATTGAATCACACTGAAGATGAATCGTAATTCGCAGCGAAAGGGCTCTTGTAATAAAAAAGAAAGCATCACCACAGTAGATTACTCGCCAGGTACAGTTTCGAATTTGTCTTTATAACCCTTGACAGTATCACGAGAAACCAATTTTACCAAGGATTTTCTTAATTCAAAAACACAAAAAAAAATACTGAAAAACTTTACCAAAAAGATAACTAAATGTACAGTAAGTCGATTAGGATACAAGCTAAAGTATACGGAATATATTATTTACGAGATCTGACATGTACGATAAAGATGCAATAACTGTTTTACATGGACGAAATATAAAGAATCTAACAACAATATGCCTTAATCTAACGAAAATTAACAGTAACGATTACGCATGGCGACGCCGAGAATTAAATTACAAGAAACATCCGCATATTTTAACAAACTAACAATACTAATTAAAACCAAACTTGATATAAATAAAGAAGAAAAGAATGAAACTAAATTTACGCAAAGTCAAAATCAACCGGCCTTGAGAGATGGGCGAAGCAATAAAGGTGAGAACCAGACTGGGCGCGAAAAGAATTGTAAAATTACCAAGAAGATTGAGTACGGGCTAATGCTACTAAGATCGCCACGATGCGGACAATATGCGACGTGCTAACCGTGACGTAATACATTTCTTACACTATTAGGCTTAACAGCTCCCAGAGAGAAGATTTAATTCTTCACGCCTTTTTATCACTCACATCACGAAATGTCGAAATCTAAACACTTCGATTCAAACTGAGCATTTCAAACTGAACACACCTTAAGCGAAAATTGGTTTGTCACAAATTACAGTCAAAGCTCTCCACCTGGGGAATCCATAAAAGTTGTCGCACCCAAGAGTCGCAACCAGATCTAGCTGGTCGTTAACGACAATGGGCCTTCGTAAGTGACCACGTAGAGAACTTATCAAGGGCATTCGCTTACGAGCACTTTTAGCGGAAAACTTTGTATATGTTGTTAATTAGCAAAAAACTCCGATAAAATATTCTTAGATAATTTCTTTTTTTGAGGCTCATCTCATTAAAGTTAACGAGCCACTAATTCCACGTTATGTAGAGTGACATTAAATTCGATAACAAAATTTTTTTATAGTTCTTAACATTTTTTTACATTTTACAAAGATATTCTTTTAATTTTTTTCGCACTTGAAAATGACCGAAGATCGGTCGAAAAGTCGTTTTTTATCCGTGATTTTTACTATATTAAGTTTAAAAAAAAATGTCAGTTATACTTTCAAATGTTGACTGACTGGTAGGTTGATACCGGTGGATCACAAAAGAAACTGTCGAGTCTCTTAATAGGGACCTTAAGATACCCTGGACGCGGCGGTAAAGAGAACGGAGAAAGCCTGGAGCGAGGACGCCGCCACCTTCGCGGGAAAAACAAATTAAGATTCAGCAGGTTGAGTGGAGTGCTCGCCTGACGGGAGAGGATAGAGTAATGCGTTCGTGTTTTAATTCCATGACGTCTTTTAGAAAAACTCGTGAAGTCTTGCTTGATTGATACCTTAACGATCTTTTATTGGAAGAAAAATTTGTGCTGCCGGCTATGACTCCAGTTTCTCTAAAAAAAAAAAAAAAAATTTCTTCGAGGGAAACTTAAGGGTATGATCGGAGTCAGGAGCCGATTGTCGGAGTTCAGGTTTTCAGCTATTTGTTGCCGGACTTTTTCGCTTTCCGTTGTTCTAGATCTTGCCTTAAAACGATATGGTTCTGTTATGAGAACTTCCCGTACTAAGGCGAGATTTTGATCTTCAGACCGCTCCATCGCTGAACTGAAAGTGAACAAAATAAAATTATAAAAGTTAATAAATGAACCATGGCGTCTTGTTCAAGATCTCAATTTTCTCTGACATGTTTAAGTTTATTACAAGCCTAGATTTTTGTTTTCCAACAATTTTTATTCGACTTCTCGTCTCTTAAATTTTTCAAATACTATCCTAAACCGAGAACGTCGTCTCCTTAAAAACAAGCAGCTATAGTGTTACATTTGTGTCGAAAGACTCAGCGCTTTCATTCTCAGTTGCCGCCAAAACACTGAACCCAAAAGGCTTGATAGCAAAAAAATAAGAGTCAATCTTGGGAGAGCACCACACTAAAACACTTAAATGTGTCTCTTGAAGTAAAATGAATCGAAAATCCTGTACGAAAAGCAATTTCTGCACTGAAAACAAGAAAACCAACTCACCGTTTTACGAGGCGGTCCAACTTCTAGTTTTCACCGTCGCGACTCCAGGTCGACGCTGTGGCATTATGCTAATTAGTTCCAAGAATTGAACATTTCACTTCCGGTTGACGTCCTCCTCGGCCGCGTCCAGAGTATCTTAAGGTCCGTAATCTTGCGGGTGCGGTCATTTGTGACGAACACAGTTTCAAGAGAGTTTCGCAAATGAATGGTCTGCTTGTGGTAGTGGTGGCACGTCTATTGGATTTTGTTTGCCCAGTACGTAGTTTAAGAGAAATTTAGCTATCCAAGTTTTCGGCTGTTCGCTTGCAATCGAGGGAATTGATCACATTTACCTCAAACCTTTCACTTAAAATCGCCCACTTCGGAGCACAAAAATTACCTAATCGCGTTAGATCTTTGTGATTTATGTAGATGTGTTCAGCTTTGCAAATAGTTTCGTCAGCTAAAGACGAATTATCGCCGCTTTTCTACGCGGTTCTTCGCTTTGTGTAATTAAATGTAAAACCTTTTTAGCTAAAATAAGTTAAAGTAGTTATCCAACTTGCTTAAAAAAGAAACCGACTCACCAGTATTTTTGATGTTATGTAATTACGAACTTACCTACTAAAAACATAAGAAGTGTCCTCTCCATTTAAGCGCACGTTAAAAGCAATTTCCAAGCCTGTTTGAAGTTTTAAAGCAGATGGCCCGTATTGGAGCAGATAAAACTTAACAGCACTAAGCGAAATGATATAGTTTACGCGCACAATGTTGTTGATATTGACCTAAACAACTCTCTGCGATATTATGCAAATATTCTCGGTTGGACACACTGAATGGAAATTAGGTGACGCTAGCGAAAAGAGACCAATGAACCTGTAGTCTTGCAAAGAGATGCACAATTTACACCCTGGGAGTTTGATCGCTTTTAGCCTTAGATATTTTTAACAGTAGCCGGAATATTGAATTTGCAGTAACTTCTGACAGTCTGTGTTTGAAGCTCGTTGTTAGAAATAGCATTGAGATATGTAGTATAATCGCAGCTGCGTGTTCTGTGACTCGTGAATTTGTTTTTGTACTGTTGTTGTTTTTCCATGTGATTGATAATCTCGACTGGAAAAAAAATCACTGAATTATAAAAAAAAGCCCTCAAGTTACAAAATATTGCCTAGTTTTCTCTTCTGCTGGATAAAGGATGACAGGCAATGAAAGTTTATTTACCTTTTTAATCTTTTGTTTTTGTCTGTTGTTGTTTATTTCTATGCAGCGGCTTAGCCGCATCAAAAAAAGATTGGTCGGGTTTTCTCGTTTGTTTTTTTTTCCGTTTTAGTTTTACTTATATAACTTTCTCACTAAAGTTACTTCAATTTTAAAAACACCAAATTAAATTCGCTAGCACAAAGTTTATATCTGTGGACAACATTTTCCTATCACTTGCTCAGCAGGCGTCATGGGCATTTAGTTTCCTATTTTGCAATTCAAAATAGTTTACGTTTTTGACAGAAGTGATTACAGAAAAAACCATGGTGGAGCTGTTCGTTGATTCATGTCGATGATAGCAAAGTAGTCTTTATTAAAGCAAAATGGAAAGGCTCTTGATGGATGAACATCAGATTTCTTGTTTTGTAACACTATGCAGAACATATAAATGATGTTCTCTAGCTGACGGATAAAGGAGGTTGAAATGCAGTTCAGGCCATCGGCTTCGTCTCTACTTTTTGCAGCTTGTTTGACGAGTAAGTCATATATGTGCTTAAAATAAGAAGTTCATAAGATTACGATAATAAATAAAGGCACTGCTACTATATTGTGAACTACGGGAAAGACTAAAGGAGCCTTAAAAAAGTTAGTATCAAGTAGATTGCCAAAATACATATTTTACATGTATTCGGAATAACGCTGTGTTGTTACCATGTGAATAAGGTAAAATAACTTAGTCGATCCGATATCATGTCGCACTTTGCATTAATGAATCATTACATTTATTGAATTATTGAATTTCCAGGAAGCAAACACGTAATCAGAACAAAGTTTATTTGTTTCTGTGTTGAAGACAAATGACGTTATTTAGAGAGGGTGACACTTGCATTTTGACAGTGAGTTCCGATAACAGATAGACCTGTGGGCCTGTACTGAGTGCTTCCAATTAATTAGAAACACGTTGCTGATTGAATTGGAGTTCAGGCATGTTGGTTTTTGAGGATCAGGGGAAAACACTAACCCACATGTGTCGTGTACTCAGGAGCTTGAAACGCAGACGAAGTCGAGGGAAACCTCAGGACTCGAGGGAAAAACAAAACTAACTGTTTCCCTCGGGATCTGACATTAAGCGTATAATGCATGCAGTAAATATAAGTTTGCAAGCAAGACCGGCGGTTTCGAATCGTACGATTCTCATCATTGGTGGGATGGTTGAGGTGAACTCTCAACCATCCAGTATTGCTTGATTTGGTAAGAGTTTATATATCCACCCTGCTTCGTGTGGAGGATCGAAAATGGTGCGGTTTGATTGGCTCCTTGCAAAAAACTAATCAGGTTGCTGTAGGTTCGATTCCCGTTTTCTCAAAGCTAGGATGCTCTGATAAAGGGAAAAATTTCAAAAATAGTTGTTTTGCCTTGCTTTTTTGTCAAGTATAAAAACATCTCGTTAGAATGTTTATGATGTATAATTGTTCCTCGAAATGGCGAGGAATTATGTATATTTTCGTTTGAATTTAAAGTAAGACTTGCATTTACTATACAGTTTAATTTGTACTGTACAGACTAATTTAGACATGAGAATCTTTTAACGGTTTCACTGGCACAGCATGGCACTGTGTTGCAAAAATAACGTGAATATCGTAACGGAAGACAGACTGCACATATATGACGGCGTGAAACAGTACATTAATCTTTAATGTTTTGTATATTGCAGAGCTCAGATTTGGTTTTATGAAAATGGTTGAAATAATAGATTTGGGGACTTTGTCAAACCCTTTATTAAACTATTGAATTTTTTCTGGAAAACAAATAATGTCTTGGTTCGTAAACCTAAACTATGCGGAGATTTTTAAAAGTAGATACCAAAGATAACAGCAGCAACGGAAAATTATTATAATTTTGAGTAGACATATCTTACAAAAACAATACGTGCGAACTGAATAAATTGTCTGATGCGTACACATTAAAGTCTCTACTCAGCTATTTCAAAAAACATTGTCGGAAGAAAAGCAAAAAGCCTGTAAGCCAAGTCCGAAAGGTAATATGCGATTTTTATAATGACTTGCTATAGGTCCCATAGGGGTTTAGCGGCCGCTCAAGTGTCTGAGAAAAGTAAGGAACGTCTTTCTGTAAGTGAGCAGGCCTGGTAAGTGAGAGTATTTCTAAACGTTGGACAAGTCTTAACACAGATGTGGTTGGAGGGCCTTCAAATATTAGAGAGCTTAAGCAATTAAATGGCGACAAAAGAGACCAGAAAAACAATGGGTTTAAGTAAGCAAAACAACAACTTACAGCCAAATTCGTTGTATCGCGCTGCGTGTTTGCAAACTTCGAATGGGTTTTTCTGTTCCGTCAATCATTTGAGTGGGGGTGGAGTTCATGATGCAAATCACAATACAACGCATTCGCCCAGCTTGGCCCGCGAAAACAAAATTGAGAATGACCCAAAACTACGCAAGAATAGCGAAAGGAATCGCGATGACGACATGAATTTTTGTTGAAGGTAGGAGGCAGACATTGCTTTATTTTTGCAAGAGATAAGAATAAGAAAGATCATAAAAAGCTTCGAAGAAAACTAGTCGATCAAAGTCCGAAACAGGGCGATCACAAGCAGCGAACCTTGAAACACAGAAACAAACAAAGTGGATCGAATTACACCAATCACAAGTAAACATGTCTTTCCTAATAGGTCCGCTAAGATGATTGACGGAACAGAAAAACCCCAAATTCCTTCGAAGTTTGCAAAACGCGCAGCGCGATGTAACGAATTTGGCTATAATTTGCACGTGCGTCACGCTTTATCACGTGGCCGTTTTTGCACGACTACGGCTTGAAATGTCTCACGTTTTATGGGGGAAGTGAACAGCAGACCACAATTTTCTTTTTTTTTTTTAACTTAAAACTAGTCCTTTAGACTTCGTTTCCAGAAAAATCGACATTATTTCTAAATGTTGAACGAGCTTGAATAAGGGAATGAATAAAGTTTTTTTATGCTAATCTCATGAAAGTTACGAACATTAAATTTCATGTTATGTACAGTGACCCTAAATTTGATAAAAAAGAAAATGTTATTTATACTTTATTGTAATTTTCACTGACTTGTAGGTTGATGCTGGTGGATTACAAAAGAAACTGTTTCTTGCGGGCGGTCGTTTTTGACGATCACAGTTTTTAAAACTCGGAGAGTTTCGCAAATGACTGCTGGTGGTAACTGAAAACTGGTCCGCTTGTGGTAGTGACGGCAAGGCGCTAGTTGACTGAGTGTATTAAATTTTGCATGCCCAGTAGTTTAAGAGAATTAAATTTAGCTATCCAAGTATTCGGCTGTTTGCTTGCAATCGAGGGAATTAATCACATTTGTGTGAAACTTAAACTTTTAAATCGCCCACTTCGGAACACAAAACTTATCTAGTCTCGTGAGATCTTTGTACCGCAGGTGTCGTCACCTTAGCAAATAGTATAGTCAGCTAAAATTCTTAAAAGACGAAGTATCGCCGTCTTTCTACGCGGTTCTTTCCTGTGTGAAATTAAATGTAAAACCTTTTTAGCTAAAGTAAGCTAAAACAGTTATCCAACTTCCTTAAAAAAACCGACTCACCATTATTATTCTTAATGCTGTGATGAGTATTTTTGATTTTATGTAACGGCTAACTCACCTGCCAAAAACATAAGAATTGTTCTCTCCATTTTATCGCTCGTTGAAAACAATTTCCAAGGGTTTTTGAAGTTTTAAGGCAGATTGTATTGGAGTGGCTGAAACAGCACTGAGCGAAATGATACAGTTTACGAAAACAATGTTGTCGATATTGACCTAAACATCTCTGTTCGATATTATGCAAATATTCTTCGTTGGACACACTAAATGGAAATTAGTTGACTCTAGCGAAAAGAGACCAATGAACCTGTGGTCATGCAAAGAGATGCGTAATTTACACCCTGGAAGTTTGAATCGCTTTTCACCTTACATATTTTTAATAGAAGCCGGAATATTGAATTTGCAGTAACTTCTGGCAGTCTGTGTTTGAAGGTCGTTATTAGAAATAGCACTGAGATATGCAGTATAATCGCAGCTGCGTGATCTTTGACTCGTACATGAGTGGAGATTAAGAGTTTGTTTTTGTACTGTTGTAAAACTTAGTACGTAGTGTTTTTTGTTGTTTTTACATGATAATCTCGACTGAAAAAGAAAACAACTGAGTGAAAAAAAAACCTTAAGTTACAAAATATTGCCTGGTTTTCTCTTTTGCTAGATAAAGGATGAATGGTAAATGAAAGTTTATTTACCTAATTATTCCTTTGTTTTTTTCTGTTGTTGTTTATTCCCATGCATCTGAATCAGTAAAATTTTGATAATTATTCAGAAGAAAAAAAAGATCGGTCTGGTTTTCTCGTCTTTTCCGTTTAACAAATAGATTCCATGTTGCCGTGCGTTTGTTTATGATCACAGATGACGCCAAAATGTGGTAACAACAAAGAAGTGGCACACGAGCCGCAGGCGAGTGTGTCACTAATGTTTTAACCACATTTTGGCGTCATCTGTGATCTGTTACTGAAGAGACGCACAGCAACATGGAATCTATTTGTTAAACGGAAAAAGACGAGAAAAGCCGACCGATCTTTTTTGTAAATAGCTCCTGCTAAGTTTTTTTGGGCTTTCACTTGCTTTAATCCGAAATAATGACACAAACATTTTCAAAACCGCGCGCCATGTTGAAAAAAACAATCAAAACAAGTTTTCCCTGATGTCATTCATGTATCTGTCCTCTGATAGATCATGGGCAACGACCAATCACAGCGCGCGTCTCATTCACATCATTGTATAATTTAGTTTTACTTATATAGATTGTTTTCATAGTGACTTCATCAAATTGTAAAGTCAAAATAGCGAGGTTTTACGAATTCTTAATTACACTAGGTTGAACTGCGGTAAACAAAATATAAAGCTTTGTACAAGTTTCCAGTCCAGCAGCACGTTCCATTTCGAAAAAAAGCAATTTGAACTTCCGGAATAGGAATGCTGCCTCGTTGAAAATAGTCTGTTCTCTTGATTTTCAGCAGTATAACCATTTCAAGTATTAAAAGATATGATTATGCGCACGTATGCTAGTTCTCGAGTGAAAAGAAAGGGCTTTTTATAGAAAAAGGGAACTCCAGATGTTTTTGTTGATTTCTGGCGGCCATATTGGTGGACCGAAACGGTACACCAATATGGCGCCTCCATACAAAGCTCTACAAAGGTGCGTGAAACACTCGGCAAATAACTCAGAAACTGTGGGCCACAGTGACCTGAGACTTGGAAAAATTGTTTAGATATTTGTCGTTCAACATTTCATTTTCTTGGTTTCTTCCACTGGACGGTTTCCAATTTATTTTTTTGTTGCGTGACAATGAAAACGATCTATAACTTTCGCCCTAAAGTTACTTCAGTTTCTTTCAACAATTAAATTCGCTAGCACAAAGTCGATATCTGTGGACAACATTTTTCTATCACTTTCTCAGCAGGCGTCATGCGGGCATTCAATTTTTTTTTGCAATTCAAAATAGTTTACGTTTTTGAAAGCAGTGATTACAGAAAAAACATGCGGAGCTGTTCGTTGACCAATGCCGATGATGGCAAGGCAGCCTTTGTTAAAGCAAAATGAAAAGGCTCTTGATGAATAAACATCAGATTTCTTGTTTTGTAACACTATGCAGAACATATGAATGATGTTCTCTAGCTGACGGACTAAAGGAGGTTGAAATGCAGTTCAGGCCATCGGCTTCATCCCTTTTTCTTGCATCTTATTTGACGAGTAAGTCCGTCATAATGTGCTTAAGAAGTTCGTAAAATTACGACAATAAATAAAGGCGCTACTGCTAAAAAACGAACTACGGGAAAGACTTAAGGAGCCTTAAAAAAGTTAGAACTAAGTGGACTGCCAAAATACATATTTGGCATTCGGAATAACGCTGTGTTGTTGCCTTGCGAGTAAGGTAAAATATCTTAGTCGATCCGATATCATGTCGTACTTTGCATTAATGAATTGTTACATTTATTGAATTATTGAATTACCAAGAAGCAAACACGCAATCAGAGCAAAGTTTATTTGTATGCGTGTTTGTAGAAAAATGACGTTATTTAGAATAGGCGTAGCCTGTGCCAGGCTCTCAGATAGTATAGTGGGAACGTGTTAAAACGAGCAAAGCGAAAATAAGACGCGCACGACTTGGGAAAAGGGGCGGTGGCGGTGGCGCCCTGTCTCTCCCCAGCCCCCGCGCGTTTTTCGCATTTCTTATTACTGAACGACTTTCCACCACCATCTCGGAGCCTGGAACAGGCTAGAATAGGCGACACTTGCATTTTGAAATGTACACTTCCGATAACTGATAAACCTGTGGGTCGGTACTGAGCGATTCCAACCAATTAGAAACACGTTCCTGATCGAATTGGAGTTTAGCATGTTGGTTTTGAGGATCAGGGGAGAAAAGTACTCACATGTGTCTTGTACCCCCCCGCCCCCCGCCCCCTACCCCCAACAAAAAACATTTCTTTTATCTTCGTGTTACTAGCCATGCAACTAAGAAGAGGTCTTTTGTTTAACTCCACTCTTTACGTTGGTTACTTTGTTTCTATAAGTAATGAATTGGCCCATTTAGGTCAGTAATATTTAAGGGTTTAAATGAAGTGCCGGTTAATTAATGGATCAAATGTTATTTCAATACAAAAGAGAAAATAATCTGATACGCATAATTAATTTGTATTTGCATAACATGTCGTCCTGTAGCTACTTTCTCCTTTGCTTGGTAACGTTACTGATAGTTATATGACCTTATATTTATTTGTTAAGACTTGGAATTGTGTAAAATGGACCAAATGCTCTTTACATGTGATTATTTTAAAGTCACGTGTAGGGAAGTTCACTTACATTCATTACATTATGACAATTTCGAAGGTGGATATATGGCATTTGTTGTTTTAACTGCGGTATAGTCATCCTTTTTCCTGGTTGGCCAGACAACTCGGTAGAGGGAGTACTGCGCCGGTATCGCAGAGGTCATGGGATCTAATCCCGTTCAAGCATAACTGAGATATATGAAATTAAATTAATAATTTCGCGAACAAAAATTTAGATTTGGACAACACTTTTCCAACAGATACTAATTTTTATTTAGATAATTCGCTTTAGTACAGTAAGTTTAAGACGTCACAATCACCTTTTTATAGTGTTCGTTGGTTGTGCTTTTTCCCCTTAGGTCTAATTCCAGAAAAATATGCAGCAGACCCGATGATTGGTGACTGTAACATGACGTATTTTGTTGCAGAAGGACAGAAGTGTCAGAGGATGATGATGTCAAACTTAAAACTCAAAACCAATGCTAACTGCAAGTACGTCTAGCCTTCCTTTTCCTGAACTTGATCCAGATCAATTTAGATCCCCTGGAAACTGCCCACTTACCCCTCCCCTAAGCCAACAGTTTGCCCTAAGTGGGAAGTAAGTTATAATGTTGACTTAGGGAAGGGGTGGGTGGTCAGTTTTTTAGAAACCTCAATTGATCCCTTGACCCTTTCTGACATTTTTCTTGTAGTGGCAGTAGAAGAACCTCCCTGACTAAAAGTGGGGATTACGATAATGATAGCGATTCCAGGGCAGCAATTTTTCAGTTATGGCGCTACTCACATATGTACACTATAGGGTATCAAGATACAGTAAAACCCGCGACTAAGAACCTGGTTTTTAAGAAACTGTTTAGCTAAAATTTGTCATTAAGCCCCTCTCTATACAAACTCTATTCTTCAGAAAATATGAACCTATTTAAGAATCTAAATAACCTAAATTTGTGCTAATTTCCATATTTGTAAGAACCTATTTAGGCTGACTTGGAAAAATGCAGGTTCTTAGTCGCGGGTTTTTTACCCTATGCTTTTTGCCTCTGACTCTGGAAAAGGGTACAATAATCACCCTATATCTCTGGAAGATGGATATATTTTACTTCAGTTTAACTCTGGAAAAGTGTCGATTTTTTCCCCATAATTCCTGATTATCCTTGATCAAGCTTTGGTGCCAACTCGCAGGCTAAGTAGTTACTTTCTGAAACAGGGTCGCAAATTTTAAAAGACGGAATCCATCAAAGACTCGACTGCGCATCCCTATAGTAATTTAAATTTAAGAAATAATTATTTATAGTAATTTCAATTTAATTCAAGGGAGGAATTTCAGTTTTAGAGGGTCATCAGATTATTAGTCAGTTTAATTACTTTCAAATGTTACCCTCTTTAAATAAAGTTTTTATCACCTGCATCATCATCATCATCATCATCATCATGATCGTCTTCATCATCCTCAAGGAAGTACCCCTGTGGAAAGTAACCTGAATCGATTTGAACTCTATGACCCTTTTAAAAGAGAAACATCAAAAACTCTCCATCTGCTTGAGTTCGTTAGGTAGTAGCGGTGACGTCGTCAATATTTAACTTGTAACTTGTCACTTTCATCGCTTTATGTCAATGTCATATCGCTTTTTCACAGCCTTGAATATCAGAGTCAAACGTCATGCTTAACGCGTCACGTATCATCTTGCCTCACGGATCTTTACTCTGGCTTTGTGCCTGCTGTCACATCCTTGCTAAAGCTGTTGAGTTACCACTGTGGAGATTTACAAGTAGATCCAACCTTGATAAACCAGTTCTTGCTCAGCCAGATACAATGCAGGTCCGAAGTTTTCTCTAGAACCGTGCGATGTTGGGATAAGTTTCGCGATAGATTCAACAACGACAAGGCAGATTCCAGACTCTGCAGGTAGGAAATAAACTCTTGCCACATTATAAGAAACAAGATTGGGACTAAGACGAATTCTCTGCAGAATTGAGCAACAAAAACGTAAAACTTGTTTTGACACATTGCTGCGAAACGAGTTTAATAGCTACGTTGCGCGTTATACCTGTCTCCCAACAAATCGCGTTGTTGCAAGTTGCAAAAAGTTGTTGCTGAAGAAGAGAAGAGTTCTACTTTTTACGATACAATCTGTACACGTTGCGCCTTTTACATGCCCAAGATAAAATTGTTTTGCAGAAAATGACGTGGCCCCTGTGCATGGCATAACTCTTGCGTTATTTTGTCTAATCAGAAAGTCAGTATTCGTGCAACTTGCAACATAACCTGACTTGTTGCCAGAAAGATTTGAACGCGGGTGGTAAAACGCCAAACATAGTTTTCGAACTCGCTTTACAGTAATGTTGCGGAACCGTGATTTTGCACGTTTTTGCACGTTTTGCCCGTAGTTTAAGTGAGAGCTGCAGTGACAAGTTCTACTACATAAGTGTGAAAACTTCCATGAAATATTTCATGGTACAAACAACATAGTTTTCTAAATAGACCACTTTATATAAAATTTTTATTTCTGCTTACTTTTGCTACAAGAAATGATTCTGGCTAGCATGCTTTTTCTGGCAAAAAACTATAACATGGAATGATTGATTTCCATCACAACTTTAATTTATTCAGCCTCTTACTCGTTTCTAACTTGATCGTTACAAACTGAGCCAAGAACAAGGTGTTCTTTACGTCAGGTTGGTCTAGAGGACGTTTTCTTGGAGGAAAAGTGCCACATTATCCTATTGTATTTCAACCAGGATTTACATGAATCAGCGCAAAAGTGAGCCTTTAACACATTGCAGAATGAAATATATTATGCATGGTGTGGCCCGTGTTTATATTAACATAAAACAACAACAGAAGTGTCAAATTCGCTAATGGTCTAGTTAAGATCGGCATTACCAGTCTGTGGATTGGAAGAAATGCGGATATTGTTCTGGGCAGGTGCTGATAAAATGTTTTTTGATTTTTTGGCCATACTCTTGTGTAGGGATTATGCTGAAGCAAAGGACTGTGTGACACAGCAAGCAAAGACTGGGTGTGCAATTGGACAGTACATCAATAGGGACCTGTTTAACCCTTTTTGCACTTACAATACAGATCCACCATTGAACAGCTCAGGTACTGCGTTCAACTGTTTTTGTTTTCTCACTGTAACCCCCTGCAAACGATTGCCGAAGATTGAGATACAGCTAGAGATAATTTTTGATATTCAAATTGAAATATTTCAATATTATACCCTATTTAACTAGAGTTTAAGGTATTTTACGATTAGCATTGAAAGAAGTAATTTGACTTGAATTAGTGAAAAGGAATTTTGTCCCATTCGGTTTTTGGCGATTTAAAGCATTTTTTCTACACTACTGCGAGGTCATTTTGTGCTTTTCAAAGAAAGTTGTACGTTCTATCTGTAAAGTTTTCATGGAAGATTTTAATTATGTTGCTTCCTTTCCTCACCTTTCTATTTTTATTATTTTGTTTGCAGGATCGATGGTCTTGATTGGTCGTTGCGATACTCAGAAGTTTGCATCCTCTGCTTATTCTTGCCAGAGAGAGATGATGACTAAATTAGCAAGAGCAGACAGTGGAAGCTGTCGGTAACAGAAAAGTCATTCACTTATCTCAGTATAAAAACCTAACTGTTAATTACATTATCGCCCTCAGAACTCCGATCCTTTTGGCCAGCGCCACGGATTGGCTGCTCATGGTGGGGTCCAAAGATGTAAGGGACATTAGTTACTGTCTGTTTGTAAAATGGAAAACTACTGCGCTTACGCGTTATCTTGGTCAGGCCAGGGCTCTGGATTCGTGATACTGACCTCAAGGAACGCAGCTCTGGGGACGAGAATGAAGCACTTCGACGAATATAACATGCCTGGTTACTTGACTCTTCTTGTAGAAACTCGCTTTCTTAAAATCAAGTCAAAATAATAAAAAATATACTTAAAATCCCTGGTGAGAGTTTTAGACTCAGTATAACAGGTACATCAAAGACTCAGGCTAGCTTTTGGCCGCCGAATAGTGCTTCTGTTTACACGCAAGGGCGGTTATGGCGGCACGATTTCTATGACGGAGCAAAGCTGCGCCGCGCGGATCTCAAAAGTGGAGTGTCACACATCAGACAGGTTTTGTGCCTTACTTTGTTGTAGTGTGAACTCCTATTCGGCCCGTCGCGGAAGTAAATAAGTAGGAGCGAGGCTTAGAACCAACTCAACCGGAAGTAAATATTTAGGAGTGAGGACTGGAATTTAGTGCACTAAACTCTCTCGGCCATCCGGGCCAGCACGGTGTTCGATGTGTGTGAAACGACTTATGCATCCCCGAGTCGTTGCTTTTTACACTATACCGGATAACTTCCGGTGTAGTGTGTACATATCCTCAATATTCGAAAAGAGAGGACATTTTCTTACACTTTTCAACTTTTCTTTTCGTAGGGACCAATATGCTAGGCTAAAGTCTTGCTTGTCGTCGATCATGGAAGAATGTCTTACTGGAACGTCGCTTTCTTCCCTCCAAGATGAAATCCGTGAACTAGTGCAAACAGTACTTTACCACTGCGGTTCCCTTATTGCAGAAAACTTGTCGATCGATTCCCTACTAATGAATATACTTAATTGCAACAAAAGTATGTTTCAAACGTCCGTCCAATGCTGGGATGAATTTAGGCTGAGGCTGCTACTGAACAAATTTGACAAGCAACTTTGTGTGTAAGTTTCAATGTTTGTACTGCAGTTGACAATACTCCATAGTACTCTAAATATGTGCTAAAATAGTAGAACGTGAACTAGCACACTATCATGAAATCACTAAAGTTCGTTTTTACGTGACCTCACGGCGGCCATATTAGTATACAAAAAAATTAAACAGTGGCCTTGTTGGTGTACCAAAAAGACACGTTGGGATTGAACTCTTTTGGAAACTTCTTTAACAAATCGTTTTGCGATTTTTTTGAGTAAGAAGTGATAAATAATGTTAGTATTTACCGAATCAGCGAATAGCAATTTTTGCGCGTTTTATTTGGCTCCCGTTAAACGCGAATATCCTTGGCTATTCACCGTTTTGCGACCGGAGCTAAGATGGCGTCTCCTTTCAAGATATTTTCGAAAGATGAAACAAATACCAAGAAAGTGACGAACTTTGGCCTATCAGTGGTACTTAGAAAATCACTTTCATGCTGAATTTGCAACAAAATGGTAAAAATGCGCTTGAGAAAATCCCGAAATATTTTTAAATTGTGAACAAAGTGACGTAAGTAATTCACAAATGTTTATTTGTTATTCTTATCCAACTGATTTTGGTAAATACTAAAACAACTATCCCCCTTAGGGTCGGTTCTTAGCGGCCCCCCTTCGGGGGATAGTTGTATACTATTCAAGAAAAACTAAAGCGACCGTAACGTATGGAATGAACATTTTTAATGGTTAGAATTGGATATTGAGTTGTTTACTGGTGACACTGAGCCAAATGACGCTTCTCTATTTCATCGTTCATGATGGAATTGTGGATTGCATGAAGTTTGATATCTTCTGAACTAAGAGAGCTGTGCGTAAAAAAGAGATATACCATCATTGCAGTGGTTTCCGAAAGGAGTGGTTCAACTGTACAAGGGTTGTTAAAATACCCTTACTAATAAACGTACCCTGGGTGCAAGAGATTTTTCATGCGCGGTTTCCGGTTACATTTAAGTCTCATACGGCTTCGCTCTTCGCGTGGCTTTGGCCTTCCGCCGAAGATGTGCCAACCTGCGGCCGACCCCAAAGCACCCCGCCGCACGCGACGAAAACTTCTGGCTTCAGTTGTTGAAACGTTGATTAGCGTTATCCATCGGATAAATCACTATCCAGCGGATAAGTATTAGGACAAACAATTGCGCCATCAATTGATAGAGATTTATCCAGTGAATAGCGTTATCCGAATTTTGAACAACTAGGGCCTGGTAACCAGGGTATAATAACAACCTTCTAATATTTGAATATTTGTACCAATTTCTGCCTGAGAATGATCAGAAGACCTTTCACTTGTTCTAATAACCTTCCTCATAACGTTCTTCACACTCAATGCTACTCACGTTGTGTTACAGGGACTATGCTCGTTCTAAGCAGTGTGTCTTAAAGGCTGTCAAACAAGGATGTGCTATTGGTGATCTAATGGAAGAGGATCTTTATAACCCATTCTGCATTGATGGCATAGATCCACTTAGCGTGCCACCTGCTTCAGGTGTGTCCTTTTCTCTGTGTGTTTGACGCATTAGTTTTAGAAGTTGACAGGGACTATTTTCTCCAGCTCCAAGACTAGTTTATAACATAGCTAGAATATACACTTAATCAAATTCAATAACGTGAGCGTGTTTCATGTTCCCATTGAGTACGTTGATGACGTCAACAAATTAAAACCTTGACTTCTAGTGATCTTCGCAATCCTCTGCATTCAATTACAGTTCACAAAGAAGCATTTACCTGTGTTTTATCATGTCTGTAATCTAAAGAGAAACACTTTTGAACTTGTTAACAGATAGTAGGGGAATTGAGGTGAGTGCTATTGTTGCTGTCATCTGCGCAAGTATAGCGTGTGCAAATCCTCGAGATGCAACCAGCGGTAATTGCTTTTAGTATATAATAAAACAGTAGATACCGTTTTTCTCGATTTCATTGGATACTCAAAGTAAAACGTCAAGAAAACGCGACGTCCGTTTGGTCATTTGGGCGCCAAAATTGTAATCGTCGGCAGCAGTAAATGAGTTAAAAACCATGATTTACTAGCCACCTCCACTTCGTAGTGCTAGGAACGCATATTGAAACATCTTTATCAATATCTATTGGTGGTTTATTTTTTCGTACAAAGAATGTTTAAAGATTTATGGAAGGCTAACTGAAGCGTAATCATTATTATGTGTTTGTGATATTCCGAAGGCTGTTTTTTAACATTGATGATAGAGAGAGGCTTCAAGTGTACACTCACTTAAAGCAAAAAATTATTAGACGTTACTCCAACTAGAACTTACTTTTCCTTAGTAAATGCATTGAAAAAACGTGCGGTGGCCGCGCCGGGATACGAGTTTTATCTTCGAGCGCTGACAGTATCTCTCACTCTTTCGCTTCGCGCACTCGTGAGAGATACTTTCAGCACGAGAAGATAAAATTCGTATCTCCAAGTGGCTATGTAATGTTCTGTTTATTTTACAGATACTGATGAAATTCCTACATAAAACACTATTTTTTTATTCATTTTCGAAACAGCAAAATAGTGTAATTAAAGTGGTCACCTATCGCTAAATGCCTGTCACAAAAATGTTATGAAACTCGGATATAAAGTTGTAAAGGAGAAATAAGGACAATGATACTTAGTAACCTGAGCGGGAAGCTCTCTTGTAATTGGCTAATCATGTTAGTAACCATGGCGACAACAATAACCTCACACGTGAAATATAAAAATAGTATATTCACTGCGTGCGATGATCATGAAGATGTGATTTTTTAGTAAAAAAAAAATCCTGGTATTTCAACAGTATCTATATAATAAAATTGTTTGCACGAGAACTAAAGTTCATTTATTGCATTTCCTCTTTTTTTTTTGCAGCTCTTCCTTCAAGTCAATTTAACTTTGTTTGCACAAATGCATATTTTTACGAAAAGGCAGTTGCTTGTGAAGATGACTTTTTAAACGCTCTTTATTCAACAAGAGTTATTACTAACTGCAGGTATGTGTAATCTTGCAATGTGCAGTTTTGATTAGTTGATCACAGTTTCGGAAAATATTTCTTCTAGGTATGATAAACTTAAGCACTTTTAAGTTTGTATAGAAACTTGTTTAAGCCACGTTGCTTAACGAATGTTCAATAGTGAATCCACTAAGCCGACTGTTTTTTTTCTTGTTTGTTTGTTTCATCCTAGAAAGCAATCTCAGTCTTTTCTAGACTGTCTAAAGGCTCATTTTGAACCTTGCGTCAGGCCACATTCTAATCCGGTATTATCAGAGGCATTGAGTACGCTGGTTCTGCAAAGCTTACAGGGGACCCAGCTTCTATGCAGTTCGCCCATACAGCAAATCACGTGGGATGACCTTCCTCCACTCCTTCGATCGGTTGCATCATGTGAAAATGAGTTTACTTCGGAAGCAGCTAGTTGTGGAAAAACTTTTCGTTCAAAGTTCATTCCCGTTCCTTCACCACTGTGTGAAGAGTTTGAGGACGCCAAGAAGTGTATGGACAAGGCTAGAGAATCTCACTGTTCGTTTGGCTTTCAAGCCAGGGAGACACTCAAGGGAAAATCAAATCCATTTTGCGACAACAGAACTCGACCGCTATTCAACGACGATAGCATCTGCGAGAAAGTAGATTCAATACTGTCATTCGTCAGTGTTATATTAGTTTTATCAAACAACCTATTTTAAATGGGCATTAATATAAGATATCCATCTTTTAATCTGAATCTCCCGTTAAAAAAATTTTGGCCAATAATACAATACTCATAGCATTCAGATATTCATTCGCCAGTATTATATTAGAGGAGCTCCACTAGCGCGCGCGCGCGCGTGAGCGGAGAGTCATAGTTAAGAAAATTTGGTAGTCTATCTATCCGAGAAAATTTGGTAATGACGTCAGCGTACGACTGAACGCTGACCGTACAGTCTTTAGGGGAGGGGGAGGGGAGTCAGGAATCAACCCGTCGGGGGAGGAATATGTTATAGCTGAGGTTAAATTTTTGCATTTCAAACACACTGCTCGTTTCGGCGGTAAATCACATGGCCGCCCGGACTTTTAGAGAAAAAAAAACGAGTCTTTCTTTCCACTAAATTTTAATGTCTACATTAACTTTCTTCGTTGAAAGAAAAACATGAAAATTGTATAGCGGTGGTGAGAGTGTGCTGCACGTGCAAAGTTGCTTTTTTGCCATTTAGAAATAAAAGTGTGCTGCACGTGCAAAGTTTTTTTTTTGCTAATTAGAAAAAAAGTGTGCTGCACGTGCAAAGTTTATTTCTTGCTTATTAGATCTGTTGTTATTGTTTTTACCGTTCTCGTTGTTTTCGCCTTGTCTGTTGCTGGTTTGCACGTGACGTCACGGCGGCCATGTTGGTGGTCAAGAACAAAAGCATTTCTCTCCTCTGGGAACTAAACTCTATTTTCATGTAAATTCTTCGAGGAAATATTCTTTTGTTTTGACCCCCAACATGGCCGCCTTGTCACGTGGTTGCAAACCAAGAGTAGTATTACTCGATTTTATATTTTCTTTGAGGAAACTATAAATATTACAGAGAGCTTCGCTTTTAGCCGCAGCAAAATCTATATTTATATTAGTTTTGTCATACGTGTTCCTATTTTCAGTGGGAAGTGATATAAAATATCCATGTTCAATCTGGAGCTTCAATTGAAAAATGTTTGCCCAAGAATACAATACTCATAGCATTCAGGTATTCATTCGCCAGTGTTTTAATAGTGTTCTTATGCATGTACATGTTCCGGTTTTAAGTGGGGAGTAATATAGATTAAAATAAGCCATTTTGACAATAACATAATTTGACTACCTGAAGTCCTTTTGTTTTCCTTTGTTATTTAAATCTAGTATCCCCATTGGGTATAAAGAACAATAGCGGGAATTCGCACAAGAAAGCAATATCTCGAAGAAATTTGGAATTTGAAGTCAAATGACTTGGGTTTTTGTGAAAGTGGATTTTTGCACCATACCCCACACACTATTCTAAATATAATAAAAAACGATGATATAGTTTCTATTATTTTTATTCTTAAAGTCACGAGCTTTAGATTATATAATGTGCTGTATATTACCCTTTTGTGAATAGAAAAAATATTTAAAAGATGTCAAATGAACAAAAATTTCTGAAAGAAAGGTAAAACACTAATTAAAAATGAAGCATCCATACTAGGCTCGGTCCGAAGCCATGGCTGTCTCGATTCGCCCACGATTCCTTCATTGGCCACCACAACATTACGGCTTCCGTAATGCAACCGCTGCCAAATATTGTTAAGATCCGACAGCCAGTAGATAAATTTTGCGCTAGAGGAATCGCGGATGCATCGAGACACCCACGCGTTGATCTCCAGAAACCTTTGCTCGATGCAACTTGATGCGTTATAGAGAAGCGAACAAAGTGTTCTATTTATAATGATGATTATGATTGTAATGAGTAGTACCTCTCCCTATATTAACAGCACCGTGGAACATCTACGAAATGAATAAATGAATGAGTGGTAATCACTCGTATTTTGGATGAAAGTGCTACCTTTACATGTCATAAATAACGGGAGTGCAATTTCTCAATTGCAAGGTGAACATAAAATGGTCAAACCTACAAAGGCCACTGTGGGGCATCAATTGCTGGACGCAGAACGTAGCCGTTGTGAAGGCGTACATTTTAGGGGTTTAATAAAAGCTGCTACTAAACTAAGAATTAAAAGATGAATTATCTTCATTTTTTCTTCTGACGCCCAGTTCTCACTAACGACACAAGAGAAAAAGCTGCTCATTTTAACGTTGAAACGGCCTAAACGCACTCATCAAGCTTGAGTGGACGCAGCGAGAGAAACCAAACTTTTTTTTGGCTTGGGTGCGTTCGTGCTTGGGTTTGGACTATGTTCTGACCATAGTGTGTAAAAGGCCACACCGTTTGTTATAGTTCATTAGAAAACAACTTTTCGATCATAATTTGAAAGTATTACAACTCAGGAGTCAAGGAGATTGAACTAGTTGAAGCATAAAAACTGGCTGATTGTATTCTTTACAGCTCGCCTAACTTCTTCCATTTTCCAAAAGTACAGAATTGGATTGAGCGTCGAATTCAGGAAAACAAGGGTGACGGTACATTGTCTAGCAAGAAAGAGAGGCGAAGACATAACCCTATTAGCAGAAAAAGCCACCACTATTCCATAAGGTAGATAGCAGACCACTAGCATCAGCTGCAACCACAGTGCATTGTAAACTGCTTTGCTGTATCTCATAAGGTTGACCGTAGTTCCTTGGCACGGTCCTCGTTTATTACGATCTTGCACTTGAATTTTCCGACGACGAAGAATAAGAAATATCTTGCTGTAAGAGGCGGTTGAGATCAAAAGAAACAGCGATATTGTCATGTAGCCTCCCCAGAACGTTACGCGGTAATCCCAGAAAAACGTGGTGGTGCCGGCTGTGGCTCCGACCCAAAAGACCGCGACAACCGCATACGTTCGCTTCATCGTCACAACTTGCCTATATCTTAGACCCAGCACAAGTGCGAGGAGACGATCGACGCTTATTGCAGTCAAGGTACACAAAGATACCGAGATTAAAGTGTAGCCAGCTCCCAAAGACATCAACGTGTACCTACAAATTTCCCGTCGTCCGTGCAGGAACGAGATCCAAAACGCAACTGTTAAAGGCTCTGCAATGAGTCCAGCGCAGAGATCGGCTGTGGCTAGACAGCGAAATAAAAGTTTGGACGGTGAATGAAGGGATGATTCCCTATTAAGAGCAAATAGTATTATAGTGTTCCCTAGAACTGCGGTAACAGATAGTAATGCATTTATAACTGAAAGACAGGTCAACTGAAAGTGAAGTCTACTTGTTAAACCCGCTGAGCAAAGAAACCCTGGTAATGCCTGCATTTCATCCTCTGTAAAATTTTCTGTTTCCATCTGCCTTCAACACTGACAGAACTAAATGTATAACGTTTCGCGCCATTATACTGATCAGAACATAGCTTCGTGCACCAGCTTTGTAACTCTTTGTCCGTTATGGAAATATCGGTAACATGAAACCAACTTCCTCAAATTAACTTGAGTGCTGTTTACATTAACGTCAATATTAGTGGTTTTCACTGTCAAGCCATCAAAAATAAAAATAGAAACCTTTTAATAAAGAAAGTCTAGAATCTGGGAAATGAAAGAAGATAAACATAAAAAAAGCCTTGCTAAGAATAAGGTCTGTGCGATATTTTATATGCGAGACATTCAGAAAAACGTTTTACCCACTGCAGATTTATAAAGCTTTGTATGGAGACGTCATGTTTGTGTCTCTTTCAGGGGGACAAATATGGCGGCCAGAAACCAATAGAAACATCTGTTTTTGAATTTTCCTACTAATGTGTGAATTCATGTGTGAACTCATAAAGATTAAAGTAATATTTATTCTGAGACAAGGAATGTTTAGATAGCAAAATCTCCCAAAATCGGTAATGTTTTTAACCCACATAAGAGCTTTCCTGGCCGTCAGCTAAATGCCGCGTCACGCAAAGGCCTGGAAATTCAAGCGTCCTGTATCGCAAAAGAAAAAAAGAAGAATCATTTTGAACCAAAGATTTGTTTCTATAAAGGTTTTAAGGTGCTGTAATACCACATGAAAGTAGAAACTCAAACCAAGCGATTGTTTCTTAGCTTGAATTTTGGTGACGTCAAGTGAAAACCAAGAATTACTGTGGAAAGATGAATCAAGCGAAAAGGCTGTCTTTCAATGACAATAATTCACAAGCTTCTATTTAATTTTAATTATCATCGTGTCAGCTGTGTGACTTAAACGTTTTAGGAAATGAGATGTCCTAGTTTTTAGTTAATATTCCTGATCCACTTTTTGTTTTGTTCGGTGTGATTCTAGCGTTCTTCGTAGACCTTTGTCAGGTTTGTCGGCGATTGATACGAAAACGAATATGCCCATTTTTAAAAACCAGGTGCCCTCAGTATCGTCATTATGCTCTATACTGGAGAAAAAGTCCATACAGGCGAAAAAATGTATATCATTCTATTACTACTATGTAAATAAGAATGCGAAAGGAAAAGACTGACTTGTTTATTTTTCTACTATGATCACCTGTCCGACATACAATTTAAAAGCCAATATCTGATGCTGCAGTTAAAACGTGCACGTCAGTGTACTGAAACTTCCGCATATTCAAAGTAAATATGTTATGCTTTTTGGAGGATATCAGCGTAAAAGGAAATCATGATATTAAATTTCGTCGTTATTCCAGGTGCTGTTATGTTGGGCGTCCAAAAACTGAGGAAATAATTCTAAGCTGTAAAATAAAGCCAACTTAAAGCCAGCGACATAGTATAAAAACCCATGTTTTAAAAATTCAGCTTATGCATTTTTTCAAGGCACACTCTTGCAAGATTTCGTCTTAAAATAATTTTTTCAGACTGATGTGGAAAGTCTGATAGTTTGAGTGTCCAAGTTGACGTTAAACGTTAGAAGCGTTTAAGTCCCGAGAGTGACCAAATCAATTTTCTCATAACAAAATTCATGCATAGAGGCAAAATGTTATCACCTAAGAGAAAATTCTCTTTAATTATCTTCATGAACGTCTCCCAACTTATTCTTTAAAGAAGTGAATCAAGATTTAGTCTGGAGAATTTTTATGTAGATGTATAATGCTTAAAGGGTAAAATGCCGTGCAGCTGTATACACAGAAGACTATATGTCGCTAATCAAGTTATTTCCCCTCAAGCATTCGTTTTGAGGCCCTTATAAATCTCAATTGTCATTATTATCATCATCATCATAACTCTTAGCTATAGCGCAATTACCCTCAACCACGATGTCTTTAGTGAAAGCCTATATGGTACGTAGGGAAAATAGTGGAGAAAACTTTTTTATCTTGGTAAATCGTTTGCTCTAATTTTTTTAAAATTACGAAATCTTGAATCGTGAAAAGCAGTCTGGAGGTGTGAGGTTACAAAGTTTATTTTAGTTGTTTAGAAACTTCGTTTCTGGAATTGTCTTTAATAAAGACGTTGCTATACATCTCGTAGAAATATTTGCATATCAAAGAGAAGATTTTCTTAATGGTAAGTCTTAACCAAGTCTTTGAAAACTCTCCTTTGTTGAAAGACAAAAACAAATATGTTTGTAACCAAAGGACGTTAAGGTTTTGGCTTTTAGAAACTATTCTAAGATTTATCTCCGATTAAATTACTTTAATTATTTCATTGTATTGACTCCAGGACGTCTCTGTCTCAAGGGAGATGTTCAAAACATTCTTTAAAATAGTATTCTTTAATTTAAGGCGCTTTTTTTTCTGTTCTAAAGGGAAAATAATAGAAGTCATTAGATAGAAGAAGAATGCACCTGTTTTCAGAAATACCTGAAAACAAAAAAAGTTCCCTGCTGAGATTTTCTAAAAAATAGATAACGCCGTACGTAGATAAAAAAAAGTCTCCGTTTTCGTAATTATTGCATGGACGTATGCATTTTTAAGGGTGTCTAAAAAGTTTTAAAGTTTGCTCCAGATTTGAAATTGTGGCCGGATTGTATTACATGTTTGAAGGCCATGAGGACATCACTTGATTGGGTAAGTTCGTTTAGGATATCTTTTAATTCCCTTGATAAATCAGTTTCTTACTCCTCTAAAACCTGAAATTAACGGGATTTAAATTAAAATACCTTTTCTTTTCTTTTTTCTTCAATAATGTTTCTGCCTTTCAAAACTGACTTTATATTTGACTTCAGGTTTTGCAAACGCTTTGGATAGCTCTTGAGGTATTCTTAAATACGCATGTAAAACAAACAGTGGGTAAGTTGGCGTTGAAAATCCTATTTTACATTGAGTAAACGTATTGTTTCCCTCCCCTTCTCCTAATGACGGTTTTACGGGCTCGCTGGGCCGGCAAAATAATCCTCTTCCAAACTAACATTGAAGATGAAGGGGCTGGGAAAGCCACGGACCCAACAAGTTTGTTATTTGCTGTGGTGTTAAGAATAACAACAATTTATTGTTTCACGGTTTCAACTTAGTAGGGACCTTACGAAACTACGACGGCAATGGCAAAGGCAACGTCAAAAAGCAATAGGTTTAGTTAGCAAATCAACAACTCTGAACGAGCATCACGCTTTTTTTTACATTTCTTTGCTGTTCCTGCACGACTACGACTTGAAATGACCAAACTGAGGACGAGAATGACAAGGCGATAAATTCTACCATCTCTGTCTGAACTCGAGTGCGGCCCACTCTCTTCAGCTCCAACATAAATTCCCTTCCCTTAAGTAACTGGGCGACTCAGGATAATCGCGAAATGGTTTGAAAGGATGCGGAGTCTATTTTCAGCGAGATTTTTATAGACGTCGCCGTTGTGGGATCGTAAGGTCCCCATTGGCAGCTGTGACGGAGACTTGGGTATAAAAAGGCCGGATTTTATTAGGTGAATCATCCTCTGAAATTAAGGTGACATCGCTGCTTCATTAGTTCGTTTTTTACCCCTTTTCCTTTTTGTGTACTTTAAATTGATTGTAGCTCGTCATTCAGGTACTTGTAGTTTGGTATTTTAGTTAAGTGTATGGCTCTACTTTAGGGAGGGTTCAGGTTTCCTCCTTAGATAAGGGGGATTTTCCTGACGGGCAGAGAGCATGATCATACTTTTATTAGGTTATCAATAAAAGAACTTTACTATAGAGTTTGCCTTTGCAGTATCTAAGTGTTTGTATCTGTATAAATAAACAGGAACTGATGCTTGCATTACGCTGGACTTCTATCCAGTGCAGCAATCAGTTTTCCTTTTTGTTATTGTCAGTTGCCGTTTCAACAATAGGGAATAGGGAAAACCTACCGAGAATGTGTCTTTTCCCTTAACAAATGGGGTCTGAAGTGCAATCAGTAGTTGACACCAAATCAATAAAGTTATATAAATTAAAATATTTATGTATAAAAAAAAGTTTCGAGAAGATCGGAGTACAGATTATAAGAGAAGGGTTCCTTTAGGTAATTATCAGCTGCAAATGCGTTAAGTATATCTTGAAGAAAGAAAAACTTATTTGTTGGTTTCAGTCTCAGATGTGATGCTAAAAGAACTGCGAATGCCCCTTCAGTTGATGGTGGCATTTTAGTCCTGGGAATCAGTTAACATAATTTAAACGAAAAAAAGATACAAGCGTAACAACAATCCAATAATTCAAAACCATAATTTTTATGAATAGAAGGCACTAGAATAAAGCAGTTAATGAAATCTTAGAGGTCATCAAATCCTTTCGAATGGAACCAGCATTTTGCTTCTAGCAACCTGAAAATTTCAGACCTGACTCTCTTCTCAGCAGCGTGGCTGTGATAGCAGGGGGAGGGGAGAAAGCGCCAAAGAACGAAGGGAATGGAAAAGAGACGTATGTCAGGGGATCTCCTTGAACTCTCTTCCCATCCTCCTTGGCGCCCTTGCTTTATTTTAATTATGTCCATTTAAATGGAATACTTCTATGCATGGGGTAATTACACTTTACGTACATATAAATTTTGTGCAAAGCTACAATCATCGTCTAGCTTGACCAGCCTGATGAATCAGTCTATAAATGTCCTTTCAAAGAAATGACGGCTGACAGAAGACAGCAAACTGCAATAAAAAGGGCACCCAACTTGCGTCACACTGCTCTGAGACCTGCATTTGCCTCTTCCAGTGTTTTTCTTTAATTGTTTTGCGATGGATAAATGGTGATCATCCGACTAGTCTCTACGCCACGGTGACAACAACTGTATGTATGCACTGGGGTTCGAAAGATCCTACCCCGTTAGCATAACACAATGTGATGGCTACTACGTGTATAAACTGCAAAAGCCCACAGCATGTTATGAGCGTTACTGTGGTGTTTTAGGTGAATGTTCGAAAAAAAATACTTTTATAACTGTATTTGTTTTAATGACGTGCAAGAAGATTTATCCTCTGTGCAATCAACAAAAAGAGTTTCCCTTTTCATGGGATGGCACTCCAACCTACTTATTTCGTGCTCCTTTAAACAATGCCCACGTACATTTGTTTTCGTCACTTTGGGCAGGCCCCAAAATTGCTTCTTCCATATTTTCTCATCGTTTTTTTCCTTTGTGACGCAGATGCGAGTGATGCGTGGTTAGGAACCGCAGGACCAGAGGTCTGTGCTTGTAATCCGGGTTATTCAGGAAATCCATGTTCCGGTAGGTTAATACAAATATACCTACACTTAGATTCGTAAGGTCCTACTGTATCTGTATCATGAACGGGATACGGCCATCATCATCATCATCATTTTATTTGATAAAGCACGTTAATAGGCTCACACATGTGATTTGACGTTGATACTTTAGGGAAACTGATTAAGAGACCCTTCTTCTACATTCTTTCGTTCTGAAAATTCATTCAGGATAATGAATCATATCGTATTAGTTCGTCAATTCTTAAACTGAAATTTCCCTGTTCCGTCATTATCGTCTATTGCAGCTAATTCTGTTTGAATAAACTGAATTCTGTACAACTGCCAAGTGAATCAACAGAACTCCCGAAGTACTCCAAGTTAAAACATCAGACTTTTTTCGCTGGTTGAGTCCAACTGCCCCGCGCAACGTTATTGGTTTTGGAGATATTTATACTGCAATGGCGCTATTTCTGCCTCTAGATACTCTTTGTGTTTGTCAAATTCTCTTCCTTCACTTATCACAGGCACCAGATTCATTCTTTTTGCCCAAAATTCTATTGGACTATAATTATTCAGGCTTCCCTGACCGGATTTACACACGTTATAACTTCGATAGGCTCAACTTATCCATCAACGAGGACAATAATAATATATATATAAAGATGATAATGATGATAATGATAATATTGATACTGATGATGACGATGATGACGATGATGACGATGATGACAAAATTAATTTCCAATAAAAACTAAACACAGCAAAACTGTTTACAAAATCATCAAATAATCAGTAAAACTACTTACTTAAGAAGTGGACTTTTTAATGTCCGTTAAAAGACTCAAAGCTTCACATCTCTTTTGTATGACTATCCACAGAGGTCCAGAAAGGAAGTTACAAGCGATTCTGACGATTCACACTCGTACACTTGTAGCTCGTAAACATCATCAAATATCAGAAACCTTCACTTGCAAAACACTTGTGAGCAATTACGTGATCGCCTACAAATTGTTAAATTCAACTTCTAATTAGTACTTCGCTTCTTGAATGAATGAATGAATTGTCAGGAGCAGGAGTATAAGAGTAGGTAAGGCGTCTCACCCGACGTTATAAGCTTTTAATTATTCTTTTTGACAGACGTAGACGAATGCACAGCAGGTACCCATGATTGCCATGCGTCAGCTTCTTGCACGAATACCGCAGGTTCTTTTACTTGTTCCTGTAACCCTGGTTACACAGGCGACGGCAAAACCTGTAGCAACGGTAAGCTGTCTCCTTTCTCTCAAAAACTCTCTTAACCCACTAGGAAGAAAAACTGTCTGGATTGCCTGTCTTGTAAATCTAACTTTGTCTTCCTTATAAAACTATTGTCTAGTAAGTAAACTTCAGTGATCAATGCTCATAAATGGGTAAAGAAAGGCCTGAATAAAAATGTAATTGTCGAGGGACATTGATTTCACAGCTGCCACATACGTCGCAAAAATATATCATTATGCCTTCAAAACCAACAATACTGTAGTACACGAAAAGCCATACCACCAAATCTATTCATTCATTGCACGTCCTTAAGATCCAAGGATGGCAACGCCTATTTCCCTGTCGTAAACGGTTGTTGCCATTTTTAACGGTCGATGCCACCATTGATAACCAAGTCTTTAGTCATGGTAGATATAGATGTAATACACTGAAACTCTGCCTTACGACCACCTCGTTATTACGGTAAATACGGTTACCCGTTAACGAAGCCAGTTTTTTTTCAATGGTAAACGTATTAACGGGTTTCCACTGTATATTCCACTGGGTTAAATTACAATAAGGCAAATAATATTTTTTGGACAGCCTTAGAAAGAACAAACGTTGTAGCCCAAGTTTGAATTTAGGCTGAAAGTTAGGGAAAGGGCTAGAGGGTCACCCATTATAGAAGTATCAGTTTAAAAAAACGTACTTAAAACCGTTCGAAATTTTGGCGGGTCGGTGTGGTAGTGTAGTGGTAAGAACGAGAGATTAGGTTATGGTCCGGGTTAGACCCAGGGTTGCGATCTTCTTTTGTTTTCATAGAAACCTCTCAAGAACAGGTCCAAAAAAATTGAAGTGTCTTTTAGCAGACAGCGACTGTTTACGAAAAGGAAACTTGAGACGGCGTTTTCGGCGAAAACGTTGTTGTTGTGCTAATCTGTTAAAACATATTGCCTTTTCGACGTTCTCGTTGCTGTCGCCGTCGTCGAATCTTTATGTCCTCTAATTTATTAAAGGTGAAGAGTGCAGAAATTTTAATAAATGTTACTACTCCACTCAAAAGCCCGGCCCAGGCCGCATGTGACAACTGTAGCCCTGTCAATTTTTTTTGGCTTATCGTCACTTGCAACTCAATTGCAGAAAATCCAGCGTGTACCGGATACGCACAACTTAGCACGGCAGATAGGCATGTCTCTTCGTATAGTATTTCCATTGCATTATGCGACTCCGGCATCGTAACTCAATGGTACCGCTTCACCGGTTCGGCTGGTACTTCTATGCCAGAAAGTTGCCCAGCGGAATTCCAATGTACAACACATGCTCCTGGATGGTTAAACGGAATACACCCGACAGTTGCAGAGGGCGAAGTTACCAGAACTGTATGCTATCATTATAGCGGCTCATGTTGCTACTGGAGCAGTACCATAAAAGTCCTTAACTGTGGAGGATTTTATGTGTACGAGTTAAAACCTACAACGGGCTGTTCACGAAGATACTGTGGTACAAATGTGGGTGAGTGCAGCAGTTAAGTCGTAAGCACAAAATTCAGCACAGCTGAATCACCAGCAATCTTTGTTTGCATGCCATTCGAGGCGGACAGGCTAAAAATACCTGTTTTTTATGGAAGTATCTGAATTTCGTAGCGCTGTCTCATTTCCCCACCAGAGGCTGGTAATTACGTCGAGGTAAAAGGATTCTGTCAAACCCATATAGATACTAATTTAGGTGTATCTCAGGCTTTATTTGAGCCCCAAAAGAGACTTTAAGTTACAACATGCAAGAAATTCCTATAACAAATTAAGAGTAGTTGTTATTTCAATTGTGCGAAAATACGGCGGCGTTTTTTTGTGTATATTTCATTACACAGCCTCAAAAGGTGGCTTCATTTGTTTAAAAATAATAATAATAACAGGGTTTCTGCCGTAAACAGACTAATTGCGACCAAAATCTGCAATTTATACCCCCGAGTAAGACAAAGAGCATCCACTTCTCTATTATATTGGACTGCCCCCTCAGGGTAGGCAAATACTAAAAAATAGCGTACATCATCTTTAAAAGAACGTGTACGGTATTGTTTTAGGTTTGTTATTTATTTTAAACACATTTGAGGGGCGGCTTAAGAGAGAAGGGAGGCTTATTTGAGAGAGGGAGGGCTTAATAGAGGATTTACGATAATACTAAAACATAAGGTCCAAGATTAGGTAAGTCATATAACAAGATCTTGGAGGTCTTGGAGGTGAACAACAATAAAAACAATCGATGACCACAAAAATAAATGAAGCCCCTGACATTGGAAGCAGGGCCATTGTGGGTTAGGAAAACATGGGCTCGAATCTCATTGATGATTTCTTTTAACATGGGCTTGAATTGCGTGTATAACTAGGATAATCATGTCCCTGTTTAAATTGATATTAACACCTGCAGTTTAAGTACGATTTTTTTGTTACACACATTACATACATCATCCGGAAACAAGATCATAGTATCATAGTTGTAATTTGGCTACTTTTAACAGCTCCTAGTACAGAACCACCACCTGAATGTCTCTCACAAGGATACACCATACTCAATGAGGCTAATAGATACTGGAATAACGAGGATGGAGGCCCTTACTGTGATCGAGATCCAGGCAACATTGTTAGTAATCAGTGGTACCGCTTCGACGGGGCTGCTGGTGTTAGGATGGCTTCCTACTGTATCCCACAACAAAGCTGTAATACCAATAACTCTGGTTGGGTTAATGGAGCTCATCCCCATGTCAAGTATGAGAGAGCGTTCAGAGATGTCTGTATTCATTCGGGTGAAAGTTGCTGTAGCCTTTCCTATCCAACTGAGATAAGAAACTGTAGCGGGTTTTACGTTTATAAGTTGCAACAACCGAATGGATGCGCCCAACGCTACTGTGGTGTGAACGGTGAGACTTACTCTTATTCTAGAACAAAATAGTTTAAAATTTCACAAAGTCAGTTACATCTTAATTCGCGTTATCTCTTCGGGCGAAAACTTTTTCAGTCAATATATTTCTACCTGGATTTATGAAAACCGGGTTAGTAAACATTTGGTAATTTCTCTCAACTCCCCATGTCTTAGCTTGTTTACTGTGATGTTTGCTTATGTCGCATCTTTATTTTGGTAGTTTCGTGGTTAGGGATTTGTGAAGATTTGGCTGTACACAGAATTTTGGGAAATTCGCTTACTTTCTAGCCACCCCCCCCCCCCCCTCCCTCCCTCCCTCGAGGGTGTGTTTCCGTCCCTTCCCAGAATTCTCTGTTTAACACAAGTGACAGTTATTGAAGCCAGTGCGCGCCTAAAGCTAGTTTTGGCGCCGTTTAGCAGTTTATATTTCGTTATAGGTCACCTTGAGAAAAGTTTCCCGGAGAGCATCATGCAAAGCTCTCAGATGGACAAAATTAATACTATTCGCAGAGTCTACATCGTCCAGTATCGTATCGTTTTCTGGTTTCATTTGGCTAAACGGATCAATCACCCTAGCTTGTTCGCTTTTCTTGAGTGACACTAATTAAGGTCTTTAGCCTCGGAAACAGGGTTCTGGTAGTCAAATCTATTAGGAAGTACTCTAGGAAGTAGCCGAGCAGTAGTTGGTTTTTATTGAGAGGAGTATGGTAAAACAAAAAAATTCATCTAATAAAGTTCGAACACCAGCTACAATTCTATAATATCACTGTCACCCGAAAGAAACTTTAGTAGGAATGAAATTACTGACCTGGCGCCAAAAAACCAAGTAATTTTTAAAGGCTTAAAATGACTTAAGTGAACTTCAGTAAGTAAACGTTTTTTTCGTTTCTTACAGTGCTTTTGTAATTGAATTTCGTGTTTATTTTTCCCCATGACCAGGCGAGAACGATGCGTGTGTTGCTAGTCCTGGCTCGCCAACGTGTGGCTGCCTGGTGGGTTATACCGGAATCCCTTGCACCGGTGAGTTACATTGCAGAATCTGTTATATCAAGAGAACCTGTAGTGAGTGGTCCCCCATCTTTTAACGCTTACTTACTCAGCTATCTGAAATCGTTTCTCGTAATTATATGATGGCTCTTAGGTGGAACAAAACACTTACCAGAGTCCAGAACACTACACAGAATCTAAAACACATCTCCGAATACAAGCTACGTCCCAGAATTCAAAACACGTCCACACTTCCCAGAAACCATACCTGGGACGTGTTTTGGAGTCTGGGACGTGCCACCGTAAAATGACCTCTACAAAGCAAAGCCGTCGTTTGTTGTACTTCTTGTAGTCTTCGTCTCCTTTAAATGACCACGGCCTTTTTCACCCCCGCGAGGAACCACATACACTTTGCACGAGTGATGAGTACTTGCCTACAAAAAGACACAATCATTTGCGGGCTATTCGTCGTTTGAAGGATGCTTTTTCAAATAGCTATACTTTTCCAGGAGCCCATCAAATGGGCTCCTGCCTTTTCTTAAGTTTCTCTACCCAAACGGTCAAGAGGTCATTTGGTCACCCCATAGATAACCTCTTAAACAATGTTTTTTGCATCGCCCAATCAACGGCATAAAAAAAATACCAGATCGGTTAGAATTTCGTACGACAAACATTCCAGGCTACTTCTACATAATCTTACACAATGCTTTCAAGTTTCCGCTTTCCTTTCTGCTCTTGTGCAGATACAGTTTGCATCCCTTAAAGAAACTTTATGTTTCTGATCTCGTTTTGAATAATGTTTCTTTCCTTTTTTTCAACAGACATTGACGAATGCCTTGATATTTCTCACAATTGTCACTTGTCAGCGAATTGTACCAACAACGCGGGCTCCTTTTCTTGCTCATGTCTCACGGGATACACTGGGGATGGCATATCTTGCAGTGGTACATATACTCTTGAAACCTTTACCTTTTACATGCCCATCAGTCAAACGGATTCCATATTTTTTCGGATCTTTTTTGCGGACGGGAAATATATTTCTTGTAAAGATTATGCGCTTACAACGGTACACTCCTTTTCAACGCGAAAAATATTGCTTTTCGGGTTGTGACTACTTGGCAGTTATGTTATCTTTTATGACTTCTCTCATCTTTTCCCATTTTTTGTTACTTACACTTCACAATTTAATGGCATGGCGACTATTATGTTGTATATAGAGTCAATGGCATTTTTAGCCAACAGACGCCCTGAATGGTACGGGTCCCCGACCTTGGTCTAGCTATATTGCAACCTTGTCTATAAGCGGTACATTCATCGTCGTCGAGGCAGGCATGTTTCAGCTACTGTTTTTTAATATGGATTTTTCTCGATTTCTGTGTGCAATTACAGATATTGATGAATGCTCGGCCGAAAACCATGACTGTCACCTAAATGCAGTGTGTAGCAACATACAAGGCTCATTTTCGTGTAACTGTATCCAGGGGTACACAGGGGATGGAAAGCAGTGTGCTGGTTTGTTTCTATTCTAGCAGTGTGTAATAGTACCTTATTTAAAATTTGACCGTGCGTCAGTTTACGTGCCATTCTCGTTGCTATAGTTCGTTTCACCCTAACTTTAAAAGATCCAATACTTTGCTGTATAATGTGGAACTGTAAAAGAGTTTGAAAGTAATGATTTTCGATAAAGTAAGCTCAATTCATTAATTTTTGCAATCTGTGTCATCTTAATTAGCTCATTAAGTGTCCAGAACTGCCTTACTTTGTTAGTTTACTCTAATGCCTTGGAAAATATGTAAAGGAGGGAGTGTTTTAGTCTTACTTAAAATTATCTAAAATCAATGGGAAACATGGCAAAAATTTCCAGAAGACAAGTTCAGACCAGCAAATGTATTTGTACAGACACAGATGAATGTGCAGAGGGAACCCACAACTGCCATGGAGTGGCTCACTGTTACAACAATGAAGCCTCGTTCACATGCCAATGTCGGTCTGGTTACACGGGTGATGGACTGACTTGTAGCCCGCTTGGTGAGTTACTTAGTATATTAATCTTTGCGAATACCTTTTAACTGAAAGAAGGTGCCCACTTCGTTAAATTCAATAGTTTATAGTAGCGAATTATAATTCCCATTAAGAATCTACAGTTACAAAATGTTGATGATTTTGTCAAGTAAAAGGCAATTTTTTTTTACTATTTTATAGTTAAAGCCTGGCCCATTTTGTAAAAATCGAAACATAGTACTGTTTTAGCCCACCCTGTTGTTCTTTTCACGGCAATACAAAAACTGGTCAGTTCATAGTATCTTAGAATACGGACTATCATAGACTATACTATGATGTATTTAGCTCAAATCAGGAATACCGTAGGCAAATCGCGTTCTTTCTAACATGCTTTTAATTCAATAGGTGACTTTTCAATAACTATAGCGAATATATCTAAGGATAACAATAAGCCTACTGCAGTCAAGCGATCTGCCAAAAGTATCCAAACAGCGGTAATCAAAGGTCTACCAGCACGTGCTAAAGTGTTGTACAGTGTATTGGAGTGGCGCCTGATAAGTGAGGCAGAATTAGCAGCCGCGGAGTCGGCAGAGGGCGAATTAGTAAGTGAAGGAACCGCTGAGTGGGCAATCGAGAGGAGGACTTTACCTGCGGGAAAATACCAAGTCAAGTTCGATGCGTCCATCACAATCGGGGATCCGACCTTTCCACAAACTATTCAGGCATTTGACTACGGCTTTATTGAGATAATTTCAGGTCCTTTACGCGTTGTTGTGGACGGTGGAAGTTCCGTTCGATGGGGATCTAACGAGATGGTAACAATTGATGGTTCTCTGAGTTACGATGAAGATGTTGGGCCTGGAAGTCACTCTGGGCTCAATTTCACTTGGTCATGCCGCACTCAAGAGCAAAATGCATCAATGAGCTATGACTGCTTTGGTGCTTTTTCTCAGAGAGGAGATTTGAATTTAACTTCCGTCACAATAGACACCAGTGTTCTGGAAGTAGGACATAGCTACATTTTGCAGTTAACTCTTTGGAAAGATGTTAGAAGCTCATCTGCTGAAATGACTTTTGAGATAGCATCTGGAGATTTACCCAGAGTAATTCTTAGGTAAGTGGGCCGTTTCATACTTTGTACTATTACATGAGAAATTTCTGCAATTTGATTGGCTTACAGCAGTGATATTTCAGCTTAATTTGAAATACCTACAAGTGAAAATTACAAATCTTGTGTGGGTAGTAGTATAAACAAATAATAGGATGATTTCTGGTGATATTTGGCACAAATACTACTCATGATATTTCAAAATTGTCTTAAATTTCACTCGCCTAACGCCTGGTGAAATAAAGTATAACAATTTCAAAATATCACTCGTGGTATTTATGGCAAATGTCACTGCAAATCATGCTATTACCTATACTAATATGGTTAATTTATTATGAAGAAATAACATTTCATAACTTTTTCACAACCTCCAAACCCGGACCATTTAATTTTTGCAAGTGTCCCAACAACAAATTATCTGAGGCAGCTCTCCTGAATCCTAAACACCACACAAAATATAAGTAAATATGTCATCTGAGCTGTCCAAGGAAGTAACGCCCTAGAGTTAACTAGGTCAAATTACAACAAAATTCGATTGCTAATTTTCTACGTTAATCATTTACCTTAGGTGCTTTGTTGATTGTGGTGCGATTGTATCTTCTTCCAACAAATTTCGAGTAACATCAGAATGCCCCAACTCTGCATGCGTCGGCGCAACCTACGAATGGGTTCTGGAAAGGTTTGACACGGCAAGCTGGGAGACTCTGTCTAATGTGGCTGACATCACAGCTACGCCAATTAACGCTTCAAACTTTATAATTAAACAAAACATGCTTCTTTCTAATACACAGTACCGACTGAAACTAAGTGTGACATCTCTAATGAAAGTAGAGGGTTATGGATTGCTTGAGTTTGAAACGGCTGGCGAGCCTCACGGTGGTTTGTGCAAATCGTTAGTCATAGAAGGCGTGTCATTGGAGACAGAATTTATGTTTGAGTGTGCTGACTGGACAGACAGAAGTACACCATTAACTTATGAATTTCGAAATGGTGACGATCTAATTTCCTACGGTATTTCCCCAGTTTCTCCGAAAACAGTATTGCCTGCAGGAGATCCTGAAAACAACTATAAGATAACAATTAATGTTGTCATTAAAAATGCAGTTGGGGTGAAAGTGGCTTACTCGTTTGAGATAAAGGTGAGATAAGTGATAGTTTAAGATATCTGTATTGATAGAGTTTGATGTAGTTTAAACCACTAGTGTCGCATATTCCATCTGCCTAAAACGGCCAATGTTGATCAGGACGACAATCGACTTTAACAGGGTTAAACGATCAATAGCCTCACTGTCGACATTAATACCATGCATTAGAAACATATGAATAAGCAATGAGGTGAAATATAACACTTTTTTGATGCTGCATTCTTGACTTGAGCCAGATTCCGATACTAAAAATATTTAAACTCATAATAGTGAACACTTACATGTAACTTCTACTGTACATATAATGTCTATCTCTTTGCATTTCAATTTGATGCATTGAAATTGGATTACAGTCTTAACTGTGATGGATTTGAAACTTAGAACTTATGTATATAAGTCTTGACTGATTTTTTCAGGTCACTCCGTCTTCAAAACTTGATCCTTGCCAATCTTCATTGGAACAAGTCACCAGCAAATTAGAAAACTTACTTCTCGGGCCTGAAAATGAAGTTGACGAATTTCTGCTAAAAGGCGAGATAAGTCAGGCCGCGCAGCTTTCGTTATCTGTCCTGGCCTCAGCTAAAGAAAAAACAGAGTGTGGACAAAACGTTCCTACTGATATTCAGTACCAGGTGAGAAAAGTGAATCAATGTAGTTAATTATAAGCTTCAGGAAACTTCTTATCCATAGTCAGTGTTCCCATAAAAACTCTCGCGTTCCTTTTCATGCGTCATGAAAAAAGGAATGTCTACTAGCCAGAGGTAGTTGTTGGCTTCACACTAGAAGTCAAGCTAGTTTTTCAGGTAAACACTCGATTCAAGTCTTAAGCCGCTCTGTAGAAAACATGACTTCACACTTCTCGACAAAGTATATTTCTTGAAGTGTTAAAAAGCTTTCAAACTCTCCGTTCATTAGAATCTTGGAACCGCTGCTCGTACACACCGTGCACATGTCGTCCACTTCTTATTGACCAAGTGTGGTGTAGACCATACGAACGTTTCCATGCCCACCAAGTCAAGTTGAAGCGAGTAGGTACGTTTGCCCCATTACACTCAAAGCAGGTTCCAAGTACACTTACATTATACTTGAAGCTCTAGTGTGAAGCCAAACCAGTATTCCGATTCTTGTGGGATCTAGAAAAGTTTCCCGCTTTGCTTGATTCTTCGATGTACTGACCCAGTTTACTTTAGTGCTTCAACCAAGTGTTATGATATTCTTTCCAGATAATGTGTGCTATTGTAACAAGGTTTACAGCAATACCTCCTGAGAGTCTACAAATGTCTCTCCTGTTTGGGTCAGTTGTAAAGGCAGCAACGGACGACAGTCAGCTTAAATGTGATGGATTCGATGTTTTGGTAAGTTTTTGAGGAAGAAAAAAATCTTGTCGTAATATAGTCTATTTCTATAATTTTGAATATCATTTTATATGGCCGCTGGCTTTCTCTTGGCTCTCCTTCCATGTAAGGCTGGTCCGTATACCATTATGTAAATATTTCCAATGAAACCTTAATATCTAAACTTAGAGTGCACGCTGGATGTAAGATTGCAAGATGCATTCTCTTCTCCAACATAAGTATAAAAAGTTGTGACATTTATTGCATCTCGCTCTTTTAGGAGTCAACGAGGAAATTAACAAATTACATAGGCTTGCTCCTAGCATCATCTCTCGCAGATGTGGAGGAACCGTTCTCAGATGAGATTCAGGATGCAGCTGCAACGACAACAGAACTTTTGGGAAATGTTCTTAAATCAGCATCTTCTACCGATAACACTGGAGTGGGGGGTAACGTCTCACAATCCAAGGTGAGAAAGTGACACGCAAGGTAATCACTGATCCAAACAGACTCTCTGACAGTGACAACCGCTAGCTTACCTGTTTTTGTCCTCCAGTTGGAACACTGTAGGGAATGATCTCATTAAGTGGTAGCCTTTTTGCTCACCTTCAGGGGCCGTACTAATTGAGCACTCCAGAAAATACCATAACATACCATAATGCTCTTTGTTTGTCACCCCAAAATTTTGCATAAGCATTGTCTTCAGTTTCTCTTGGGAGTTAAAATGGCCCCAAGAGAAACTGAAAACAATGGTTATACAAAATTTTGGGGTGACAAAGGAAGAGCATTACGGTATGTTATGGTATTTTCTGGAGTGGTCAATTGCAAATTGGGTATGACTGTGAGAGGAAGTATGAAGGATGCATTACAGAATAAGGTTGTACTTGGCCTGTCTCACCACCCAGCTTTGATTTGTCCCATACTCGCGACGAGTATGGGAACGACCTCCTTTCAGGACATTCACTCGCTAATACTTCCTAGTAATCCAAATCCAAGTACTTACTAGTTTGATGATACAGAAAACACATGGGCATAAGCAACAGATCATACTGGGACAAAGAGGGAACGGAAGTCTAATTACTGGGACGTCCGTACATTGTAATAAATAGTTTGAAACGTCATGAAGTCCACGCGCTAATGCCTCGAAGCACACAATGCAGAATACTGCGGTGGCGACTGTTGAATTCTCTCTTGACGACACTAAATTAAAGTTTGCCGACCTTCCTGGAAACCAACTTCCGATTAACTTAGCGTTTAAATGGTCTAAAAATAACTCTGGTGAAATTCCCATATACCAAGGGCTAAGCTGGGCATTCCCTCTCTGTGTCCCATTGTTCTCTCTTGGCATAAGTTCATTGTTTTTTGCCATGGCAATAGAGCTTTCCCGTGCATCACAGCTTCAAGAAAACTTTAAAAACCCCGGTAAACGTTTATTGTGATGTGTTGAAGCCTTTTTATAATTTTTGATGCTTACTAAGAAATTATTTTGGGGGGGTTGTTGCCAGATTTACAGTCATTGGGCCTTCCAAAATCCTACACTGCAGATATCACTAGGAAGACGTTCGTTGTTCTTGTCGTTGTTGTCCCTTCAAAGATTTTACTAGCAGAGAAAAGCTATATCCCGTCCAATATTATTTTATCATTGGGAACACAATACCCAATTCTGTACCTTACACTGACTCCTAGGCTGACGCAGAGGACGCTCTACAACAAATTAATGACATCGTCGACTCCATCTCATCTCGGTTAGTAATATCTGAAAGACTGGACATAAAGAAGAACGACTTATCGATTTCACTGAGAAAGGTTGATTCAGATCGCCTCAATGGGCTTAGTTTAGAAGAAGGACTTACAAAGTTTGCATTTCCGAGTAATCTAAACGTTAGTGCTGACGGCGAAGTAAATGCCAAGGTAAAGAAAATTAAACTATAATTTTTTATAATTATGATAACATTGGCTTACAAGTAAATACCATTTTGTACCGTGTCTGTTCTTTTCCGCGGCGCTAAAATGTGGTAGAAACAATTGTAAGAATGACATCTGTAATTGATTCCACAAATCCCTAAAAACCATGGTAGTAAACCGTGACTTTAAATGGGCGTACCATATTGCTAAAGCATATAGTATAAGTGAAGTTTTACAGGTACAATTTATTTACCTTTCGAACGTATCGACGTCAGCGAAAGAACCACATATTTTCAACGTAAATGTTATGGTTCAAATTCAACCAATCACGTTAAAAGACGGTTAAATTAAATTATTTCCAATATTTTCTTTTAGATGATGACTTTTAATTTCAACCCATTTCCTGGGGACTCAAGTGGTGCAGCTATCACATCTAGCGTTTGTAGCCTGGAACTTTCAAGTAGCGGAAATGGGACGTTAAATGTATCGGATCTCGATGAAGACATCGAGATTGATATCCCTCTTAATCCTAGTAACGGAGAATCCGCTGAGCCAACCGGTTCTTTCCTCACCCCGAACAAGTTGACCATCCACAGCTACTTCGCTGAGCTAGCTAACGTCCCTTTGTCGCTGTTCCTCGCAGGACAAGATCAAGATGCTGTAGTAGAGGTGCTAATAAAATATGGATCAAGGCCATCGCTGGATGACTTTGATGAAAACTTCACTATCCCTTTATCCTCATGTCAAAGTAATGCAACCACGATAAATGAAAACCAAACAGGCTGTGGTTCTCAATTACAAACAACGATTACGGTTACCCCTCCAGAGCAAAGTTTAATTTACGTGGGAATCTTAACATTTGGCGAGAAAAATGTCACTGAGCACTCCAGAAAAAGACGGTCCTGTTTTGGAGGAGGTAGACAAAAACGATCGTGTATTGGTGTTAAGGATCCGCCCCTAGAAGGCTTTAACAAGTCTGTCATTCCAAAGTATGATCCATTGACAGATGTAAATTACACTTTGACAATGAGCCAAACAAATTGTTTGTACTGGTCTACTACGATGGAAAAGTGGACGTCCGATGGATGTAAGGTAAGCTATCGTCAAGATATCGATAAAGCATGGTTTATTAAGGATAAGGAGCATCAAATCCTTATTAGGCAATAGAGCGTTTTAACATGACGTCACGGCCGCTATTTTGGTGGTTCAAAACAATGAAACGGCGGCCATGTCGGTGTTGCAAACCATTCCTGTGGGAGTTCAACTCTTTCTTTTATGTAAACGCTTTTTTTAGTGTATAGATGCTGGTCACGTGGGTTAAAACACTCTGTAAGCCCAAATGGAAACCCTCACAGTTTTGATGGATGGTTATTCACTCTGAAATTTATATGAATCCTATTCCTCGGAGGTTAGTCTACCATCACAAATTAAACGACACGTGGGTTAAAGTTATCATTCTATTGGGTCCTTATTTGGTCTCTTTTGCCTTAGGTTGGCCTTGGCTCTGACAAAAAGAAGCTGAAGTGCCTTTGCAATCATTTAACAGCGTTTGGAGGAAACTTTATACAGACTCCAAATCCCATAGATTTCGACAAAGTATTTGTGGAATTTACAAGACTAGGAGAAACTGGAAACGTAGCCGTGTTGATAACGATATGTGTCGTGTTCCTCCTTTATTTTGTGGTAACTGTCTTTGCAAGACGAGCGGACAAACGTGACGAAAATAAGGTATGAAAATAGCTCCGATCCATAAGAAATAAATGACACGCTCTAGAAATATCAAGTGCAAGAGGTAATTTAAAATTTCCAAACTAGCGTTTACTTTACCAAGATACTTCAGAAACAATTAGTAAATATATATAGCTCGGGGGGGCAGCGTGGCGTCGCACTCGCAATCCCGTGGTCCCGGATTCGGGTCCCGCTCAGACCACAAGCTGGTTTTGTTTGTCTTGAGCGTAGGGGATCAGGAACGAGATTTGTCAATAGCCTGGATATAGCAAAATACCGACTCAAAAACTGGCATCTTGAGCATAACCCTTTCAGTGCCCGAGATAGGTGTTGTGTACTAAAAGGTCCAAGAAGCTGAGGTCTTAGTAGGTCCTTTGAACGTTATTTTATTTTTTATTTTTTTTTATGACAAAATATTACAACTTCAATCAAAGCAGAATTACGTACTTCCAAATAAGGACATCTGCTGTAAAGTGTAACCAACAGATATGCTCCAAATATGGCGTCTATCTTGCATGCCTTCTCTTCTAATGCTTCTCATAAAAAGTAAGACTTGGACTGGAAAATAGATATTCAAAGTAGCGGCTAAAAAAAGACGTCTCAAGATTGGCCTGGACTGGGTAGGGGTAGGCCGATATACCCGAAACAAATTGATCAATATACCCTTAACGTTCCAATGGAACCTGTCAAAGGAAAAAATACTAATGAGGGTTCTAAAATTTATTTATTGGCGACGTGAAAAGATGACGGGTAAATAAATTAATTAACCCGAAAAAACGTACCTTAAAATAAGCCTTAAAATAATCATTGAACAAGCAATGAAAGACCTTCGGTATGTTGTTGGTAAGAAAGAAGTGTGACATAAGATTTATCTGGCTATCCAAAACATGTAAATCATTCTGATATTCTATTTTGCGACGTTTTCGTCCCTTAGATTACCCCTCCGAGGACCGTAGTAGTCAATGAAGGCGGAAGCTATGTCTACGAAATGGTGACACGTACAGGTGTTTGGAAAGATTCAGGTTCTACTGCGAACATATCACTTTATATAGAAGGCAAGATGGACGAAAGCAGGGAAATCCATTTGCGACGTAGGGGAGAAAACCCTGAACTATTTTCCCGTGGTGGTGTTGACGGTTTTGTGCTAATAACCAGTAACACTTACGGACCTCTGAAGGCAATAACGTTATGTCATGATAACTCTGGCAACGATCCATCGTGGTTTCTTGAAACGTTGATCATAAAGGATAAACAAACTGGGGAAGTGTGGAATTTCTTAGTGAACAGGTGGCTTGCTGTTGAAAAGGGTGATGGTCAAATACAAGTTACAGTGCCATGTTTCAACACAAGTTATTTTGGATTCTCAGATCAGGTGCGATCGATGGCCCCTCGAATTTTAGCCGATAGTCATATTTGGTTGTCAGTTGTTGGCAAAGCATCGAGCAGTACATTCACACGAGTGCAAAGAGCGTCTTGTTGCCTTTCCATTCTTTTTTCTGCCATGATCGCAAACGCCATGTTCTACAATATTGGCGGGGAATCACTAGCGGCAATTCGGGTTGGACCATTTAAGTTCTCGTGGCAGCAGATCGTCATAGGAGTTCAAAGCGGAGTGATTGTTGCGCCAGTGAACATCCTGATTGTACTACTCTTTCGCTTGAGCAGGCCAAGGCAGCGGAGAGATTATAAACACAAAACTGGAACGGATTCATTTCATCTTGTTGAGGAGGCGAGGAAATCGAGGTTTACACTGCCCCACTGCTTCATCTACATCGGATGGTTCCTTTGTATCGCCACCACACTAACAAGTGCCGCTTTCACGCTTTTTTACAGCCTTATGTGGGGAAAAGAGCTTGCCGAGCAATGGCTTGCATCCATAATGACTTCTCTAGCTGAAGACATTTTCGCTACGCAGCCAATGAAAGTGTTACTAGTTGCTTGTGTAATATCGTTGTTGGCAATCCGACGAAAAAAGGTGTGTAACGCTCCAGTTAGAGATGCAGAAACCTATGGAGAAATGAGCGATAACGAGTTCGATGATGATCCAAAGAAAACGTTGAGACGTTATAAACTTTCAAAGATGCGCGAGAACAAGAAAAAGGACGTGAAACTACTAAGAATGATTAGACAAATAATTCTGCACACCTTATTCGTACTCCTCATGGCCATCACTTGCTATGGGAACAAAAACAACAACCGCTTCCTGATGACAACAGCGGTGAAGCAACCGTTTCTAAAGTTTGACAAGGTAATTGCCTTTTCTTTCCGAGGGAAAGCTAATAATTCACAATTTATAGAATAACATTAGCAACTAGTGGTAACAGGTACACACTGACCATGGCCAGTCCTAATCAGAGGATCATAGGTTCCACACCTATAAGGAAAAATTGGATTTTTCCTTCCGAAACGCCTCTGTCGCTGACTGAAAAATCATCTTTCTCATGTTTTCACCTGATGCTTAACATTAAGCAAAAAAAAAACATATATATGTAAGCCATGGCCTAAAATCGTTCTTAAAAGTAAAATATTGCTAAGAATGTCAAAGCGACGAGGGTGGATAAGAGTTCACGCTTTTTTCTCCATGTACAAGCCAAAGGGAAGCGGAAATTGAACTGATTACTATCCATGACTTTAGTGTAGTATCTGGTGGTGGCATCTAAAACAGGACTTTGAATGGAGCATCCCACATTGCTTTCCCTAGTTCAAAATTACAGTAGCGAAAGTGAATAAAAATTTTCTTTTATAGGTCAACATTACGTGACAAAATTATCACAATCTATTGCTTTTTCAACAGGTCACACACCCGGACGTACTGAGGAGATGGATGGATCAATTTTTCATACCAAACCTCTATGCAGGGTTCTGGTACAATAACCAAAAAGAGATTATGCAGGTTTACATACACAATAAAAAGTCTATTTTGCTTGGAATGCCACGAATGAGACAAGTTAGAATTAAGAGGAGTGAGTTCGAGTTTACTGTAAATAGAAAGATGAAGACCATATTAACTACAATTAGCCTAAAAGGGACAAAAAGCAATGCCACCGAATGAAAGACCGGGTGCTTTAAAAAAACGTATTAAAGGAACGTAAAGAGAACCTTGCTATTGATCTCTTGACATGGGGAAAATAAAGTGCTAGCCTCTTCTTTTGCTTTGTCAGGAAAATTCTAATTATATCAGACGGCGAAAAATTTAGAAACCTCCATCTCGCTTAAATCGGCTTTTCCTGAACACTTGAAAATGACCTTCACGCACCCCCGACTTTTTTTAGGGATTTCTTATAAGGATTATTAATTATCTATATTTTTCTTTAGTTGATTTTTTGACTTTTTTCTTTGAAGGCACTTGTGGAGTTCTTAGTTTCATCAACCCGCACTGCTATTATGACTACACTTTCGAAAACGAAGACAAAACCTTCATGAGTCTTCCGGGATGGAAAGAACTGCCTGTAAATACGACATGGCCTGATTCACTTAAGATGTGTCCACGACCATGGCGATACCAGAGTCAAGAACATCTTGGGGATGCTCTACCGACATGGGGAACTTTCAAGCTGTATAGTGGGGGTGGATACATAGCTGCCATGGGATATAACGAGGAAACAGCAGGTGGGGTAGTCAATGAATTACATGCTGAGGGATGGATTGATCAACAAACCAGACTTGTAGTTATTGAATTCACCGTTTTCAACATCAACACAAACCTAGTCAGCATCGCTTCTTTCTTCTATGAAGTTTTAGCTACTGGGGCTGCGTACACAACCAAGAAAGTGGAAACACTGGAGCTATATAGTACAGAATCAGGCGCTCGAGAATTTTATCTCATTTGCCAGTTTCTCTTCATGTCTATGACACTTTATTACTTCGTCTTGCTCCTGGTTAATCTTTTTCGCCAACGAATCAGCTTTTTTAAATCCATATGGAATTTAGTCGAATTTTTGCAAGTTGTTTCTTCTGTGACAACAGTAACATTCTACATGCTCAAAGCTAAAAGTATTTTAAGAAGTGTTAAAGCAATACAGTCTAATCCCTACGCAATCATCAACTTTCACACGGCAGTGTCTTGGGCTGAGTGGGAAAATGCATCTATTGCTATTGCCGTATTTATGGCGACGTTAAAGTTTCTCAATCTTCTTCGGGTTAACCCCCACGTCATATTTTTATTTTCATCTTTTCGCCAATCTGTTGGTCACCAATTATCCTTTATGTTCATTCTCCTGTTAATCTTCAATTCCTTTGCCATGTCAGGAATACTGATTTTTGGTGGGTCCATGTACGTGTATTCTAGTTATTTAAGAGCCACAGTAGGCCAATTTGAATTTCTGTTAGGTAAAGCAGTGCCGGTAGAAGGTCTTCGAGCTGAAAATAGAATTATCGGTCCCATATTTGCCCTGTTTTACGTGCTAACTTTGACCATTTTCCTCATGAACATGTTCATCTCTATGCTCAATGACGCGTACTCTGGTGCAAAGACAAATGTCGAAGATAGCGCTGAAGATCTGGAACTCTCACACCATCTTGAAGAGCGTTTGTTAGAACTTATGGGGCAAAGGAGAGACGGACGTGATCTTACAAAGTTGTTCTGTGACGAAGCAATTTTCGTGAACATGCTCAGCTCCGAAGCAGAGCCATTTTGCAAGAACACTGAACGAATTCTTCAGTGCACATATGAGCGATTGATTAAAGTAGATCAGCGAATTGCTAAGCTTATTCGAATGACTGAGACGGAAGAAAACGGTCAGCTTGAGGAAGACCGTGAGCTTATTACCCTCATAAGTAAAATTATCTTCGTTCCCCAAACTTGTGACAGTCAGGCTCACGTTGCCTTTATGTACTAGAGAACTTAATTAGAGAGCAATTAAGAATAAAGGGCAAGAGAGGTGTTAGTTATGCACAATGAAGGAGCTGAGCTGAAACATTAATGGAATAATAAAGACCTCGTTGCATAAGTCTCCAATGCGAAATTGTTCTCGTGTTGAATAAGTCTTTAATCCTACACTTACAGAAGGTTTGTTTGTGAAATGTTGATTTTGCTGTACCTTTTATTTCCAGCTGACAAAAATTATGAGCGTAGATGATCGAGATGTGAGCCTTAGACTAAAAACACCTATTTTCTATCTCAAAAATCATTAAAACCTACTATTTATTATAGCCAAAGAAACGCTTATTTTCTATCTAGAACATCAAAAGACCTTATTTTTGAACCCATTTTGCTCTAAGGCGGAAAAGCTATTTTTCTATCAAGAATGTCGCCAAACACTCTTTTTCACCAATTTGGCCAAGAAAAGTAAAGGTGAAGAAATTTCACATTTTAGACCGAGATCATGGACTAACACCTTTGCAAAATTCAAATTTTGAAACTTTTTAATACGAACGTTTTTGTAGTCTAGATAGGCTATTCTTCTATCTTTCTCTATTTGCAACTTTGAAGCCATCCTACAAAAACATTGATATTAGGAAAGTTCAACAATTTGCTTTTTTACAACACGGTTGTTCTATGATTTTCGTCACAAATTTCAAGCTTCCTCGCCTTGACTTTTCTTATTCATAATCAAATTGATTTTTAGCGACATTCTTGAAAGAAAAAACATTTCCAAGACTACAAAAAAAGCAGATATTAGAAAGCTGAAAAATTTGCATTTTTTTCCCAACAAAGATTATAGTACATGAGTTTCGTCAAAAATTTGAAGTTTCTTCACCTTGAATTTTCTCTTTTAACTTGATCAAAAAGAGTCTTTAGTGACCTTCATGACACAAAAAAATCCTACTCTAGATTTTAAAAACTTGATATTTCAAAGCTGAAAAATTTTTATTTTCTCAAGGGGTTAGCCCATAAATTTGGTCACCTTGTTTTTTCTCGCTCAAATTGATCAAATTGAGTGCTTGGCGACATTCAGGTGTTAGTCCATGATCTTAGCCAAAAATCTGAAGATTCATTAACTCAACTGTTCTTGGCCTTAATTGACGGCAAAAAGTGTTTAGGGCGTTTGTTGATAAAAAAAAATATGACATTTAACTCCTATCACTTTTCTCGGCCAAATACATCAAAAGGAGTGTTTGGCGACCTTTTTCATGGAAAAATAGCTTTCCTAGAATACAAAAACATTGATATTACCAAGTTGCAAAATTTCCATTTTTTGCAAAGAGGTTAGTCAATAATTTCGGTCAAACATTTCAAGTTCCCTCACCTAGTTTTTTCTGGTGCAAATTGAGCAAACAGAATGTTTACCGACATTCTTGATACAAAAAACCTTTCCTAGACTACAAACGTTGCTATTTGAAACCTGTAGACCTGAGACCTTGACTTTTTTCTTTTAAATTGACCAAAAAAGACTACAAAAAGTTGATATTTGAAAGCTAAAAAATTTCCATTTTTAAAAAACGGGTTAGTGAAAGCATAATTTTGGTCGAAAATTTGAGATTTCTTTACCTTCACTTTATTTGGCCAAATTGATAAGTAAGAAAGTTTGCCAATGTTGAAAAATTTGCATTTCTTCACTTTTAAATTGATCAAAAAGACTGTTAACTGACCTTCTTTATACAAAAACCTTTACTAGACTACAAAAACGTTCTTTGAAAGTTAAAAAATCTGCGTTTTTGGTAAAGGGGTTAGTCCACAACTTTGGTCAAAAATTTCAACTTTGCTTACCTTACCTTTCTGGGTCAAATTGATCAAAAAGTGTTTTCAACGTTTCAAAAACCTTGACTTTAAAAGGATTTTAAATTGAAAAACCAAAAATCCTACAGAAAAAACTTTACCTTGACTTTTTTCTTTTAAATTGACCAAAAAATACTATAAAACGTTGATATTTGAAAGCTAAAAAATTTCCATTTTGAAAAAACGGGTCAGTGAATGCATGATTTTGGTCGAAAATTTGACATTTCTTTGCCTTCACTTTTTTTGGCCAAATTCAAAACAAAAGTGTTTGGCAATGTTCTTGATAGACAAAGAGCTTTTCTAGACGAAAAGAACATTGATATAAGAAAATTGCAAAATTTGCATTTTTTAAAAAGGGGTTAGTCCATAATTTTGGTCAAACATTCCAAGTTTCCTTACCTTTCTTTTTTCTGGTTCAAATTGCTCAAAAGGAGAGTTTAACGACAGCCTTGACACAAAAAAACCTTTTGTAGACTACGTTAACGATGATATTTAAAAGTTGAAAAATTTGAATTTTTTTGCAAAGAGGTTAGTCCATTATTTTGGTTGAAAATTTGACATTGCTTTACCTTCGATTACTTTTCTCGGCTAAATTGATCAAAAAAAGTGTTTGGCAATATCCTTGATAGAAAAAGAGCTTTTCTAGGCTATAAAAACGTTGATCTTAGAGAGTTGCAAAAATTGCCATTTTTTGCAAAGGGGTTAGTCAATAATTTTGGTCAAAAATTTGAAGTTTCCTCACCTTCATAAATGCAAATTTTTTAACTTCTAATTATCATTTTTTTGTAGGGTAAAAACAGATTTTTAGTATAGAGAATGTCGCTAAACATTCTTTTTGATCAATTTGGACTAGAAAAAACAAGGTTAGGAAACTTCAAAATGAGCATTTCTAGACTAAAAAAAATTTTATATCAGAAAGTTGCAAAATTTGCATTTTTTACAAAGGGGTTAGTTCATAATTTAGGTCAAAGATTTGAAGTTTCCTCACCTTGTTTTTTCTAATCCAAATTGATCAAGAAGAATGTTTAGCAACATTCTTGATACTAAAACCAGTTTTTACCCTACAAATAAGTTGATAATTGAAAGTTGCAAAAGGGTTAGTCCATGATTTTGGTCAAAAATTTAGAATTTTTTCACTTTTACTTTTATTATCCAAATTGGTCAAAAAGACTGTTTGCCAATGTTCTTGAAAGAAAATAAGCTTCTCTTGACCAAAAAAAAAATTGATATTAGAAAGTTGCAAAATTCGTATTTTTGGTCAAAAATTTGAAGTTTCCTCACCCTGTCTTTTGTGGTTCAAATTGTTGAAAAAGAATGTTTGGAGACGTTCTTCGCACAAAACACCTTTTCTACACTACAAATAAGTTGATATGTGGAAGTTAAAAAATTGGCATTTTTTTGCAAAGGGGTTAGTCCATAATTTTGATCAAAAATTTGAAGTTTCTTTACCTTCACTTTTCTTGGCAAAATTTATTTAAAAAAGTGTTTGGCAATGTTCTTGATAGAAAATGAGCTTTTCTAGACTAAAAAAACATTGATATTAGAAAGTTGCAAAATTTGCATTTTTCACAAAGGGTTTAGTTCATACATTTGGTTAAAAATTTGCAATTTAAACACCCTGTTTTTTCTAGTCCAAATTGGTCAAAAAGAATGTTAAGCGACATTCTTTATACTAAAAAGCTTTTTTACCCTACCAATAAGTCAATAATTGTAAGTTGAAAAAATTAACATTTTTTGCAAAAAGTTAGTCCATGATTTTGGTCAAAAATTTGAAGTTTCTTTATCTCAAATTTTCTCGGGCAAATTGATGAAAAAGAGTGCTTGGCAATGTTCTTGATACAAAATGAGCTTTTCTGGACTAAAAAAGAAACATTGATATTAGAAAGTTGCAAAATTTGTTATTTTTACAAAGGGGTTAGTCCGTGATTTTGATCAAAAATTTCAAGTTTCTTTAACTTCACTTTTCTCGACCAAATTGATCAAAAAGAGTCTTTTCCAATAATCTTGATAGAAAATGAGCCTTTCTAGACTAAAAAATCATTGATATTACAAAGTTGCAATATTTTCATTTTACAAAGGGGTTAGTTCATACTTCAGGTCAAAAAATTGAAGTTTCCTAACCTTGTTTTTTCCGGTTCAAATTCTTCAAAAAGCGTGTTTACAGACGTTCTTGACACAAAAAAACATTTTCTAGACTACAAATAAGTTGATATTTGGAAGTTTAAAAATTTGCATGTTTTGCAAAGGGGTTAGTCCATAATTTTGGTCAAACATTTGAAGTTTCTTTACCTTCACTTTTCTCGGCCATATTGATCAAAAAGAGTGTTTGGCAATTTCCCAGACAGAGAAAGAGCTTTTTAGATTTAAAAAAAAAACATTGATATTAAAAAGCTGCAAAATTTGCATTTTTTACAAAGGGGTTAGTCCGTGATTTTGGTCAAAAATTTGAATTTTCTTTAACTTCACTTTTCTCAGCCAAATTGATCAAAAAGAGTCTTTTCTAATATTCTTGATAGAAAACGAGCTTTTCTAGACAAAAAATCATTGATATTAGAAAGTCGCAATATTTTCATTTTTTACAAAGGGGTTAGTTCATACTTCAGGTCCAAAAATTGAAGTTTCCTCACCTTGTTTTTTCTGGTTGAATTAGTTGAAAGAGAGTGTTCAGAAACGTTCTTGACACAACAAACCTTTTGTAGTCTACAAATGAGTTTAAAATTGGAAGTTTAAAAATTTGCACTTTTTGCAAAGGGGTTAGTCCATGTTTCTAATGAAAAATTTTAAGTTTCTTTCATTTCACTTTTCTCGGAGAAATTGCTCAAAAAGAGTGTTTGGCAATGTTCTTAATAGAAAAAGAGCTTTTCTAGACGACAAAAACGTTGATATTAGAAAGTTGCAAAATTGCCATTTTTTGCCAAGAGGTTAGTCAATAATTTTGGTCACCTTGTTTTTTCTAGTTCAAATTGTTCAAAAAGAATGTTTAGAGATGATCTTGACATAAAAAGAACCTTTTCTAGACTACAAATAAATTGATATTTGGAAGTTGAAAAATTAGCGTTTTTTGCAAAGGGGTTAGTCCATGATTTTGATCAAAAATTTGAAGTTTCTTTAATTTCACTTTTCTCAGCCAAATTGATCAAAAAGAGTGTTTGGCAATGTTCTTAAAAGAGAAAGAGCTTTTCTAGACTACAAAAACGTTGATATTAAAAAGTTGCAAAATCGCCATTTTTTGCCAAAGGGATAGTCAATAATTTTGGTCAAAAATTTGAAGTTTCCTCACCTTGTTTTTTCTAGTCCAAATTGATCAAAAACGATGTTTAGCGACATTCTTTATACTAAAAACCTGTTTTACCCTACAAATAAGTTCATATTTGGAAGTTGAAAAATTTGAATTTTTGCAAAGGCGTTAGTCCATGATTTTGGTCAAAAATTTGAAGTTTCTTTACCTTCACTTTTCTCGGCCAATTTCATCATAAAGAGTGTTTGGTAATGTTCTTGATAGAAAATAAGCTTTTCCAGACTGAAAAAAAAGTGGTATTAGAAAGTTGCAAAATTTTCATTTTTTACATAAGAGTTCATACTTTGGATCAAAGATTTGAAGTTTGCTCACCTTGCTTTTTCTGGTTCAAATTGTTCAAAAAGAATGCTCAGAGACGTTTCTGACACAAAAATCCTTTTCCAGCCTACAAATAAGTTGATATTTGGAAGTTGAAAAATTTGCATTTTTTGCAAAGGGGTTAGTCCATGACTTTGGTCAAAAATTTGAAGTTTCTTTACCTTCACTTTCCTCGGCCAAATTGATCAAAAAGAATGTTTGGCAATTTTTTGGATACAAAAAGGGCTTTTCTAGACTAAAAAAAACATTGATATTAGAAAGTTGAAAAATTTTCATTTTTTAAAAAGGAGTTAGTTCATAATTTTCGTAAAAAAAAATTAAAAAGTTTCCTTACCTTGTTTTTCTAGTCCAAATTGATCAAAAAGAATGTTTAGCGACATTCTTTATACTAAAAACCTGTTTTTACCCTACAAATAAGTTGATATTTAAAAGCTGAAAAATTTCCATTTTTTTCAAAGGGTTAGTCCATGATTTTGGTCAGAAATCTGAAGTTTCTTTACCTTGACTTTTTTCTTTTAAATTGACCAAAAAAGACTACAAAAAGTTGATATTTGAACGCTAAAAAATTTCCATTTTTGAAAAATGGGTTAGTGAATGCATGATTTTGGCCAAAAATTTGAAGTTTCTTTACCTTCACTTTTCTCGGCCAATTTCATCATAAAGAGTGTTTGGTAATGTTCTTGATAGAAAATAAGCTTTTCCAGACTGAAAAAAAATTGGTATTAGAAAGTTGCAAAATTTTCATTTTTTACATAAGAGTTCATACTTCGTTTCTTGGTAAAATTTATCAAAAAAAGTATTTGGCAATGTTCTTGATAGAAAATGAGCTTTTGTAGACTAACAAAACATTGATATTAGAAAGATGCAAAATTTGCATTTTTCACAAAGGGGTTACTTCATACATTTGGTTAAAAATTTGAAATTTAAACATCCTGTTTTTTCTAGTCCAAATTGGTCAAAAAGAATGTTTAGCGACATTCTTTATACTAAAAACTTTTTTACCCTACCAATAAGTTAATAATTGGAAGTTGAAAAATTAACGTTTTTTGCAACAAAGGTTAGTCCATGATTTTGATCAAAAATTTGAAGTTTCTTTACCTTCAATTTTGAAGGGTAAATTGATCAAAAAGAGTGTTTGGCAATGTTTTTGATACAAAATGAGCTTTTCTGGACTAAAACAAACATTGATATTAGAAAGTTGCAAAATTTTCATTTTTTACAAAAAGGTTAGTTCATAATTTTGGTCTAAAATTTGAAGTTTCCTCACCTTGTTAATTGATCAAAACGAATGTTCAGCGACATTCTTTATACTAAAAACTTGTTTTTACCATACAAATAAGTGTTTATTTGGAAGTTGAAAAATTTGCTTTTTTTGCAAAGGGAAGTTGAAAAATTACCATTTTTTGAGAAAAGATAAGTCCATGATTTCGGTCAAAAACTTGAAGTTTCTTTACCTTCAATTTTGAAGGGTAAATTGATCAAAAAGAGTGTTTGGCAATGTTCTTGATAGAAAATGAGCTTTTCTAGACTGAAAAATCTTTGACATTACATAGTTGCAAAATTTTCATTTTTTACAAAGGGTTTAGCTCATACTTTTGGTCAAAAATTTGATGTTTCCTCACCTTGCTTTTTCTGGTTCAAAATGTTCAAAAAGAATGTTTATAGATGTTCATGACACAAGAAACGTTTTCTAGACTACAAAAAAGTTGATATTTGGAAGTTAAAACATTTGTATTTTTTCAAAAGGGGTTAGTCCATGATTTTGATCAAAAATTTGCAGTTTCTTTACCTTTACTTTTCTCGGCCAAATTGATCAAAAAGCGTCTTTGGCAATATTCTTAATAGAAAATGAGGTTTTTAGATCAATAAGACCTTGATATTAAAAAGTTGCAAAATTTGCATTTTTTACAAAGGGGTTAGTTCATGATTTTGGTGAAACATTTGAAGCTCCTTTACCTTCACCTTTCTCGGCCATATTGATCGAAAAGAGTGTTTGGCAATGTCCTTGATAGAAAAAGTGCTTTTTAGATCAATAAAACATTGATATAAAAACGTGCAAAATTTCCATTTTTTACAAAGGGGATAGTTCATACATTTGGTCAAAAATTTAAAGTTTCTTCAACTTCTTTCCTCGGGTTTAAATTGTTCAAAAATAACGTTTAATGACGTTCTTGATACAAAAAACCCTTTCTAGACTTCACATAAGTTGATAATTGGAAGTTGAAAAATTTGCTTTTTTTGCAAAGGGGTTAGTCGATGATTTTGATCAAAAATTTGAAGTTTCTTTACCTTCACTTTTCTCGGCCATATTGATCAAATAGAGTGTTTGGCAATGTCCTTGATAGAAAAAGAGCTTTTTAGATCAATAAAACGTTGATATTAAAAGTTGCAAAATTTTTATTTTTACAAAGGGGATAGTTCATACTTTTGGTCAAAAATTGAAGTTTCCTCGCCTCGTTTTTTCTGGTTCAAATTGTTGAAAGAGAGTGTTCAGAAACGTTCTTGACACAAAAAACCTTTTTCTAGTCTACAAATAAGTTGATATTCGGAAGTTGAAAAATTTGCACTTTTTGCAAAGGGGTTAGTCCATGATATTAATCAAAAATTTGAAGTTTCTTTATTTCACTTTTCTCTGGCAAATTGATCAAAAAGAGCGTTTGGCAATGTTCTTAATAGAAAAAGAGCTTTTCTCGACTACAAAAACGTTGATATTAGAAAGTTGCAAAGTTGCTATTTTTGCCAAAAGGGTTAGTCAGTAATTTTGGTCAAAAATTTTAAGTTTCCTCACCTTGTTTTTTCAGTCCAAATTGATCAAAAAGAATGTTTCGCGACATTCTCTATAATAAAAACCTGTTTTTACCCTACAAATAAGCTCACAATTAAAAGTTGAAAAGTTTGCATTTTTTGGAAAGGGGTTACTCCATGATTTTGGTCAAAACTTTGAAGTTTCTTTACGTTCACTTTTCTCGGCCAAATTGATGAAAAAGAATGTTTGGCAATGTTCTTAATAGAAAATGAGCTTTTCTAGACTGATTAAAAACATTGATATTAGAAAGTTGCAAAATTTACATTTTTGACAAAGGGGTTAGTTCATACGTTTGGTCAAAAATTTGAAGTTTCCTCACGTTGTTTTTTCTAATCCAAATTGTTAAAGTTGACAATTAGAAGTTAAAAAATTTGCATGTTTTGGAAAGGGGTTAGTTCATGATTTTGGTCAAAACTTTTAAGTTTCTTTACCTTCACTTTTCTCGGCCAAATTGATCAAAAAGAATCTTTGGCAATCTTCTTGATAGAAAATAAGCTTTTCTAGACTAAAAAAGTTGCAAAATTTTCATTTTTTACAAAAAAGTGAGTTCATAATTTTGGTCAAAAATTTGAAGATTCCTCACCTTTTGTTTTCTGGTTCAAATTGTTTAAAAAGAATGCTTAGAGACGTTCTTGACAAAAAAAACCTTTTCTACACTACAAATAAGTTGATATTTGGAAGTTGAAAAATTGGCAATTTTTGCAAAGGGGTTAGTCCATAATTTTGGTCAAAAATTTTAAGTTTCTTTGCTTTCAATTTTGAAGGGCTAATTGATCAAAAAGAGTGTTTGGCGATGTTCTTGATACAAAATGAGCTTTACTGGACTAAAAAAAAACACTGATATTACAAAGTTGCAAAATTTTAATTTTTTACAAAAGGGTTAGTTCATAATTTTGGTCAAAAATTTGAAGTTTCTTCACCTTGTTAATTGATCAAAACGAATTTTCAGCGACATTCTTCATATTAAAAGCCTGTTTTTACCCTGCAAATAAGTGTTTATTTGGAAGTTGAAAAATTTGCTTTTTTGCAAAGGGGTTAGTTCATGATTTTGGTCAAAAATTTGAAGATTCTATTCCTTTACTTTTCTGGGCCAGATTGATCAAAAAGACTGTTTTACAATGTTCTTGATAGAAAATGAGCTTTACTAGACTGAAAAAACTTTGACATTACAAAGTTGCAAAATTTCCATTTTTCCAATGGGCTTAGTTCATACTTTTGGTCAAAATTTGATATTTCGTAACTTTGTTTCTTCTGGTTCAAATTGTTCAAAAAGAATGTTTATAGACGTTCATGACACAAAACACCTTTTCTAGACCGCAAATAAGTTAATTTTCTAGACTACAAAAACGTTGATATTAGAAAGTTGCATAATTGCCATTTTTTGCCAAGAGGTTAGTCAATAATTTTGGTCACAAATTTGAAGTTTTCTCATCTCATAGTCCAAATAGATCAAAAACAATATTTAGCGACATTCTTTATACTAAAAACCTGTTTTTACCCTTCAAATAGGCTGACAATTAGCTGTTGAAAAATTTGCATTTTTTGGAAAGGGGTTACTCCATGATTTTGGTCAAAACTTTCGAGTTTCTTTACCTTCACTTTTCTCGGCCAAATAGATGAAAAATAATGTTTTGCAATATTCTTGATAGAAAATGAGCTTTTCTAGACTGAAAAAACATCGATATTAGAAAGTTCCAAAATTTGCATTTTATACACAGGGGTTAGTTCATACATTTGGTCAAAAATTTGAAGTTTCCTCACATTGTTTTGTCTTGTCCAAATTGATCAAGTTGACAATAAGAAGTTAAAAAATTTGCAATTTTTCGAAAGGTGTTAGTCCTTGATTTTGGTCAAAACTTTGAAGTTTCTTTACCTTCACTTTTCTCGGCCAAATTGATCAATGAATCTATGGCAGTGTTGTCGATAGAAAATGAGCTTTTCTAGACGAAAAAAACATTGAGATTAGAAAGTGGCAAAATTTGCATTTTTTACAAAGGGGTTAGTTCATACTTTTGGTCAAAAATTTGATGTTTCCTCACCTTGTTTTTTCTGGTTCAAATTGTTAAAAAAGAAGGTTTAGAGACGTTTTTGACACAAAAAACCTTTTGTACACTACAAATAAGTTGATAATTGGAAGTTGAGAAATTTGCATTTTTATGCAAAGGGGTGAGCTCATACATTTAGTCAAAAATTTGAAGTTTCCTCACGTTGTTTTTTCTAGTCCAAATTGTTAAAAAAGAATGTTTAGCGACATTCTTTTTACTAAAAACTTGTTTTTACCCTACAAATAAGTTGATCGTTAGAAGTTTAAAATTAGCATTTTTTGAAAAGGGGTTAGTCCTTAATTTTGGTCTAAAATTTGAAGTTTATTTACCTTCACTTTTCTCGGTCAAATTGATGAAAAAGAATGTTCGGCAATGTTCTTCATAGAAAACGAGCTTTTCTAGACTGAAAAAACGTTAATAATAAAAAGTTGCAAAATTTCCATTTTTTAAAGAGTTAGTTCATACATTTCGTCAATAATTTAAAGTTTCCTTACCTTGTTTCTTCTGGTTTAAATTGTTAAAAATAATGTTTAATGACGTTCTTGACACACAAAACCTTTCCTAGACTACAAATAAGTTGATATTTGGAAGTTGAAATTTTGCATTTTTGGTCAAAAATTTTAAGTTTGTTTACCTTCACTTTTCTCAGCGAAATCGATCAAAAAGAGTGTTTGGCAATGTTCTTCATAAAAAATGAGCATTCCTAGACTAAAAAAAACATTGATATCAGAAAGTTCCAAAATTTGCATTTTTTACCAAGGGGTTATTTCATACATTTGGTTAAAAATTTGAATTTTTCTTACCTTGTTTTTTGTGGTTCAAATTGTTCAAAAAGAATTTTCTTGACACAAAAAACCTTTTCTACACTGCAAATAAGTTGATATTTGGAAGTTGAAAAATTTGCACTTTTTGCAAAGGGATTAGTCCATGATTTTAATAAAAAATCTGAAGTTTTTTTAATTTCACTTTTCTCGGCCAAATTGCTCAAAAAGAGTGTTTGGTAATGTTCTTAATAGAAAAAGGGCTTTTCTAGACTACAAAAACGTTGATTTTAGAAGGTTGCAAAATTGCCATTTTTTGCCATCAGGGTAAGTCAATAATTTTGGTCAAAAATTTGAACTTTCCTCATCTTGTTTCTTCTACTTCAAACTGATCAAAAACAATGTTTAGCGACATTTTTTGGACTAAAAACCTGTTTTTACCCTTCAAATAAGCTGACATTTAGATGTTAAAAAAATTTGCATTTTTTGGAAAGGGGTTACTCCATGATTATGGTCAAAACTTTGAACTTTCTTTACTTTCACTTTTCACGGCCTAATTGATAAAAAAAGAATTTTTGGCAATGTTCGTGATAGAAAATGAGCTTTTCTAGACTGAAAAAACATTAATATTAGAAAGTTCCAAAATTTGCATTTTTTACAAAGGGGTTAGTTCATACATTTGGTCAAAAATTTGAAGCTTCCTCACATTGTTTTTTCTAGTGCAAATTGATCAAGTTGACAATTAGAAGTTGAAAAATTTGCATTTTTTTGATAGGTGTTTGTCATTGATTTCGGTCAAAACTTTTGAGTTTCTTTACCTTCACTTTTCTCGGCTAAATTGATCAGAAATAATCTTTGGCAATGTTCTTGATAGAAAATGAACTTTTCTAGACTGAACAAAGATTGATATTAGAAAGTGGTAAAATTTGCATTTTTTACAAAGGGGTTAGTTCATACTTTTAGTCAAAAATTTGATGTTTTCTCACCTTGTTTTTTCTCCTTTAAATTGTTAAAAAGAAGGTTTAGAGACGTTCTTGACACAAAAAACCTTTTCTACACTACAAATAAGTTGATAATTGAAGTTGAAAAATTTGCCTTTTTTGCAAAGGGGTTAGTCCATGATTTTGGTCAAACATTTGAAGTTTCCTTACCTTCACTTTTCTCGGCCATATTGATCAAAAAGAGTTTTTGGCAATGTTCTTGATAGAAAATGACCTTTCTAGACCAAAAAACATTGATATTGAAAAGTTGCACAATTTGCATTTTTTACAAAGTGGTTAGTCCGTGATTTTGGTCAAAAATTTAAAGTTTTTTTACTTCACTTTTCTCGGCCAAATTGATCAAAAAGGGTCTTTTCCAATATTCTTGATAGAAAATGAGCTTTTCTAGTCTAAAAAAAAATTGTCATTAAAAAGTTGCAAAATTTGCATTTTTTACAAAGAGGCTAGTTCATTCTTCAGGTCAAAAAGTTAAAGTTTCCTAACCTTGTTTTTTCTGGTTCAAATTGTTAAAAAAGAGTGTTTAGAAACGTTCTTGACACAAGAACCTTTTCTAGACTACAAATTAGTTGATATTTGGAAGTTGAAAAATTTGCTTTTGTTGCAAAGGGGATAGTTCATGATTTTCATCAAAGAATTAAAGTTTCTTTACCTTCACTTTTCTCGGCCAAATTCATCAAAAAGAGTGTTTGGCAATGTTCTTGATACAAAATGAGCTTTTCTAGACTAAAAAACACTGACATTAGAAAGTTGCAAAGTTTGCATTTTACAAAGTGGTTAATTCACACTTTTGGTTAAAAATTTGAGGTTTCCTCACCTTGTTTTTTTGGTTCAAAGAGTGTTAAGAGACGTTCTTGACACAAAAAACCCTTCGTAGAGTAGAGTTTCACTTTTTACAAAGGGGTTAGTTCATACTTTTGGTCAAAAAATTGGAGTTTCCTCACCTCGGTTTTTCGGGTTAAAATAGTTCAAAAAGACTGTTTAGAGACGTTCCCAAAAAAAAGTTTTCTAGACTACAAATAAGTTGATATTTGGAACTTGGAGTTGTCCATGATTTTGATAACAAATTTGTAGTTTCTTTACCTTCACTTTTCTCGGTCAAATTCATCAAAAAGAGTCTTTGGCAATGTTCTTGATAGAAAATGAGCTCTTCGACAAAAACAACATTGATATTAGTTGCAAAATTTGTATTTTTTCCAAAGGGGTTAGTCCATGAATTTGGTATTTTAGTTTTCTAGACTACAAATAAGTTGATATTTGGAACTTGGAAAATTTGCATTTTTTGTAAAGGGGTTAGTCCATGATTTTGTTTAAACATTTGAAGTTTCTTTACGTTCACTTTTCTCGGCCAAATTGATGAAAAAGAGTGTTTGGCAATGTTCATGATAGAAAATGAGCTTTTTAGACCAAAACAACATTGATATTAGAAAGTTGCAAAATTTGCATTTTTTACAAAGTTGCAAATTTGCATTTTTTACAAAGGGGTTAGTTCATACTTTTGGTCAAAAATTTAAAGTATCCTCACCTTGTTTTTCTAATTGAAATTGTTCAAAAAGAGTATTTAGAGACGTCCTTGACACAAAAAACTTTTCCTAAACTACAAAAAAGGTGATTGTTGATTATTGTTTGCAAAGGGTTAGTCCATGATTTCGGTCAAAGTTTCTTGACCATCACTTTTCTGGGCCAAATTGATCAAAAAGAGTGTTTGCCAATGTTTTTGATAGAAAATTACCTTTTCTAGACTAAAAAATATTCATTTTAGAAACTTGCAAAATTTGCATTTTTACAAAGGGGTTAGGTTGTAATTTTGGTCAAAAATTTGAAGTTTTCTCTCCTTGTTTTTTCTGGTTCAAATTGATCAAAAAGAGTGTTTAGAGACGTTCTCGAGACTGACAAAATTTCGTAGACTACAAATAACTTGATATTTGGAAGTTGAAAATATTGCTTTTTTTGCAAAGCGGTTAGTCCATGCTTTCGGTCAAAAATTTGAAGTTTCTTGACCTTGAATTTTCTAGGCAAAATTGATCAAAAAGAGTGTTTGCCAATGTTTTTGATAGAAAATAACTTTTTCTAGACTGAAAAACATTGGTTTTAGAAACATGCAAAATTTGCATTTTTACAAAGGGGTTAGTTTTTGATTTTGGTCAAAAATTTTTGACCAGTTTTTTTACCTTCACTCTTCTCGACCAAATTGATCAAAAAGAATGTTTAGCGACATTCTTTATACCAAAAAAAAACTTGTTTTTACGCTACAAATAAGTTAATAATTGGAAGTTGAAAAATTTCCATTTTTTGCAAAGGGGTTAGTCCATCATTTTGGTCAAAAATTTGAAGTTTCTTGCCCTTCACTTTTCTCGGCCAAATTGATCAAAAAGAATGCTTGGCAATGTTCTTGATAGAAAATTGCCTTTTCTACCCTCAAAAAAACATTGATATTAGAAGGTTGCAAAGTTTGCATTTTTACAAAGTGGTTAATTCACACTTTTGGTTAAAAATTTGAGGTTTCCTCACCTTGCTTTTTTGGTTCAAAGAGTGTTAAGAGACGTTCTTGACACAAAAAACCCTTCGTAGACTACAAATAAGTTGATATTTGGAACTTGGAAAGTTTGCATTTTTTGCAAATGGGTTAGCCCATGATTTTGTTCAAACATTTGAAGTTTCTTTACCTTCACCTTTCTCGGCCAAATTGATCAAAAAGAGTGTTTGGCAATGTTCTTGATAGAAAATAACCTTTTCTAGAGTACAAAACATTGATTTTAGAAACTTGCGAAATTTGCATTTTCACAAAGGGGTTAGTTTATGATTTTGGTCAAAAATTTAAAGTTCCTTTACATTCACCTTGCATTTTTTACTAAGGGGTTAATTCACAATTTTGGTCAAAAAGTTAAGGTAAACTACAAATAATAGTATACTAGACTACAAGTAAGTTGATATTTAGAAGTTTAAAAATTTGCATTTTTTGCAAAGGTGTTAGTCCATGATTTTGGTCAAACATTTGAAGTTTCTTTACCTTCACTTTTCTCGGCCAAATTGATCAAAAAAAGTGTTTGGCAATGTTCTTGATAGAAAATGAGCTTTTCAGACGAAAACAACATTGATATTAGAAGGTTGCAAAATTTGCATTTTTTACAGAGGGGTTAGTTCATACTTTTGGTCAAAACTTTGAAGTTTCCTCAGCTTGTTTTTTCTCGTCTTAATTGATCAAAAAGAATGTTTAGCGACATTTTTTATACTAAAAAGCTGTTTTTACCCTACAAATAAGTTGATAATTGAAAGTTGCAAAATTTGCATTTTTTGCAAAGGGGTTAGTACATGGTTTTGGTCAAAAATTTCAAGTTTTTTTACCTTCCTTTTTCTCGGTCAAATTGATCAAAAAGAGTGTTTGGTGATGTTCTTGATAGAACATGACCTTTTCTAGAGTAAAAAACATTGATATTACAAAGTTGCAAAATTTGCATTTTTATATAGGGGTTAGTTCATAATTTTGGTCAAAATCCTCCCCTTGTTTTTTATGGTTCAAATTGTTTAAAGAGAGTGTTTAGAGAAGTTCTTGGCACAAAAAACCTTTTCTAGACTTCAAATAAGCTGGTATTCTGAAGTTGAAAAATTTGCATTTTTTGCAATGGGGTTAGTCTATGATTGTAGTCAAAAATTTGACATTTTTTATATTTCTTTTTTCTTGGCCAAATTGATCGAAAAGAGTGTTCATCGCCTTGACTTTTCTCTTTTAAACTGATCAAAAAGAGTGTTAACCGACATTCTTTATATAAAACATCTTACTGTAGACAACAAAAGCGTTGATATTTGAAAGTTATATAATTTACATTTTTTGCAAAGGCATTAGTTCATGATTTTTTAGTCGAAAATTTCATGTTTTTTAATCTTTCGTTTTTCTGCGCCAAATGGATCAAAAGAGTGTTTGGCAGCATTCGTGATACAAAAAATTATTTCCTAGTATACAAAAACATTGATATTAGCAAGTTGCAAAATTTCAATTTTTTGCAAAGGTGTTAGTCAATAATATTGGTCAAAAATTTAACGTTTTCTCACCTTTTTTTTCTAGTCCAAATCGATAAAAAAGAATGTTTAGCGACATTCTTTATACTAAAAAACCTTGTTTTTACCCTAAAATACCTTCATTTTTTGAAAGGTGAAAAATTTACATCTCTTGCAAAGAAGTTAGTCCATGATTTTGGTCAAAAATTTGAAGTTTCTTCACCTTGATATTTCTCTTTTAAATTGATCAAAAAGTGTATTTGGTGCCATTCTTGATACAAAAAACTTTTTCTAGACTACAAAAACGTTGATATTTGAAAGTTGAAAAATTTGAATTTTTTGCAAAGGGGTTAGTCCATGATTTTGGTCACAAATTTGAAGTTTCTTCACCTTCACTTCTCTCTTTTAAATTGATCAAGAAAAGCGTTAGGCGACATTCTTGATACAAAAATCCTTTCCTTCACTACAAAAATGTTGATATTATAAAGCTGAAAAATTTGCACTCTTTGTCATCAGGTTACTCCATTATTTTGGTTGGAAATTTGAAGATTCTTTGACTTGACTTTTCTTGGCCCATTTGACCGCAGGGTCCAGAGGAGATGTGTTTGTCGTTAGAACATCAAAACCCGTCGAAAACCTCTGAAAAAATGGGTTATTTTGATCGTGTTACAGTTTCGTTACACATTCTATATCCCGCAAACCAAGAGACGAAAAAATGTGTTTGGCAACATTTGTAGGCAGAAAAATAACTTTACTTGACTACAAAAACATTCATATTAAAAAGTTGCAAAATTTTCATTTTGTGCAAAGGGGTTGGTCCATATTATTAATCAAAAATTTGAAATTTCTTTGCCTTGACTTTTTTTTGGCCAAGTTGATTAAAAGATGTGTTTGGCGAAATTCTTGATAGAAAAAATAGCTTTTCTAGACTACAACATTATTGATATTAGATAGTTGCAAAATATGTATTTTTTGTAAAGCGGTTAGTCCATCATTTTGGTCGAAAATTTTACTTTTCTTTACCTTCTTTTTCCTCCACTCAATTAAAAAAGAGTGGTCGGCGACATTCTTGATAGAAAAATAAATAGTCTAAACTACAAAATTGTTGATATTAGAAAGTTCAAAAATTTTCATTTCTTCCCAGGGGCTAGTTCATGATTTTGGTGAAAAATTTGGTGTTGCCTCACTTGACTTTTCGCGTTCAATTAGGTCAAAAGGAGTCTTTTGCGACATTCTTGATACAAAAAAAAACTTTTCTAGACTACAAAAACGTTGATATTAGAAAGTGGAAAAAGTTGCATTTTTTTGCAAAAGGGTTACTCCATGATTTCGGTCAAAAATTTTAAGTTTCTTCAATTTGACTTTTCTGTGGCAAATTGATCAAAAAGAGTATTTGGTGAAATTGTTAACAGAAATATAAGTTGTCTAGACTAGAGAAACATTAAATTTATGTTAAAAAAGTGTAAAATTTGCATTTTTGGAAAAGGAGTTAGTCCATAACTTTGGTCTGAAATTTGAAATTTCTTCCCTGTGACTTTTTTTCTCCCAAATTGATCGTAAAAAGGGTTTGGCGATATATTTTAATAGAAAAAAGCTTTTTTTTTGGCTTTTTTTGCAAAGGGGCTGGTACATGATTTTGGTGAAAAATTGGAGGTTTCTTCACTTTGACTTTTTTGGGCTAAATTGACCAAAAAGTGTTTAGCGACATTCTCGATAGAAAAAACTTTTTCTAAACAACAAAAACATTGATATTAGAAAGTTGGAAAAATTAATTTTTTTGCGAAGGAATTAGTCCATGATTTTGGTCAAAACCCTTTGGAAAATGTCCGATTTTGCAACTATTTTAAAAAGTTATTTTTATACTCTTAAAAAGCCTGTTTTCTAAATTTTTGACCAAAGTCATGAGTTAACCCTTATGGAAAATGTCCGATTTTGCAACCATTTGCAAGAGGGATTTTTATGGTCCCGAAATGCCTGTTTTCTATCAAGAACATCACCCAACCTTAGTTTCTATGCAAATTTTCCTCTTTAACATAAAATATAGAAAATTTGATATTTTGACCAAAATTATGGGTTAACCTCTTAGGAAAATGTGTTTTTGGGGGACAATTTAAAAAGCTGTTTTTATAGTTTGCAAACGTCAATGAAGACAATTCAGATTTCTGACTAGAATTATTGGTTAACCCGTTGGAAAATATATGTTTTGTGTCCATTTCAAAAGAAGCTTTTTTATCAACACCACCACCAAAACTTATTTCTAAGCCCATTTTGTTCTCAAACATATTAAACAATTTTCAACTTTTTTGACTATTTGTGATCGATATTTTTATAGTCTAGAAACGACTGTTTTTTTACCTAAGTCATTACCAAACTCTGTTTCTAAGCCTGCTTTCAACTTTAACACATCTTAGAAAATTCAATTTGTATTGACTACAATTATTGGTTAATATCCTTCAAAATGTACGTTTTTGCAACCGTTTGAAATCTATATTTCATGGGCTGACCCCCTAGGAAACTACTACGTAAATGGACACTTTTAAGGCGGAACCTTCATTGCTTTAGAAGTTGAAAACCAGGAACCTATCGAAAACCTTACGAGGAGCCTATTGAAAATTTGGTTGTGTATGAATGTACGTATGAAAGCCTTTTTATTTGTGCAATGATTTCACATTCATGTCATTGACTTGCTTTTTTGACGCTAAAGGAAATTTATTCCTTGGTAATGAAGGGCAAATGATATGGTCGATACTTATTGGCGGACACCTCAAGAGCTCCGCGGATATCGACTACATAAAACTATAGTGTTTACTACAAGCAACAAAATAAAGGATAGTCTATTGAAATAACTGTTTTTACGCCCAGTAAGGGACATTTCTGTTGTCACTTGTTATTTTTTACTAGAAAGCCGCCCTTGAAAACACTGGGTGGTGTTTTAAGTCTATTAGTCTACCACCACAACGGATGGAAATGTATAAAAGTGATCTTAGAAAATGAGGGGACATTAAGCAGATTAGTTATTTCTATTTGTGTATAATACCAGCAGAAATGGTCAAGACATAGTACTAAACAAGCTTAATTAGCCTCGAGAAACGCTGTTTGCATGGGATCTGCGGGTATTCTAGGCGAGTCATGTATAGCTCTTTATATTTAAAATACTTGAATGTTATGTTGCAGTGTGTTTTGCTTGCTATTGTATAGATGTTACAAACCATGTCTAACGTAAGGGAACATGTTGATCTTGATCTTCATTGGTACACACGCAGGCTGAAAGAAACGATTCAAATAACACTTACATTCCAGAAACAGGGATGCCCACGATCAAGAAACATAACTGGATAGCCGAACAAAATAGGACCTTCCAGAAAAATCGCGTACAAACAGAGAAGCTCTGAATCCATCAATTCCAGCAGTTGAAAACCAACTATTCAAACGGAGTATTGTGCTCGACCTAAAAACCTAATGAAGATCGACCAGCAGTAAGCAGCAGAAACGTTGCGATCTATCTTAAAAGAGAGACGAACGTTTATACTTTATTTTATTGTAGTTAAAGTAAAGGAAAACTTTATTTAAACAGGGTGACCAATTCAGCTCCAAGGCTTGTATAAATATTATGGACCCTGCGTGTTGAAAATACTCTTTACATTAGGGATTTAAAGTTACATTTAAAAAATCTAAATTATAACAAAAATTTCAAGGAAACGTCTTTAAAAATTCTTATGAGAAAAACTGTCTTGCTTGACGGCAGAAATTCTCTGTGCCTCCAGCGATTACTATATTTAACGGGAGTTCATTGACTTAAAGGAAAGTTCCTTCTCTCGCGCTAATAATATAGTTTAACCTTTGGTAGGGGTAGCCTAATACTATGCTTTGTAAAGTAGTTATGAATGTTAGAAAATTTACTGAAATATGATTTTAAAAAAAGAGCTTAAAACCTAATAAATAAAGACAGAGAAAAGGATGTTTAGCCTCGTGATAGGAGAGTTTGCTAGAAAGATTCGGCAGGATTCGGAAGAGCGTGTTCAACGTGTTATTATCCTGCAACAGACCCACTTTGTAGGTGCTTTAGTCTACCCTTGTCTGTTTATAGCAGACTGCTCCAGGCGATCTCCCAGTCTTCAAACAACGGAAGAATTATTGTAATTTATACATGTATTGCTGCATTTCTTGTCACGGCACTCCTAACATGGCTCAGGATACTGACACATAGTCAGCGAAAGCCATTTCCAAGTCATTAAGTTGTCGTTAATCATATACAGTAGTAGTGTCACCTAAGGTAGCCAGAATGACACCCTTACCGTGAAAAGTTTCAAAAAGTTAAATAAACACACTGAAAAGGTACGAGCCGCTTCAGTTAAGCTGGCTGGAAGTTTGCCAGCAGAAAAAAATAAAATTACATACTATGTATATCATTTTCATGATGGTTTCCCATGGAATTAAGGAGAAACATAAATTCAGCTTCCTCTCTTTCTGCCTCAGAGTCTATTTTTCCAGCTCGTCGAGTCAGTGCACCAAGTCGCTTTTCAACTTTTTCCATTCTGCTCTCTGTACACTGCAGAATACTTTCAGAATTTAAACAGAAGGGCTCTGCTTCTGACTGACATATGTTCATGAAAGTTGCGTCATCAAAATATAATTTAAATTCGGGCCGCTTTTTGTTCCCTTTTAGAACTTCCTCGAATCGTTCCCCAATAAAGCGTGCCATTTCAAGCTCCTCTGCACTTTCCTCTGCGCGCGTTTTGGCGTCAGCGTAGGACTCGTTAAGCACAGAAACTAACATATTCATAAGAATAATTGTCATTGATAACACGTATAAGAAGGTAAACGTAGGCCCAATAAATGGCTTATCATTTCGAAGCTCATCAGTAGGAACAGCTGCTCCCAACAGGAATTCAAACTGGGAAATGACTGCTTGGAGATAGCTTGAGTATGCATAGATTGTGCGGCCAAAAAACTGCTTCCCTGATGCAACAAACGCGTTAAAGACGATCAAGAAGAAAAGCACGTACGACAGTTGGTAGCTTACAGATTGACGGAAAGATGAAAACAAGTAAATCACATATGGGTTAAAACGAATCAGATTCAATAGCTTAACTGTCACCATGAAAATGGCAAGGGCCACTGCGGCATTTTCCCAGTTAGCCCAGTCTAATGCCACATGAAAGTGTATAATTTCATATGGATTATCTTGGATGGCTTTTATGCTTCGCAGAATAGCCTTCGCTTTGATCATATAAAATGCTACTGACGCTACAGAGGATATGATCATTAAGAAATCCACCATATTCCAAACTGACTTAAAAAATCCTAGTCGTTGTTTGTAAAGGTGAAAAAGCATTATGATCAGGTAATAAAGTACCATGGCCATGAAAAGAAATTGGCAAATGAGGTAGAACATGACGGATCCTGAATCCGTTGTGTACAGCTCCAGCGTGTCAACCCTTCTATTAGTGTAAGCAGCACCAGTGGCGATAACTTCATAAAAGTACGTGGCGATGCTTAGAAGATTTGTGTTAATGTTAAATACTGCAAACTCCAAGATCACCGCTCGCGTTTGGCGATCAACCCATCCATGCCCGAAGGTTTCGCCAAGGACACCTTGGGCAGTTTCTTCGTCATATCCCATAACAGCAACATAGCCACCTCCTTCGTAAGTGCTATACATGGCTTTGATTGGACTGTTGTCCAGTTCTTCGCCTGTTTGATAACGCCAAGGTTTTGGACACAATGTTAGAGCCTTAGGCCACGACGTATTGTAGGGAAGTGGTTTCCAGGCTGGAAGACTCAGCGGTGTGGTATCCTCTCTTTCGCCGGAGTAGTCGTAGTAGCAGTCTGAAATAAACTGAGGAAGGGACTTGCAGGAACCTTAAAGTTAAAAAAATTATGTCACAAGGTTTTGCTTTCAGCCACTGCAAATACTTTACTAGCCTTACGGGACACCGAAATGGCTGGTGGGGATAGGCACGAACTGTGCTCGGCCATAGGTCCCGAGCGACGTGCCCTACCCTTGCTATTCACTCCCACAATCTGTGACATATAATACCACAAATAGTCACTGCCAGCGACTCGCACGTCCCTAATAGTTTTTTGACTTCTCATGAGACTCAGCCCAGAGAGGTGCTGTGAAAAAAGGGACAAGTAATTTAAAGATGTAACTGAGGGGACACAAATCGCCTGAACTGTAAGTATCCGGGAGAGTCCCTTACAATTTACTGTAACGTTGTTACAGTAAATTGTATGGGACTTTCGGAGCACCTCAAGCAGTATCCGAGTGAGGCGTTATAATCCTCTTCTTATGACACGGATTTGATAATTAATTTTCTCTATACAGATGCGATTACTGGACTATACGTGTCATCAACTTGTAATAATTGCGTCTCAATTTTCGCGAGAACAATGAGGCTTGTGGTTATTTACTGCCGACTGGTTCTCAGCAGCACTCCCTTTGGGAAACGAGATAATTTAAAACTATTTGACTCGATAATGAAGTTGAAGACTCTAGTTGGAAGAAATATTATCTTTCCATCCGCCGTTTTGCGAAAACGCGAGGCGCAAGATGGATATATTTAGTTTCTTCCAAAGCTGTCACGACTAAGCTGTAATGCCGTCACAACTAAAATGAATTCTGTTTATATCGCAAAAAAAACGGAATTGCTGACCAAAGTAAAATTATTCCTTTCGACGAATACATTTTTATCGCTCGCTGCGAATTAAGCCGCGAAAATAAAAATGAAAAAACCAAAACCGTATCGAAAACATAAAGGAAATCACCAAAAAACCGTCTTGGGAGAGTCGTAGGGATTTCATTAGACAAGCTTCGAAAAAAAGACATGAATGAAACGGTCATCTAGAAATTTTTAGCCTACCTCAAGCTATAGAAAATTCTAGGCAATCTTTGCTTTTCCGAACACATATTTCAGAGAAAGCAGTCGTTGGGTGCCCCTGAATAAATACAAGCTTGCCGTTCCAAAACCCCGCGCCGAATTTTATGAAAAAAGCCTTTCTCATAGCGGAAATGTGTTGTGGAACAGATTGGCTGTGGAGGTGCGGCAAATGACATCCCTTTATGTTTTTATAGGAAAATTTAAAAAAACTTAATTTAGAGATGTGTAATATTCTCACACGGCCTCCTTGTAAAGCGTGCTTATTGTTTTTATTATTTTACTACCTGAACGAAATACTATGTATAAATAAGGTTACCTTTCCTCTGCTGATGTGCATAAATGGTTTAAGACAATAGACTTCCTCTGGCTATCAAGAGTGTGCGTTAAAACAATGTAACTAACGAAAAAGAAATAGTCGAAGTGCCCAGCATATTGTAGCATCACAAAGTATTGCTATCTGATGTACACCTATAAAGTCTGTTTGTAAGCTCTTCCTAAAGAACACTGGATTGCACTACACTCATGGGTGCGCCACCTAAAGTGCAGCCTATTTTTTGTTAGCTCTACCTGGAGAATCACTGAGTTACACTGTACTCATGGGTGCGCCACCTAAAGTACAGACTATGTTTGTTAGCTCTACCTACAGAATCACTGAGTTACACTGTACTCATGGGTGCCCCATCTAACGTACAGCCTCTGTTTGTTAGCTCTACCTACAGAATCACTGGATTACACTGTACTCACGGGGCTTAAAGCTCGCGTTTGGCTTGCGCTCTCTTCAAAGAATAAAAGCCACAGTCCGTTTCGTCAAAAATCAAGCTTTGTTTTCCCTAAAAATTTTACACCATATCGGGCCCCCAAAGACGTTGAAAGTTTCTCCATAATAGAAGAGGTTTTTGCTAGGGTTAAACAAGTTTGGCTTTCATGAGTTTCAATACAAAGGTGCAAGACATTGTCAGCATAATTATAGCATGCAAACATTGTCATCTAATTCCTCGCACTTAGCCTGAATAAACCAAGTAACGAAGCATATAACGCATATAAGCATATAACTTTGCCAAAGAAACTATTCTTTGTATCCGTGTTACCCATCGAACAAGCGAGAAGTCAACGCATGACATTAGGTTTAACAAAGGTAATACTTACGGGTTTCACGAGTTCTATGCACTATTTTTCGCCAAGAAACAAATTTAAAACTTCAATTCTTACATTTGAGAAGTCGATTCTTTTACCTTGCATTCGACAAGAAATTAAAGGCGAAGAAAGCGATTAAATCCGACACTCTTCTTTCATAAGTAGAAAGCTGCACGAAGCCGCATGAAGTAAAATCCACCGATATGCACTGCATTCTCACTACAAATATAAACGAATGTCGTGTAGAAAAAACGACGAGGAGGAGAACAGGCCAGATCTTTGCTTCGGCAATGTATTCCAGTTCCCAAGCTGGCGTATCTCCAGAAGGGGGACTTGAAGTGGGACAAACCTTGTGATTTTTTTAGAGGCCATTTGCTCGCAAACTAATTTATTCTGACGCGAAATGAAGATTAACAAAATGTATACTGAAATTTAATACACGACAAGAAAATTTTCTCACTTCGAGGAACACGACATATTAATGGGATTAAGTCGGATTAGCTGCCCGCGGAGAAAACATGTCTGCGTATGATTGTACTTCCAGTAAAAGCCATTTGTCTCCCCTCCTGGCAAAGGTGGCAGACTCAACTCAGTTATTATAGGAACCCGACTGTTGATTAGGCCCGGAATTGAGCCCAGGATCACTGCTCCGGGATCTGATACACAACCAGTTGAGCTAACCTATCGCCGATCGAATCCCATATACAAATGTAACACCTAATCGAATGCGTAGGGAAAACAGGTTGTTAAGAGTGATGTTTAAGTATAATCTGTGAAATATTATAGGGGAAAAAAGAGGGAAAATAATTACCCTTTTGTATCCGAAGTTGTCGCATCCATGGCATGCCAATCAGCAGGGACGCTTTATTTTCAAGGTACACGTCCTCTTTGTCCTTGAGTCCATTGTACCACGGCTGACCGTATATATTTGGAAGGAACTCCTTTTCTAACCAAACACTTAATTTGTCCCCATCAGTTACCTGCATAATTGAAATATATTTTGTTTTATTAAATACGAACTGCTCTTTAAATTGTTAAAGGCTGCCCAAGTTGTAATTAAAATAAGTTCGCCGACAGTCAGCAGAAAAGCAAACTGCATTTAAGCAGTGACGTTTCTAGATCTTATCCTCCCGCAATATATTTCAGATGTCTAAAACCGGATGAGGAAAATCAGACATATTTCATAAATTAGACTCTTTTATCCCACTGAGATTACTTATCATTCAGTGGAGATTTGTCTGGCCAAGACAAAAAAACCACAACAACTGCAAAGCCATGAAAGGCAATTGACAATTTTTTTTAGGTAAAGGACAATTTCTTGGAGACATCACTGTTTACAAACATTGTTCTTGTTATTTAAATGTTTAGCGAGTGAAACAAAAGAATCTCTTGTTTCATGAACCAAAACGTTTCAATTCTGGTTGGCTCATTAGTATCAATAGGTGACGTCAGCGTGAGTATCGATATCAAACTGTGTAGCATTTTTTTAAACAAATTCGTACCCGTTCAAACTTTCCAAATGGATTCATCAGTGTCCTGGACATCATAAAGCGGTAACTGTTCTTGTTACCATAGCAAACTACAGCCAAGAAAAACACAAAAATTAAATGGATGACAATTCCCTTCGTTATGCCTGCTAATTGGACTTCTTTTTTAGTTCGCTTCCGAATGGCTTCTAATCTAGATCGCTTGAATCGCTCTTTAGGATCGTCAATCAGAGATTCACTGTCACTTCGCGAACATGTTTCTTCGTATTCATAATCTTGGTCTTTCTTTCTAGTTAGGAGAAGCGAAACAACCACTACCGCCACCATAACCTTGGTTGGCTGCACCACAAAAATGTCTTGACCATTTGAAATCAAAATGGAAGACAGCCACTGCTCGGCAACTTCTTTCCCCCACATTAAGCTGTAAAATAAAGTGAACGCTGCAGCCGCCAGAGTCGTGGTAAAGCAGAGAAACCATGCAAAGTATACACAGAAGTGGGGCAACATACAGCCAGTCTCGCTAACTTTGTTAACCAGTTGTTGAGCGTGGTCAATTTCTTTATATTTATCCCCCTTTTCACCCCTTGGTTTGCTGCTCTTGAATATGAAAACAATTAAGATGTTGACAGGTGCAACTATTAGTCCGCTTTGTACTCCAACAATGATCTGTCTCAAGGAGAACTTAAACGGTCCAACTTGGATGGCTTCCTCTGATTCTCCACCAATGTTATAAAACATTGCATTGGCAATCATTGCGCTGAAGAGAACAGACAGGCAGCATGAAGCTCTCTGTACACGTGTAAAAGTGTTGCTACAGGCTTTACCAAACACAGACATCCACAAGTGACTGTCTGCGATTTTTCTTCCAAAACGTGAGGTAACCAGACTTGAAAAAGGAACAAAGCTTCTGTTGTTAACAGTAACTTCTATAAGACCGTCCTCTTTCTCCACTGCAAGCCATCTATTTATAGGAAAGTTCCAGGTTTCCTCTGTCTGCCTGTCTCTGATTGTTACTGCTTCTACAAACCAAGATGGATTGTCTCCCGTATTATCATGTTCTAACGTTATTTCCGTTAATTTTCCCAGTGATTCTTTAGTGATAAGAACAAATCCATTTATACTTCCCCGGGAAAATATTTCGCAGGAGTCGCCTTTACTTCGCAGTGGAACGTGGCTATGTTCGTTTATTTCGCTTTTAATGCTTATTTCAACGTTTGCTGTTGTCCCTGAGTTTTTCCAAACACCTGTACTAATAGCTATGTCGTAATAATACGTTCCTTCTTCAAATATAGTGACATGTTTAGGAGGACAGATCTGTGGCAAACCAAAACGTAACACAATCCATCAGCAAGACAAAAAGCTATAAAAGGTTCCATTTATGTAAAGCCTCAAATTAGCTTCTAATACAGATGTGAATTCTGTTCTGCATGTTCTACAGGTCAATATAACGAGTCTGAGGACGGATCAATGTCAAATGAACGCAAGATTCTTAAATTCAGGAAAGGTACTTACAAAAGCCTATTGAGATTAACTGATAATGCCGGTGATTGCTAGACAACGATGACCTAATTCTGCCAGTAGAGTCACTCTATCTTATTGGCTTGTCGCAAACTCGCGTAATGACTAATATGGGTCCCCAACAATGGGTTCCCAACAACTAAAGCGGTAATAATGCTCCTTACTGTATGTCTGTCATTAACACTTCAAATGCAGTGCACCGCGTACCTGACTTGGCAAGGCCTAGTTAAAGAATTTACGAGCAAATAGATATCCTGTTAGGCTGAAGGTGAAGGGAAAGTTTTTCGTACAAAGTAATGATGTTTCAGTTTGTGCTTACCTTGTCGTCGTCTCTTTTATCTGCTCTCCTTGCAAAAACGAGAACAACAAAATAAAGAAGAAAGGCACAAGCGATGGTCACCAGTACTGAAATGTTGCCACTCTCAGCAAGGTTTGCAAACTCAGTGAAAACTTTGTCAAAGTCTATTGGATTCGGGGCTTGTATGAAGTTCCCACCAAAGGACGTCAGGTGATTGCAACGACACACAAGGTGAGTTGTGTTTGACTCAGGTGCAACCTGTAAATGAAGCAAAGGCTGAAGCTTAAGTGTCCTCTCTACAATGGGGGCATGTGCTATTACATGTACATTATGCTGTGCCATGTGACCCCGACAGACCTGCCATAGCAACGTAATGACGCCATTACGTTTTTTTGTTCTTGCGTTTGTATCTCTTGCTACCAGGAATTTTTTTTCCAAGTCGCTCAAGGGAGCTTGTACATCCCTTAGTTGCCTGGATTATGGCAAATTTTGAACAGATTCTATGAGAGCGTTTTGACAATATTTTAAAACAAAGTTTAAGGGTCACAAAACAGTGAATATACATGCTATCGACATATCTAAAGTAAATGATGAGGTCTGGAAATGCAGTTTCATCTCATAGTGGTTTGATTCTGTGTATTAAAAAAGAGAGGGATTGCTTTGGCCAATTGGGAGAAAAAAGAACTTGATTGGCCTTCGTTGGGTGTAAAAACCGCTTGGTAATTTTTTTAAAAAAATCTCGACAATCCCGACTGAGACTAATCTTTAATTTACAGCGCCTCCAGATTCCAAAGACACTGAAAACAAGGAAGGCAATAGACCACTTCTAAGTTCAAGTCCTACTCCAAGTCCAAAAACCCTCACTTTCAAAATGAGGCCAAGTGCACAACCTTTCTTGTGGAAATGAGTTTTATTTCTATGAGAATGAAAACTATTTCCATATACAAGGCTGAGCACCTACCCTCGATCGTTTTGATACAGAGGCCCGGAGGAACTCGAAAATGGGGGCTTCAAAAGTCACAAATTTTTCCCCCAGATTTTGTGTTTACATTGAGCATCCGTATTACTATTGACTGCCATTATGTTGAAGTTTCATATGCACGTTACCTGACTTAAGCAAAAAATTTGCATTCAAAAGGACCCTCGAACACTTTTCGGTCATGTTGAGGAGTCTCCGTACCAATAAAAATAAGGTGAATAAGAACAGGTATTGCAGAAAGGAAACATAAATGCAAATAAACTATTACATAGCTATTAATTTCTGCGTTCCAAATGATGAAAACGTGACGCTGCAGACATTTTCTTTTTTGTGGTAACCTAGTTTTCCTGATATCTTTGTTAATGCCGACGTGGTAAAGAGAGGTATCCCCCGAAAAAAATCCAGTCTAGCCACCTTAAGCGTGCCGATGACCGACGATTATTACCTGAGTTTGTTTAGTGTCAGACTCTGGAGGGCTACGGCCTAGGGTCAATTTAATAAAACTTCTACAAGTGTAATTTACAAGTTTGGCTGTAGTTTTGAGACCCTAAAACAATGGCTACACTTATAAATTACACTTGTAAAAGTTTCATTAAATTTCTTTGAATTGAGTCAATTCACATCCACATTAACTGGACGTTCTAAGTGTACACTGCGATACAAGCAGACTAACAAAGTCCTGGGGGGAGTGGGATATTGTACCTTTTGTTGTTATATTTAGTTATGTTACCTTGCAGCCATCTGATGTCCATTTGTCTTCATCTTCTGACCAGTACAAGCAGCTTGTCTGGGTGATTGTCATTGTATAGTTAACATCTGTAGATGAATCGTACTGCGGAATGATTGTTTGAGTGACCCCTTTTGGTGGTGGGTCCTTGACGCCAACGCAGGAGCGCTTTTGTCGACCGTGGCCGAAGCATGATCTCCTTTGTCTAGAGTTTTCACCGCTGCTTTTATTCAAAAGAAGTAGTCCGACGTAAAGAGGACCTTCGTTTGGTGGCACCACTGTTATGGAGGACTCGTCAGGAAGGCAGGATGTGCGGTTTTGGTTCTTGTTTGTCTGGTTTCCACACACTGGCTTGAAAGTAACTGTAAAGTTGTGGTCAAAGCTACTTATTGTCGGTCTGGATCCAAACTTCACATATAGGTTAACTGTAAATAAGCCCTCTTCTATCACAGCCATGTTAATTGAAACAGGGACATCTGCTAGTTGTGCATTATAAGAACGGATTGACATTTTGTCTAACTTTAGAAAAGAATGTTCATTTGGACTACTAGTATTAGTTTTTTGCTCTGCTGGGCTGCTAATTGGAATGACCATCACAATATCATCATCAAGGTTTGACACATTGATCTTCGTGTTGCCATTTTGTAACTCAAGGCCAATAACATTCGATTGAATCGGCTTGCTGCTGTTGTTCCAGCTATAAGGATTGAAAGTAAGAGCTGACATCTGCAATTGTGACAAAATAAAGATGTTCAATGGTTAACATTCTTTGCGTATCAAGAAATGGTTTATTGTGCCGACCTCAACGTTTGTACTCCATTTAGATTAATCGTCTGGTTGCCGACCATCATCACCGGACAATTATCGTCAGCAACACAACAAGAAAAAAACAATTGCGATTACACCTTCCTGATAAACCTGATTGTTAATACGGTAAACTGGGGTCATGGACCGATAAAAACGTTTGTCGTGTCTGATTTAGAATTATTTTCATGTCTTCAGCTGTTGAACAACATATGAACCTGCATGTATAAAGACCAATAAATTAAACACAAAAGAGAACCTATCAAAGACGAAGCAAAGGGGCAAGTATTTTTTCCAATAGAGAGAATTTTGTTACATCGCGTTGCTATAGTTGCAAAATTTCTGGATCTCAACAAATAGTGGTCTCGCAAATATAGCAGAAAAATTGAAATCTGTGACTTTCCTATGCATAACCTGTCTCTGTCAAGAAGGATTCAGTCGAGATCCAGAAACTTTACTACCATGGTAACTTGACGTCACACTTCTCCCCTCTATAGGAAAACAGTTTCTTGTTCCCTTAGTACCTTTGCATTAATGTCACCACTACCCATATTTCCAAGATTTCCTGGCAACTCGAATTTCGTTGGTCCTTCTTCCATGCTCAAACCCTTGATATCGTCAGGTGAGACCTTCTTTAGAGCCAACGCGAGATCATCTGTTTTAATAACAAGATTTTCGGACCGTACTAAGCGGTCAAAAAAGGCATCACTCATGTTTTGCAGGTTTTGAGAAGCCTTTTCAACGCTATTCTGAAAATAAAAGAGTATAAATACTTCTCTCGATTTAATAATGATCGCTTGCATATTGAAGTGCACTCATTGACTGCTAATGTTTGGTAATCCCATTTGAGAGAAAGGTCATATTCGTGTCAGGTAAAAGCCTGTAAGGGGGCAGTCTGGATGTTCTTTGGGGGAAATGATGTTGAATTGGGAAGGAAATAGATTAGGGCAGAAAAGGTATACACATAAACCAGTTAGTCCACTAATGAGATCAGAGGTTGTTATGGTGGTGGCCTATGTGGTATTTGTCTACTAATTATTTTAAATAATAAATAAACGAAACCATATAAACGAAGAACAATGCTTTTCACCAGAGTCCTCCTTTAAAGGAAATGTGCTCTAGAGACTCCATAAACACGTCGCACACATAACCTTATTAATTTAAACCTACCTTTGAAGATGAACTTGATCCAGCTCCTTGACTTGCACCTTTCATTACGTTCCTTAAACAACCTGCGACACCTGTAGCTGTTTCCTCTAATTCAGGAGTGAAAGGCTCCTCCGGGTCGCCCAAGGTATCGGCAAGTGCTGTTGTTGCAGTATCGGACATTTTTAGTGCCATGTCCTGAAAACAATGACATAAAATTGATAAAGTATATCCTCGTGCGGGAATATGTTTTCCTACCATCTGTAGGTGGTTTCTAAGGTTAGCTTGTCACTCGCGTGGGTCGTTTTTGACTTAAAGCTGTAATTTGAGAAGGCTGGTACCTTCATCTTTGCAGTTAGCGACCGATTTTATTATTATTATTAATTTCATTACTATTATTATTATTTTTTGGGAGAGGCAGAGATCTACATTCTTGGACGTTCGGGTGTGTCACCCTAATGCAGACTCTTACAGGGACTTGACTCCTAAGCAGATCTACAAGAAGCATGAGAACGAGAAGAAGAGACAGTATGCGGAAAGAGTAAGGGAGTTCGAACAGGAAACCTTCACTCCCCTAGTTTTCACGACCACAGGTGGAAAGGCGGATGAGTGTGTTAAGTACCACAGCAGACTTGCGGAGCTGATCGCAAATAAGAAGGGAGAAAGTTAATCACACGCAATTTCCTGGATAAGAGCTAAAGTATCTTTCGCCATCGTACGCTCTGCGACACTATGCTTGACAGGCTCAAGATCCAGAAGAAGACAGCTACACTTTGTTTACTCAGACCTACAGATCGCCCGAATTAATCTTTTCAAGGATCTTTTTTAATAAAGAATTAGGAATTTAGGAATGCGAGATTTTATTCTTTTTAACTTGTTTTCTTTTTAATATCAGAGACGGATAATTCTCTTTTGTAATTACTTAATTTAATATGAGTTTGACCGAATCTGAACCGCAAGGAATGTATTTGCGAAATCGTTGTTGACACAGTGATTGCTATTTTTAAGATTTATATAATTCTTAATGCTATATAGTGCTTAATTCTTACTTCAAATATTTCTGTAAATTATGAACATATTTTTTTAAACTTCAATAAAATTATTATTAGTTAATGCTCTCAACCCATAACCCCTTAGATAAAAGCAAGTAATAATATTATTATGTTATTATTATTATTATTATTATTATTATTATTATTATTATTTGCCTCACGATTTCACTTATTCACTCGGAAGGAAGGAAGGAAGGAAAGAATCATCGAGAGAGAGAAAGTTATTTATCAACTTTAATATAAGAAAATGTCCGAAGAATGTGCATAAGAACAGAATAGGAATCACTTTAGCATGTCAAGACAATGAAGAAACAATAAAGCAACCAACAATCAGCCAATCAATTGCAAAGAATGGATGAAAGACCCAATTATCTACCATTCAACAGCATTTGGAAGGGAATACTTGATCTTAAATTTTACTAGTGACATCTTACACTTGAAGACGCCAGTATAGTTATTTTGAAAAACTTAATATAGTCGTTGTTATAGCCCCTTTACTGCTTCTCAAGGGCGAGCAAGGGACGTACTGGGGTAGAAAACAACAAGGAGCTCACATCATTAAAAAGGCTGCTCTCTATGTGAATTACTAGCTGCTATGACAAAAGAAATAGGGTCAGGGATGACGATGGGTTGGTTAATGGATAATGATGGAACGATGTAAGAGATACGATAATTAGACAAGCATTAAACAGAAGATTTTGATACCACAGCGTTCGCCCCATCTCCTCCTCCTCCTCCGGTTGCCTCGTTGATGACACCCATAATCACATCAGTCATCTTGATACTCTCAGGTTTTATCGCTGAGAACTTCTCCGTTATTATGGTTGAGATCTGAGTAGATCAATGTAATATTAGCATTAAAGGATATAGCCAAAACCGTCAAATAAAAGCTCATCCCAACGACTTATTCCTATAATGTCTGTTGCTTCATGCCTCATACCTTCATGCTAAACTCTTCGCATATAATAATACACCTTTATCAAAAGTATCTTGGCAACTAAAACTCGTCTCATTGAGGAAACACCAAGTGCGGTGGCTTTGATTTTACCTCGTATTTTGGTTAGGGAGCACAAACACTTTGAACCTGCACCAAAAATATCACGCCTTGCAACATCTACTGACATTCAAAAGGGGTTCAATTTACGACTGAATTCTGAAAAGATAAATGGTGTCTTTGTAGACACGTCTAGATAAACACATTTTTGCCCGTAAAAAGATTGTAAATTTTCAAGTCCGGCATTATTGCCTTATTCACCACATTTGCTTTTGCCTCCTAAAAACCGAATGGATGGCATGTATAGCAAAAAGTCAATACAGTATAACACAAAATTAGCATTGAAGTTCATTAAAGTGCATTCTGTAGTCTTACTGAAAGTGTATGATTCGAAAACAAAAGGAATGGCTACCTAGTTCAACCATGAGTTACCCTTATGAAGTAAAACGTACGTACAAGTATCTTTGTAAGCGAACTCAATCCTTGTCCACAAAGTGGTTTTGCGTTGGCAGCTTTCAGCACAGACAGCGCCAGCTGTGCGGCCTGGCTGACTTCACCTTTGTTTAGAAATCCGTCCAACTTATTGTCGTCCCCGACTACAAAGCGTTTTAACTGCTCTTCCAATTCACTAGCTGGAGTGAAACATGGGTCAAACTTGGAGGATCCCTTGACCTTTTCAAGGAAAGAGAAGACTTCTCGTAATGTAAAAAGATAATCATATCATTAACCTCGAAAGGAATGTGCTATGGTTTTAGTATGTGTAATAAAATGTTGCTTAGTAAAATTAGGAAATGATTTTATGCGCTTTTACTCAAAATTCTATAAGTTAAAAGCTCAGAAAATCATTTCCGAATTTTATGAGCATTTAAAATGATAATCTATTAATATCATTGATGACAATATCGCTCACAATCGTAGGTTTTGACTTGTTTATCGTATCGAGAACTCCTAGCATTAAAAATTATAGATCATACATTTTGTATAAATTTCTCGTCATTTCCTTAAGTGTTAGACAAAAACCCGTTAAAAAAATTCTCTTGCTGTTTGTGATTGCTCAGTTACGCTTGTCTAGGTTTCCGGAAGGTTGAAATAACAATTTTGTACTTTCACAGTGAAATCATAAATTAACGCTGTCATCTCGCACCAAAATTAGGCAGTAGTTTGTCATCAATAGTACATATGAATTTATCTTATGGGAAACATATAAGGTGAGCATGAAACCACCTACAACTTGATAACGAACCACAATAATCCGCGTATAAAACCATGGTATTCTGGTTAGGATGATTACAGTAACTTAGGATTCTTTCTACATTTCTCTCTTGTACAATACACACAAACTCTAGCGGCTATCGTTTTTATGAGTTTACCTTAACAGACATAGTCTCCACAACCTTTACGCCGACAGAGTTCTTTATAATGATGCTTATTGGTAGCCGAAAATCGTTTTCTGGCTGTCCGGCGGGTAACACTGTTGTGGCCGATTTTGGAGAGCTTCCATAAGATATTATGTCCTTTCCGACACGGAATTCGTAAGTTATCGGAGCATTTTTGTCTTCCCATTCAAAGCACTCAAACGTAAACTCCGTCTCAAGCGCCACACCCTCGTTGGCTGACGCCTCGCAAAACCCACCGTGTGGAACTCCGGCGGTCTCGAACTCGAGAACGCCAAACCCTTCTGAACCTGCTTGAGATGTTACGAGGAGTTGTAAACTGAAGTAGAAACCAGAGGGCAAAGAATTTTTCTTGATAATCATGTTAGGGGCATCTACCGCAGTGGATGTCATATTGGGCAAAATAGGTATATTCTCCCACGGATCTGCCTCTTCCTTTCTTTGCTTTAGACGCCACTCGTAAACTGAGCCATTGCAGGCTGCATTGGGACATTCGGAAGTCACGCGGAACTTGTTTGAAGCGGATATTACCTTACCGCAATCAATAAAGCATCTAGAAGTCGACAGAAAAACAAAATACCTTGATACTTCAGTTCGCCTCTATTTGTTAATACCGCTCTCTGGCACTTAATCTATTTATATTTAAGGCAACTTTGCATATATCAGAAATTCAAACAAAGTCTTACTAAACTTTAATACCGGGTTAATGACTTGTTTAGATAACAAAGAGAGTATCCTTTTTAATAAGATGTTGCAAATCAAGGGGAAAGCTGTTTTCAATAATTTCAGCAATGAAAAGTGCTAATAGTAGCCATCTTGATAAAATTTCTGTCCAGATACCTTAGATGAAACTGGTACTGACATGATTTAACTCATCCTTTTGATTAATTCAAAAGCTGACCTTATTTTATATTGTGAGATAATTAACAATTAATGAATGAGGCTGAGTATCTTTATGAAGAATTATGGAGATCGAGGAGGGTGTTATCCGTCGAGGCCGTAGGCCGAGGCGGATAACACCCTCCGAGATCTCCATGATTCTTCATATGATACGAAAGCCGAATTCAATAATTGTTTTATTATTCATTCAAAATAATTCCTAGTTTAAAAACATGGCTAAAACATGCTTATCGCATGCTTACCGCATGCTTACCGTTAAGTTCATCTTCCGATAGTGCACGTTTAGGTTTGTGCAGCTCCGCAAATATTCTCCAAACAGCGGATGTCGCCCTTCGAGTTGTCTTCTTGCTGTTCTTGCCCTGTTTTTAGCTATTTTTTTCATCAGTAACTGGTTATGGTGAATTAAACGTGTGCTTTTAGCCAATCAGAATCGGGAAATATTTTGAATGAATAATAATGAAAATTAAGGCAATAAGCTTAAAAATTATACTCACATCCTTAAAATGTTCCATACTGATAATTCTTACCTCAGCACCACTTGCGGTACTTCCCCAGCAGCTATTTCAAAGTTCATTTCAGCAAAAGCACTTCTTGTATCTTTGGAAACAGTCAACCTTACAACATAAGCATTTCCAACTTCGAGGTTATCTGTATTGATAGTTATGGCCGTAGCATTGTCGTTTTCGTTCACAAATGCACCGAAGCAATTAAAACTGCTTGAATTGTTCCATAAACAAGACCAAGTGAAATTAAGGCCAGTGTGGGTTCCAGGACCAATGTCTCCATCATAACTGAGTGAACCATCAACAGTAACAATTTCTGGAGACCCCCATCGAACACTGCTCCCACCGTCAATTATTGCAAGTACTGGACCAGGGATGCTTTCAATGAAACCATAATCAAACGCTTGGAGAGTCTGCGGAGCGGCTGGATCACCAATCTTGACTGATGCAGTGAATTTAATTTGATAGATACCCGAGGTTATGGATCTTCTGTTTATGATCCACTCAGCGGTTCCTTGACTTACTATAGACCCTTCTGCAGACTCTGAAGCTGCCAGCTCTGCTTCACTTACCAGTCGCCATTGCAGTACGCTTTCCACAATAGAAACACCATCTGGTAAACCTTGAATTAGGGCTTCCTGAACGCTTTTGGCGGCTCTCTTAATAGGGGTGGCGTGATACTTGTCTTTAGAAATATTTCTTATGGACACAAAGAAGTCACCTGTTAAAAACCGCAAAATGGTCATCACAGAATGAAGTACCATCATTGCAAACCCATCGACATAATACTACATCTCGTAAAGGTATATATGTATATCGCTATGCATAAAAAAGGGGGGACTGCTGAGGAAAACACACCTTCCGGATCGCACGTCAGACCATCCCCAGTGTAACCAGTCCGACAGCTACATGTGAAGGAACCATCAGTATTGTAACAATGAGCAACGCCATGACAATTGTGAGTTCCTGCGGTACATTCATCTATATCTGTGAATTTGAATGCGATTTAGCTTAAGACATCAAATAGTACCTGAAAATGGCAAAAAATAGTGATCTCTCTAACGCAGAATATATATTGGTTGGACAATAGTCGAAATGTAATGAGTGAAGCGCTATCAGCCTGAGAGGAAAAAACAGATTTTCTTATATATGAAGTGCAACTGCTATGAAGCACGTCAGACATCTGTGTTATATGTTCTCTGATTTTCACCGTGCGATGGCATTTTACACGCGAAAGAATTTACTAATCGATAGTAATGTATCAATTTTTTCAATCATAAATTGTGCACTGTCAGGGAGCTCCCAGAAAAACCTGCGGCACCTTTGTTTTCATTTTTTATGTTTGCCGGCTTTCACAACCTGTCTCCACCACAACCTGACTGTCAGCTGATGCTTACGAAGTCGTACGTTTAAACTGGGCTTGACGAAACAAGAAAATTTATTCTTACCTGAACAGTTAACTCCATCACCTGTGTAGCCTCTATTGCATGTACAGAAAAAAGACCCAATCGTGTTGTTGCAAGTGGCATGGAAATTGCAATTGTCTTCATTTGTGAAACATTCTTCAATGTCTATAAGTAGCAAAAAAGGAAGAACTTCTTTGGTTTTCTGTCAATATTCTTTTTTTGTTAGTAATACGTTTTGGACAGTCCATGCATCTAGTTAGTCGGGCAATGAAAAATCACTTAAGATCCGTTTATATTGAGTAAGGTTACCCCAGGTAGAAGGGTCACTCTCCTACCCGAGCTACGCTGGGCGAGGCAACTAAAAAAACCTAACCAATAAACTCTCGCACAGCAAGTAATAGGAAACAATAGAGCCGTAGAAATTTCCATAACTATTCTACTGGATAAATCTCAAAACGAAGAACTGAGGAGCGATACCTGTACATAAATGTCCATCTCCACTAAAGCCGAGGTTACAAGCACAAGTGAATGAGCCAGCAGTGTTAGTACAAGTAGCATTGTCATGGCAAGTGTGGGTAAATGTCGCACATTCGTCGATGTCTAAGGAAGACAATTTCAAATTCAGAAGAACAGTGTATTAAGAATGATAGATCTGGTTCTTTGCCTCAAGGTTATTTCTTAGTGTTGCATTGCGCATCCTTACTGCGCATAATTTCATGAGTAATTAGCGCGCTCATTAAAACATGGCGTCTTTTGCCTTGCGTCATGTCTTCCCAGAGAATTAAATCTTATTTTTTTTTATTCCCAATGCCCAAAAGAAAGAATCGTCGGATACGTGTTCAAAGCAAGTACTCGTTAATGTAATCATGTTACTTCTCTAAAGAAAAATCATTGCGCATATACAAGATGCTCCTACTCCTAAACGAGTATGGGAACCCCAATTTAATTTATAATTTTAGTTTCTACAACATAAACAACCAATTGGTAAAGTTTAACAAAAACGTCACTTCATTTTTTATTTCCTTAGGCTAGCCTCACCTTGGCAATCCACCCCATTTCCTGAGTATCCTTGATTGCAAGTGCAGGTAAATGCCCCAATAGTGTTGTTGCATTGAGCGTTAATACTGCAGTTATGTGATCCAGATTGGCATTCATCGACATCTGTGAGGAAAAAAGGAAAACGACTTCCTTATTTAAATGAAATTTAGACAATTTTAAATTGTAGCGCCAGTATAAAAACCTTTAAAATTGAACATATACCGCAGTACCCTAAAGTACTGATCCATTTCATAGACACTTCATCGGATCCCTGTCACGTGGGAGTTGAAGTTGACGTGTTCTACAAACTAGCTTTTTTCCTTTTTTGGAAAAACGTTTATTTCTTTCACATAAATTGTTGCAACCAGAAGCTTACAGAAGGTCTAGATTGTGTAACTGTGTTGAAAGCTTCACGGAAAATGAGAAGAGAGCTGATATTGCAGTCATTTTTGTTCATGACAAAACACACAAAAGTGTTCAGATTATTACATAAAAGAAATGATTGTAATTTTTGATTTAAGAGATTGCTACTTATCACTAACCACTGCAAGGCACTCCAGCATAACCCGGATCACAGATACAAGTGCTGGAACCAGGCTTAGCCGAACAGGCATCGTTCACATCTGCAAGAGCCACACATATTTACACACAAATTATCTTAAATTAGCAATTAATTCGTTTATACTATGTATACATGTATTCGTTGTATTCTGGTCAAATTTTAATCCATAACCGAGAAGACACACGAGGCTAAATTAGTGGAACCTCCTTGCTGAATTTTTACTTTAACCCAGCCGGAAGAGTGGTTGATGGGACAAAGAGGGAAACTGGGCGTTAGCTGGGAATGTAAAGTTTAAGAATATAAATTGGTCTTGATATTAAGTATCCACTCTAGGTGACAAGAACTTCCTTAGTCACTGGCGAGATTGCTTAAAATGTAAAAGGGGTCCCTACAATAACAAAAATTCTCCCAATTGCCTAAAACCTTCCAAGGCAACAAGTAACCCAAAGAAATAAAAGCTAAGAAACACGGGTAACACTAGAGCCATTAGGACTATAAATAAAATAAATAATTGTAAATGGTCTCGTGAATCTTTGCCTTTTGTATTTAGGATATCCAATCTAGTTTGCAGACGCATTTTCGTTGAGGAAAGAAAATTTACCGAGAAGCGTGTAATGAATTATAGTACATGGGGCTGATAGTTTCATATTTATACGATGTAGTGTTTCCGGAAATGCTCTCCTAATAATATAACAGTCACTTATCCCAAAGGCTAAACTGGGCGTTTCCCTCCCTCTCCTGTTATCCTCTCTTGCCCAGTTCTATGTCAGATAGACTGGGATTTTAAAAACAGCAAAGTGAAAGCGTGGATATTATACAATTATCCCCCGAAGGGCAGGTGTATAGTGGTAGTATATATATAGAGACGCGAATCGTCGAGGTATATATCTAGCGCTATGAACCGATCGACCCTGAGGGGGATAGTTGTTTAAGTATTTACCAAATAAGTTGGATAAAGTCAAAAAGGAGCTTTTTGTAAATAAAAGACGTCACTTAGTTAGACTTTGTTTACGTTTCAGTTGACAGTGTTATGGGGATCATTTTTTAGGAAGAAAAGGAAGAAAACGTTTTTCTACCGACCAGTAAACACCGATAAGCCAAATTTTGTCTCTTTCTTGGAACTTGAAGGTGCAGCTGCTTCATTTACCTCTAAAATTTTATCTTTCGAAACTGTCGCGACAAGACAAACCATTTTGAATCCCGTTCCAAAACAGAACGCACGAAAATTGCTATCCACTTATTTGGTGAATACTAAATAAGGTAAGCGACAATTCAGAGAGCAAGGTTGAAATCTGTAAATAGGACACCGTTTCAGGACAATTCTTACCATTGACACCGCAGTAACGAGCATTACAAGAAGCGAGAGCCGGAAGCTGGTAAACGTAAAATCCATCGCAATTACGTATCTTAACTGATATTTTAAGATGACAGCAGCTTGAGCCAGAGTGCATACATACTGTTCTTGATACCAAAAGGTAAGGTTCTGCGGGGTGTTCGCCATCGAGCCAGCCAGCCATTCCCGTGTTGCAGGCAGACATAGGAATGCAGTGGGAAGACATCATTACTCCAGCTGCTCCCGCAAAGCGGTACCACTGGTCATTGCCAATGCTATCATCACAGTACGAGCCCCCATCATTAGAGCTCCAGTACCTATTGGGTTCACTAAGATTGGTGTAGCCTTGATGAGTACACTCTACTGGCGGAGTAACTGTGCGATAAAAGTTGCATGTTTTCTTAGAACTGATGGCTTAGAATACACAACTTAGTTAGTGTCATAGCGGAGCTCCACGCGATAGCGAAGCGCGCACGGGCGGAGTCAAATAGCTAAGAAAAGCTGCCCATCCGAGAATATTTGGTAATCACGTGACCGTACATCGACCGAACGTCCGTCCGCATCACAGGGAAACCAATGTTTAATCTCACACTTTTTTACTAGTTTGGAAGCCCAGCTGCAACCTTATATTGCACATCCATATCAATTGAAAACTGTCAAAACAAGGTATTCGACGACCAGTATCACCTGACCGTATCGCGGGCTCGGGTATTGACCCATCCCAGGTCGAGTATTTTTTTGAAGTTACCCCCTGACAAGTTACCAGTTTTCAAATGATCTCAGGCTCAAGTTCAATTTTTTTAAATGCAGAGCTCGAGGAGATAAATTGTGTTAATGACCTGCACCTTTAAAATTTTGATTTCAAATTGATCTCGGACGCGAAAATTCAGACAGGTATTACAGCCAGGAAAGGCAAATGCTTTTTACACCATGGTCACGCGTTGGACACGCTTTACGTCAAATGTATGGGCTCTGATTGATCAAAATTTGAGAGTTGAGTTCCTGCGGAAAAATTTATAAAGCATCTGGAAACATGTTTACTGATAGCTGAAGCTGAAAGACTTTTGTGTCATCTTGTGATGTTTTTAAATGCCTTTCTTCACTGGCTGTACAAAATGAAATACAGCTGCTTTCAAGATTCTTCTGTTATTCATGGCTGGTTTGTTTATTAGGTTTTTGGTTGAGAAATGCGCACCTTGTCCAAGTCATCGGAAATCCGATTTCAGGTGGTATCGTTTTCGTTTTTCACCTTGCCTGATGCGTAAGAGGGTTAAAAAGTCTCAAGGGATTCTGGCCTTACTTGGTGGTTTTCAGGAGCTGCATCTCGACTGGTAAGCCGGAGCAATTATTGAATTTGATGTTTTTTTTTTCTGGTTTCATCAAGTCGAGCGTAGTTTATACGGCTAGTTTATACACGTTTGATCTGACTTAGTATCAGGTTTAATATAAGCTTACGGAACTTTAAAAGACCTTTAGACATTTTTCTTACCGCAAATAGAAAGAAAACGTTCCGAAGAATATTTAGTTATAATTTTCGCTGTAAAAAGAAAGCTTTGAGCGATTTTCTTGCCTCGAGTTCATCTTGAAAAATAACAAACACCGGGAAGCCGGGTTAAAACATGACCTTAAATCTGCAAGGTGTTAAGCTTACATGCTTTTAAGCATTATTACCCTATAATTTATACCACATAGGATCAGATTTTTATGACTGAACAGTCCCGACATTATGGAATTGTCTCCATGAAAACGATTTAAAATAAGGTCAATTCTATAATTTGTTGTGCAAAGGAAGCGCGTGCTTCGATCGTCCTGAATATTGAGAGAGTGCAATTTGCCTTGCAAAATTGTGAAAAACTGCGTTCTGTCCGAGGTCTCTATGACAAAAAAAACAGTGCCCCATAGTACTGTTTACCTCAGATGTGATCTATAAAAAGTAAAAAGGCTGGTTTACGCGTTAACAGATTTGTTGGCAAGATTTTTTTTTTTAATTAAAGTTGTCGAACACAAAAAAATCGCCCTGATTTATTACTTTGGCCTTCCTTTTAGACAAAGGAATGCAAGCTATAAATTACAACGTGTAATAAATTGGCTGCACTGAGGAGGACTATCGTGTCTTACAACTGGGCTTTATATGTAAAATTATATTTCGGGGCTGTCCAATTAACCTCATAAAATAAAGGTGGTGTAGGTGGGCGACTGGGATATTTGTTTGGGAAGAATTTGCCTTAGGGGCCTAATCTACTGTCTCCTAATCTCTGCTTCAAATATCTGCTTCAGGAGACGTACTCGAGGAACCTATGAACTTTAAATTTCTGGCAATATCAAATGTAGGCTGTAGGATACTTTTCTACATTCTGCTCAGCTTTGATTTTTCCTAGTCTTTCTCCAAGGACTACCTCGATGATAATGTCGTGTGGGATCACGTCTTACTCTGGAAAGTGCCTCTTTGGTTAAAAGCGAAGTGGAGCGTACTTGTCTAATTCCTTCGCCTTCTTTTGTCTCCATATTTCCTATCCACAAAAATCTACCTCCAGTAGTATATGAACTTGTCTTCATTTTCAATTATTCTGGCGTCAGGTATTTGATTTAACCTTGGCTTTTTCCGCCTAAACTGACGGCAATACACTTAGCATGATGATTCTCGTAGACTGGTTTCGTTTGTGTTAAGGTGGAATACATCGGGCCCAAGGCTTCAATCTACCAAAAACAAACGTTCCGCCCAGCTCGGTGTCATGTAACACATTTATAGTAACTGTTATACTCATATATTTATAGTGACTCAAAGCTGTTAACTCTGCAAGAAGGTGTGACCTATTTTTTTAGGCTACAACTCATTCGGAATGTGTCTTAACAGTTGAATGGTACTCTTTTGGTGGAAGGGTAAAGTTCCTGGGGCCCCGCGATGGTGCTCCTCAGTTTTTTGTGCAAGGCAAAGCAGTCACTCCCTAATTCATCTTCATTCCATCTCGTTTCCACAAGCCTTCCTTGACATTCCTCTTTTATGCTGCCTTTGCATATTGCCCAATAGATAACCCTTCTACCTGCGTTCTGCTTTTGCGGTTCCAATCCGAAAGGTAAACAGGATAATTTCTTAGTTAGCAATACTTTCCTGGCTCGTTATCTACCATATAACGTAGTTTATGGTTACAATGCCTATGTTTGTAAGTGTCTCCTCTGTCCTTCTATCCAAGGGGCGATTATAGTAGTCTTGTGGGACTGTTTTCACGGTTTCCAAAGATGGGTGTGCCAAACTCTGCTGTATCTACACAATCTGCTTCCTGTCTCCGCGGGAGCTGGGCCCTTGCTACTTGTTCATGTAAATGCTGTTTTGTTTCTTTCACTTAGCTTTATTTTGATTTAATTAAAACCGGTTCGCTTCCATCAACCTCACTAAAATGTGGCCAATCGTTTCTTTAATACCCTCTGTTTGATAACTCCCTTTGTAGTAACCTTAACATGTTAAAGTTTTTCTGTCCTGTCTGGATGCCTGATCTGTAAGACTTGATAAAACTAAACTTACGTCGCCTGAATTTTCATCCCATAAGTCTTTCATTATTCCTATGAAACAATTCCTCTTCTCATCAATCGCTCTTCTCTCTCCGATGAAAGCAGTTCCTTTGCTTCTACATTTAAGAGGCCCTGCGCCTAAGAAACGACCGATGATTTCCGGCTAAAAAATAAAATCGGCCGATTTTTATCTCCCAAGTAGAGGTTACCGAATACTATTCAAAAGTGAATTTCTTTTGTTTCAGTTTCGCTTTAAACCAAAAATATCGAGTCGCAAACTTTTTCCGTCTGATAGCAGCAAAATCAGGCCTAAAATAAGCTCTCGCAAAAAACGGTTCAGAAATCACTATCGCGACGCAAAACAACGAGAAAACCACACAGTGATGAAGAAAAAGGCCTTTTAA
>CALNXK010000029.1:2117500-2120000 GCA_942486035.1 Porites lobata
TAGAGCGTTTTACTCACGTCCGTAGCAGCTATGCAACTTTATTGGAACAAAAGAAAGCGTTTTATATGAAGAGATTTCAACTCTCACAAGATTGTCGAGATTGTTTCGGAACACCAAAATGGCCGCTGTTTCATTGTTTTGAAACACCAATATGGCCGCCGTGACCTCATGTGAAAACGCTCTATAGGAGATAGATAAATTAATATAAGGTTAAAAAATTACAGGCAGGCAGAACACTAACCATCGTATGTACTACAATATCGCAAAGAACATCTGTGAGTAGGTGGCAGCTTATAAACGTAGAAGCCAGAGCAGTTATAAATATTGACTTGTCTTGTCTGCCAGCAACATGAACCATCTTTGTTGAAGCAAACTGTCCTCGTCACCTCTCCGTCTTCAACTGTTGGATGCTTCCCGTTTAACCAACCAGGGGCATTGGCTTTGCAACGATTTGTAGGAGGAAAGATTTCTGGCAGGGATGTCCCAGCGTTTTTAACAAAGCGGTACCATTTATATTTCAAGTCACTGTCACATAGTGAAGAAGATGTTACGCAACTTACAAGCCTACACGTACCAGTCAACGTACTATACGAATTACATGCTGGGAAAGTGTCTGAAATTCCAATCGAAAATAACCTCGGGTTACTAAATGAAATTGAGGAAGGTAAAGAAATAACAATAATAATTTCGGCACATACAGTTTTATCTTTTCTTAGCCTTTTATGTACCGTAAGTTGTTGTATTTTTATTTTGTTGTTGTTGTTGTTGTGTCATTTTACACTTTTTGTGTCAATTTTTTTTCCAGAGGTCTTATATTTGCAACTAGTATTTTGTGTTTGTTTTTTTCTTTGCAGCAAACAAATCAGTTAAGGCGTCTACCGTAGATACTTTTGGTTACTTTTCTCTTGAAATTTGTACTTCTATGGTTATCGTTCTCTGTTTGTTAATTTCAATGTTAATCGTATTACACACATAAGCAAAAAAGAAGAAAGAAACACAAACTTATTATTTCCCGATTCAAAGGCTAAACATGCCCAAAAAAATACTATGAACATTGAAATAATTAGCCCTACTACGCTTCGCAAGTGAAATTCTTGTAAGATTGAAGAGAGCACAAAAGCAATGAGAAGAAAAAAAGATCAATACAACTTGATACAAGTGGGCACGAGTTTTTCACACATTTCCCGATGTTCTCAACTAACGCCTGAATGATTTCAGCATGTTGCTGTTAACATTATTTTGATCGCTAAAACTGGTCAAGATGCAATGTAGCCCAAAAAAATCCCTTTCAACGGGGTTTTTGTATTTTGAACACTCAGCAGCGCCTTTGCAAGATATTTCCTGAAGGTGTCGCTAGCCATAGTATAATCGCAACACCCGAAAATTTCAATAGAATTTGTCCTCATGGCACATGGTGAAAGGATCCGACTTTTGTTCGAATCGACAACTCTCATTCTCCGGTTCTTCCAAATTAAGCAACAAAGCGCACTACAATACTTGCTATTATCATTATCACAATCAATGTAAACATCATCATCATTATCACTATTGTCATTATCATAATAATTATTATTATTAAATAATTTACATAGGTTTGGTTTGCTTCCTTCACGATTTCAGGAAACATGAACACATTTCAGGAACATGATCATACCACTTGACTGCTGCATTTATCTCGTATCTCTTGCACAGATTCCACTGATTGTAGGTTGCCGCCTTGCTATGCTTTAAAAATTACTCTGTCTTGGAAAGCTCAGGGCAGCCAAAAACCAGACACTTCCCAGTTTTTTCGTACTTCTTACTGACTCCGCGCTGTCATTTTCTGCCTTCTTTAATGATGTGGTGCCAATAAGTTCTGGTGGCAAGGCTTTGATCTTGGCCTCTAATGTGAGCCTTGCTCTAAAATTGCGTGATGAGGGTGAGGAGAGAAGACTTTATCAGCGTCAGTGGTCCACTACAGTAGTGTGCTTGTCAAAATAATGGACGTGTGGCGGCCGTCCGCGTGGTGCGTAACATCTTCGAGGCCGATATTACTGACGCAGCATAGCTAATAGATGCATTAAAGGCATTTAATTCCTTAATAGAAGGGAATGAGGCGGCCCTTATGGCAACCTGAGCAATTAACCACCACCTATTATTCATCGCTAAAGGGATTGAACCGATCAACAGAGGGAATTACTCAAGGAGACCGCCGAGCAATAAGCTTCTGTGCGACGTGCATTCAACAGATGACAAGCCTAGGAGTTTCCGGGTCGTGCTGGTTTACTGACAAATGCGACTGGTGTTTGTTCGTTAGAAGAGATAAAGAAATATGGAATGAGCTGATGGAGACTGGTCCCAGTAAAGTAAAATCCTATAACAAGCATGAATAGACACAGCTTCACACAAAAGATGCGTGAGGTTATTCACAGTATTGCCACTGCGATAGAAGGGTTTAGAATACTTCCTCTGAGCATGATGCATCAGTCATTCCCAATTAACATTGCTTCTTAAATAAAAT
>CALNXK010000029.1:2125000-2157500 GCA_942486035.1 Porites lobata
TTTATTTGCTTTTGAAAGGTTCATAGCTAATATTAGAATGTAGTTATTCAAGAATTTAGACTGGCAGAAACGCCTCGAATGTTAAGTAATCTTGACCCATGATCAATCACCGTAGGGGAGGTAATAGTCAGATATAACCCAGTTTCATTTGCTAATAAACTAAGAATCGTGACTCGATAGCAAGTCAGATTGTCTATTTATATTACTAACAGATGCAGCCCTTCGTTCTATTCAATTCTATTACTTTAGGCCATAGTTATTAAAGTGGAAAGGTTATGAAACCCGTTAGACTGCTTTGTTATGTTTTTAATTCGTTGTTTTTTTGGACCTGGCCGTACACAACGTTCAATAGCATCCCTATCATTTTAAACTTAGTGGCCAATAGAGACATCGCATTAATTTATTCAACAACTACAGCACCGTTGTTTTCACCTTTGATGTTTGCCGGCTTTCATAACCAGTCTCCTTTACTATGTTAAGGCGAAACAAACAATGAAAATACTTTTCCTGATGCTCCTTACGAATTAAATAAATTTATACTTTAGTGTAGTTTGACTTTTGAAATGGTACTCGACGTTCGGTCAAAAATCTGTTGCCAATTCGCAGAATGTGCAAATTTGTCTATCAGATTAACGTTGACAAATTTTCGCACATTACATCCTTTCTCCATCAAATGCATTAGTTGCCATCTTCTCCCATAATTACTACAAGATATACTGTATTTTATTTATTTGCATGGACTTTAAACTATCTAACCAATCGTGTTAGGAAAAATCAAATTCTTTTTGCTTGAACATTGTTATGGTAAAATGACTTCATCACCGCTGATTGGGAGGTAATCTCCCTTTAGATTTGCTTAAAATGAAGTCGCTAAAAAACCTAAGACTTCTGCATTCAGCGAGGCGTTTTCAAATTCTCAGCCTTTGAAAATACATTTTAAGTTTAATTTTCACTCATTAATTCTTTAAAAGGACCTTGGTATTTTCTTTTATGAAGCTGTGTTTGTTTTTGTTTGTTGTTTGTTGTTTTGTTTTTTTCGTTTTGATGCGCTCTTGATTAGAAAACGTGAACAGGGCTGCATAACTTATCAAGCCTCGTCAAACTTACCAGAGCAAATCACGGATGCGTCTTCACTGTGAGCACAATTTTCTACGCCCCATCCTGCATGCGAACAGTCGTTGATGGAGCTTTCATTTCCAACGCAAGCGACATCGTCCAACCATGTTGGGTCTACTCCCTGACCAAAATGAGCATACCTTAAGGCACTTATGGCAAAAAGATAACCAAGTTCACGACAAACAACTTTTGCATCATTTTTTCCCCAAGAGTCATCACAAACGGTTCCCCAGACGCCATTGTGAAGTACTTCTACTCTTCCTTCAGCGCTCGAGCTTCCTCCAACCAGTCTCAGACCTTACAGGAATTGAGTTATGGACTAATCTGTTGCTTGTTTCAACATTTCGACATGAATATTAAAATAAGAGAGAATATACCTTTCGATGCATCGTCCAGCATATATCATTTAACCATTGTTTCATGAGTGAGCGTGCGTTAATTTCGAGATATGATCATGAAGCCCTTGGGAAGTTTGGAGAGCACGCGCCGAGAGCAACTCTAACTTCTTGAGTTCTCTCCAAACATCCCAAGTGCTTTATATCCCAACATACGCATAACTGAAGCATAAACCAATTGTTTTATAACATTTTCAATGTCTATTGGACTATTTGTTGTTTTTGACTCAGCTATGTTTGCAAATGCTTCAAACACAGCGAAAGTTTACAGAAGTCGCTTAAGATAACATTTAAAAGAGTTTTTAGAATCATGTTGACGTAAAAAGCTATTAATTTACCAAAAAAGTCTTTTTTAACTTAAAAACCTTTGCAAAGAATGATTTGCACACTCTATAGCTCGCGCAGATGACAACAACAACAACAACAACACTCATCTCACTCCCCAACAAATTCAAAAGCCTTAGTCTTTAGATTACATTATAAAACACTTGGTTCTCTACTTCGTGTACCGGACACAGATGACATAAAACAAAAGATCCCTTTATTCTGTTCAGGGAATAATCTACTTGGTATTGTTTGATGGTTTTTGTTCCTCTGTTTTACTTCATCTGTGTACGGTACACGAAGTAAATGCCAAACACTTTGTATACGTTTCCTCGTGTACTGTTGAGTTATAGATGTACTTGGGACTGGCCATGGATTGCTAAGCTCACAAGAACTCCAGTTATTAGTTTGTTGACGTAATCAGCGTGCTCAATGGGAATATGGAGCACGCTCGCGCTATTGAATTTGATGAGGCGAAGCCCAGTTTTGGAATAGCTAATGGTAGGGATAGTCGATGACGTCACCACAATACTAAAATCTAACCCTTTATCAAAATTCATAAGTGTCTAGTAAGTGGATAGTCATTTCTTTTCAACTGTTAATTAAGTGCCTAGGTAAAATTGTCTTCCTGCATACTATTTTGGTAAAGGTAAAATGCGTTCCTTCATTTATAATTAGTGGATAGTTGTTTTCTTTTTATGTGCAAGTAACTGTACTTTTGCAAAACATTCTTACATTCGAAGAGAAATGACTATCTACTTACTAGACACTTATGAATTTTGATAAAGGGATAGGTTTTAGTAATGAAGTGACGTCATCGACTATCCCCACTGTTAGCTATCCCAAAACCATCCTGAGCTGTCCCAAAACGGGGCTTATCTTGCTGTAGGTAGACTACTTACTACACTGTATCAATACCAGTCAGACTGGCTTTACCGCGTTCTCCTGGCAAAAACAAAACAATTAAGACGCCGTGGGAGCGTAAACGTGGGCGCAAAAAAGGAGCCCACCCTTATTTACATAGATCCAGATCTCTTTGACTTACCTTAAGAGTACTTAAGACATGCAAATTACATCACAGGCAACCCAAACACAAAATATAAAGCAACAACTGGAAGTTTCTAAAACGCAGAGACTCAGTACTGTTTTTCCATCATAGTTTACAGCGATTTTCAGGGATAGCATTTCTATAAATAGATTCGTCCAATCGAATGCAAACAACGGTCCCACTTACCTGCATAGGCCTCACCTCCACTAAGGGCCGAGGCCATAACATAACCAACAATCAAAATCATCATTCTGTGTGAACAAAAATGTAAAAGAAAGATGTTAATCACTAAAACTTTAGACCTATTACAGTCAAACAGTGAAAACCGTGAACACCAGAAATATTTCTGGAATGTTATTGTCCTGCAAGAGAAAAGCCAATCAGGCGTGAGAAACCGCAAGCAGGAACGTTAATTAGTTTGTGGTTTTGTGGCCAGTTTGCGTGTCCTGATCTTTGACATGATTGGTCATAACCCAATAAATATTCATGAGATATTTCAAGTGCACTGTAATTTGGCCGTCATTTAAAGGAAAATTGTTACTTGCGTAGTTAGCCTATCGGCTTGAAGATTTCCATTCGACCCGCCTAGAGACAATTTTCACTCCAAAGCAACAGATAAACAGGATACATGGGAATAGTGATCCAAGCTGTATCTGTTAATTTTTTGAAACGCAAAAGTTTTCATTACTTTCCTTCAAGAGTTGTACTTCACCCGTTATACCATCAACGACCACCTCTCCAGTAACCCACTTACAGCTTACCTGACCATTCGAACAAACGATCAAGTAATATGTATAATATTTCGTTGTTTAACAGAAGTTTCGCGAATATTGACGCGGTTTTGGAAAGTCTCTTATGTTTAAAAGTATTCAGTTTCAATGATTTTCCCCAAGTGCGTGCGCTCGCCTGTATCTGAAATTGATTGATACCCAGTATTATGAAGTTTAAAAATTCTAAGTGGTACTCACTTTGAGATCCACATTTTCATCGCCTGGAGGTGGTGATCTTAACAGGGATCCAGTTCACTGAGAAAATTAACAGAAACCCTTAATTCTCTAGAGCACTTGTGTGTCAGTGAGTGGTGAGTCATTTAAGGTGCGTTCTAAGATAAATTTTAGCGCTATAAGAAAACTGTAACAAAACTAAAGACGTCCTGAATGATGAAGAAAATGTATGGGGCCTTGCTCCCAGTCTAAGTAAACAAGGATCACTTGCTGGTGCTGGTTGTCTTATAAAAGCTAACTTGTCTTGAAAAAAAGATAACGAATATCTTTGCAAAAATGATTCAGAATATTACGACGCACTTTCCAATATCATTTAAACGGAACAAGGGTCATGCAGCTTAAAAACAAATTACATGTTTTCATGGACTTACCTCATAAGTTATTTCGACAATTCGGAATAAGTTGTCGTAAAATAAATTGTTGGCCTACTGTTCCTGGCGAAGTTAAAGCATTTTTCTATATGTTTGGACGTCGAAGAGCACTGGGCTGGCTATAGCTCCCTTTGGATAATGACCATACACATAAATATTTGAAATGACTCTCCAAAGTTATTAGTTAACCGATGGGTCTCCAGGACATTACCCCCAGAACAAAACCATATTTTGAAAACAGAACTTGTTGATATCTGTCTAGAATAATCCGTTTTGTGCATTGTTTTGGATGTTTTCAGAAAGGATTATTGATTTAAATTTGGCTAAAGGATGAGAATTAGTAAATAAATAGCAACGTGTACGCAAATTGCTGCGACTTTACAATTTTTATGAGTCCCGAAAAAATAGAAGTTATGTGACCCATTTGTAAAGCTTTGGGTCATTACAACTATATTGCAAAAAAGGCTTTGCGCTGTTTGTTACATTGCTACATTCTCTTCAAACCAATTTTGGAGTCAAATACAAACATTCGACAAAACGTCTAACAAACTGGATTAATATTTAAATTGTATATCTGTTATAAGGGAAATTGCGTAAATTTAATGAATTAAACATTTAGATTTGCCCATGTTATTAGGGACTGTGCCGTAAGCTGATGCAGCTAAGCAAAAATGCTTTGGAAACGTTCACTATACACCAAAAATAGTCTGGAGACAACTGCTTGATCTATACCATTGTACATGTCACGCACCATGCGGGCTTATTGTCGCTTTTGTTGAAATGCCATAGATGTTATCACCTCATAGTGAAGTTAATTCATAAATCAAATAGGTATCGGGCATGTCAGTCATTTACCAGCCACGTTAATCACATAAGCTCTGTCGCGATTATTCGATCGATCTTGACCTTGAGAAATAATTTCTGAGGGTTTAGCTGGGTAAATCAAAGAAAAAAGGATAATCTCTTAGTGTAATCAAAGTTTACCGGTACACAATAAACAGCACTTTAATTTCGTTTAAGTTTTCTTCATAAACTGTTATGATATTTTTACAATTTCTCCATCTTTTCACAACGGGACTTTTCTGTACCTTCTTTGTAATGACATAAATTTCACGGTCGATTGGGTGGATTTACAAGTTATTGGACTTGAATTTTCTTTTTAATTATTTTGGAACGTGGCCGGGGGTCACAATAAGGGGCAAGTTCAAAGAAGCCTGGAGAACTTGCCCAGTGAGTAAAAAGAATTGAAAATAAATGGAATTGGTCTTAGGACTAATTACGGGTGAGTCACTTCACTTCTGACTTGGTAGGTGTGGCGTAGCGGTGTGTTTTTATGCCTTGGTTTTATGCCTTGGAAGCAAGGCAATCTTACAAGCAAGACCTTTTAGTGCTATTAGTAATAGCAACCTGAGTTTATGAATATGAGTGGGAGATTTACTATGACTACGACATTAAAAATTCCAACCAGTCATTTCACGGTAGCGTATCATAACAACTAATTCTCTGTATAGGAAAATATTTTTTTCACACTTTTTGCCATATAAATACATGCTAATCGTTCCCCCGATCAGGCTATTAAATATTGAAAGAGCATACAAAGCACCAATTGTGATCTCTGGAAATTTGACCCCATATACTGCATAGTTTCTGAGCACCTCTAGAAGAGGCTGTGGAAAACTCGAATGATGAGGATGCATTTCACATTAGCCAAAGAGGTCTCGTTAACATTATGCTCATGGAGTATCAAAACGTTAAGGCAAAAGCGCCAAAATCAATAAATAAGCTTCTGATGGATTTTCACAAGGCATTTCCTTCTGCCAATAGCTACCCTGCTTGCAAAGTAACAAAAGTTACATTTGCCTCCGCATTGTTTCACAAAAAACCTAACGAGAATAATAAATAGAAAAAAAGCCAACAGAAATCATGCCATCAGAAGGGTTTCTTGTTCTGTGTGGGTGTAGTCCTGAAAAGGTGGTAGTAACGGTGACGATTTTATGTGCTTAAAAGGTTATGCACTCTGGAGATCGTGTACAAGATCTTTTACGTCGTTCTCTTGAATATATCAATGGGGAGACACAGTTGGATAGATGGCAATTTTCTGCTTTTCTGAAAACCCTAGGTAACAGAAGAAATACTGATCTAGAAGCAACTTCGAAAGTACCTCGTTTGAACAAAGAGTTTTATATTCCATGAAGCTTACACTGTTGAAAATTGTCACCAGTCTAATCACATGAAAGAATGTCAAAACGAAAGACAGCTATTTTAACTCTATTACGCTCTGGCGCTTTAGAGGAGGAGTCAGAGGTCCCCCTCTATAACTCTTTAACCGTTTATGATACGGCCACAAAATATATAAGTAATAATCTACTCATAACTTTCCACGACTATAGAATGCTTAATAGGAAAGAAAACTTTAACAGTATAATCTAAGATATTTAGTCCTGTGAAATATATTAGGGTAAACATAAACTGTAAGGTGCAAATCCACTCGTAAACTGGCGTTAACGCTTTATTTGGACAAAACAACCCAATCTGTACAAACAAGGATACATATACGTCGGACAAGACCAACCAATCCGTACAAACAAGGATATGTATATACGTTATCAAGCGTTAAAACGTTGTTACTTCGTGTGAAACGCTCCAATATGATAGATCGAGTAACTTCGTACAACAAGAAAACTCATCACGTGATCTAAAAGGGAGGGCAACAAGAAAACAGGGAACCCAACCACAACATAAACCTTGAAATTTCTTAGAGTCTTGCAGGTGTTTGAATAAGTGTAAGGCCCTATCAGAGGTCAAATGCTCACCTCGTACGGTTGTGGAAAATGCCGGGTCGTTTCTCCGATGTAGCAGGTATTACAGCCCGCACATACAAACATGTAAACAACACACGAACGAAAACCACAGAGGATATTTCTATTTTGCTTTAAATCCGAAAAAGGGAGGTAATTGTGATATAAAATTTGATTTGTGTATGCTTAAGCAGCCCAATTTTTTTTTCACTAACTTAGCCAAACAATACGATGAGTGACACTACATCAAAAAAAAAACACATTCAAAAAAAACAAAAAAGGTACATATATTCACAGGAGTAAAGTGCCGGGACACAGCAATAGCGAACGCCAATTACTGCCGGCCCAAGACACTGATCGCTAAAAAAAATTAAAAACTACAATACTATCTAAAAACAACAGGTGATGTTCCGTCCTAAATTATGGGGAGCATTACAGGTCAAGCATATAGATTTGAAAGAGAGAGGGTCATCAAGGTTGTAGGAAACGACAAGAACTTGTTTTTGTAATTCCGTAAAGGGCAGTTTTAAAAGAACTTAAAGAACAAATACAGAATAGTGCAAGGTCTGCCGCAAGGGCATTCCATATGCTACTAGTTCTGTTAAAGAACGATTTTTGAAAGATTGTTGTTTTACAGGACCTGATTAAAAACAAAGTGATATCAGGATTGCTAGTAAATCTAGGGTTTCTTTTGGAGCGCATATCCGAGGAGTAACTACAGTCAAATTACAGTTGGATTAATTTCAACACGCCCAGTTAACGTCAAGATATTCGTGCCAGTATGTCAGGGGAAGCAGGTTTAATTGAATAAGCCTATCCTTATATGATTGTTGACAATGAAATAGAAGATTGAGGATGTATTTTGAAGCTCGTCGCTGAATCCGCTCCATCTTGCAAACCAGTTCAATCGATTGAGGGGCCAACACTTGTGTTGCTTACCTAAAGTGGGACCTCACTAACGTTAAATAAATGGATCGTCTTACAGACACGTTCTTAATACACCTGATGTTGCGCCGGACGAAACCTGGCATCCTGTTAGACTTTGAACAGACCGCAAAAACCTGTTTGTCCCACGAGAGGTTGTCAGAAATGACAACACCTAGGTCTTTTTCCACAGTGGAGATTCCAAGGGCATGCTCATTCAATTCATCGCTGGTAATTACAGGCCTGAGCTTTCTAGTTATCCGTTACAGTTTACATTCAGATTCAGTAAGGGCTAGGCCAATAGAAGATGACCAGGAGGCGAGATTCCTTAAATCAGCCTGCAGCAACGATGAATTCTCTTGAGTAACGATGGTTTTAAAAATCTTAGTGTCGAAATTCTGCCAATAATGGCCTCTCGCAATAGCTAGTCACGTGTTCATATTTCCGGAAGCACGAACACAGTGCACTTTGGAAAATGGGAACAGAAAGAGCAAATTTCTGTAAATTATATACAGTTTTTGTCAAAACTTTTATGTATATTGGTTACAAAAGGCCTGTTCAGAGAGAAATGAATATGGTAGTAAACTGGACTTAACATCTGTCATTTGGTCATTTAACATGCATGTCAGTTTTCTAAAAAAAAATCTACATAACATTAACACTTTAATAGATTTGCTAAAGTAATATTAAACTGTAATTTAATACTGTAATTCAATCAGAGATATTTTAAAAACGTCGTTTTGGAGGTACATACAAATCTTGCTTAACAGGGCAATCAAAACTCGGTTGCAAAGGTAACGTTAACGTACATCACGATTTTAAAACGTTACCAGATAAATTTAGGGAAAGTAGCTAAGTTTTCTGATCGTAGCTTGATTGTTTTTACGCTAGTCAACTTTAACGTTTCGTGTGACCTTAACCGTCCCCAACACCCCCCCTCTAAGTCTGAACAGAGTTAATCTAGTAGCAGGGAATGGAACAATGCAACAGCAACGGACATTTTATTTGAATGACACCGATCTTTATTAAGGCTATTAATCGAAGTTGTAAAACTACCAAACTCTTTTAGCGGTAAAAGTAATTTAAATAAACCAGTATCACTGGCCAGTTACTAGTCTTGGTGATCGGAAAAGGTTGAAGTATCTCGGAGAAAGCACTTACGATTTAATTCGAAGTGCGTAATACACTGTGCTTTTTAGTCGGGGAATCACTTTTACTTACTTCAAAAATATGGAAATGATTAATGATATGAATTCTTGCCAATACCCTCCCATATTCACTTCATCTGCAGCACTCCATGCAAGTCTCTTTCACTGAAAGACTTCCTTAGGAAAAAACTGTTAGTGACAGCGAGTTCCTTCAGATTAATACCTTGGAACATTTCACGTCAATTAACATGGAGATTTACTCGAGATTGGTCCACTTTTGTTAAAAGTGGCCAAAATATTGAGGAGCTTAAGAAAGTCCGCTTCCTCTCGTTCATTGTCAGCATTCATCTTTTCTGAGCCTCGAATGAGGGCCGAGAGTCTTTTCTCGACCTTTTCTAGTCTCTCCTCTGTACACTTGAAAATGGTTTCAGAATTTAAACAGTTCGGCTCGGCTTCCGACTGGCACATGTTCATGAATGTTGCTTCATCACAGTATAACTTGAACTCTGGTCGCTTCTTGTTGCCTCTTAGCAGTTCCTCAAATCTTTGCGCTATAAAACGTGCCATTTCAAGATCTTCAGCACTTTCCTCTACGTAAGTTTTGGCATCGATATAGGACTCGTTTAGAACAGAAACTATCATATTCATGAGAACGATCGTCATTGTTAACATGTATACGAAAACAAACGAGGGGCCTAAAACTGGGTGCTCACGTCGCAAATCATCAAGTGGAACAGCTTTTCCCAAAAGAAATTCGAACTGAGATATAACTGCCTGCAGGTAACTAGAGTATTCACGGACTGTGTCGCCAAAAAACTGTCTTCCTGATATAACAAAGCCATGAAACATTAGCAGGAAAATAAAAAGGTACGACAGCTGATAGGCTACCGACTGACGGAAAGACGAAAAAAAGTAAATGACGTAAGGATTAAAGCGAATTAGATTCAGAAGCTTAATCGTCACCATGAATATGGCAATAGCAATTGCAGAATTTTCCAAGTTTGCCCAATGCAAGGCGGCGTGGAAATGCACAAGATAATAAGGATTATTCTGGATGGATTTGATATTATTTAGAACAGTCTTTGATTTGACCATATAGAACGCCACTGACGCTACAGAGGATATGATCATTAAAAAGTCGACCATATTCCAAACTGATTTAAAGAAATCAAAACGGCTTTGGTAAAGGTGATACAGCAACATGATAAAGTGATAAAAAACCATAGTCATGAAAAGAAACTGGCAAATATGGTAGAATATAACAGCCCCTTGTTCTGTGGTGAACAACTCGATGGTCTCGACCCTCCTTGTTGTGAACGCAACGCCGGTGGCAAGAACCTCGTGAAAATACGTAGCGATGCTAAGGAGATTTGTATTGACGTTGAACACTGCGAACTCCAGGATCACCGCTCGTGTTTTTCGATCAACCCATCCATGACCAAAAGTCTCGCTTAGAACAGCCTGGGCAGTTTCAAAGTCATATCCCATGAGAGCAACATAGCCGCCTCCGTCGTAGGTATTGTAAGTTCCTCTTATCCGGCCATTGTCCAGTTCTTTACCAGTTCGGTAACGCCAAGGCTTTGGGCATAGCTGAAGGGCTCTTGGCCATGAAGTATTCAAGGGTATTGGCTCCCATCCTGGAAGACTCAGTGGCGTGGTGTCTTCAAGTGCAGTGCAGTAGTCATAGTAACAGTCTGGAATAAACTGAAGGAGCGACTTACAGGGACCTTAAATGAAGAACAATTTTTTTTTCTATTTTAAAAGAAAAATAACAGTAATTTTAATATTTCTATTGCATGTGAGCTACATGTACATAGCCTTAGCGATATCAACAATGACAGAAGTGGCTCATAGAATAACTTTTCTCTCCACAGTAAAGGCTCCCGCTGAGTTTTCCAATGACATAAAAATATTTATTAGAAAATTCTACGCCTGTGGTTGAAGGCGGAAAGAGGGAGAAGACGAAAGCGTTTCTTCTTCTCTTTCCTCTTCACATCTTTTTCCGCCAGCTTTCTTTTACCTTCTCCCGAGACATCCTAGGACGCAAAAAGGCCTCGAGATTTATATTTCAAGGAAATGTTTGCAAGGCAAAAGCAACAACAGCTATTTTGCATAACAAACAAACAGGTGCTCACTTTTTTTGACTCTCAACTGCCGCATCCATGGCATACCGACTAATATGGACATCTTGTTCTCGATGTATATATTTTCACTGTCTTTAAGTCCATTGTACCATTGTTGGCTGTAAAACTTTGGCAGAAAGTCATGCCCTATCCACCACCTCAGCTTCAACGTTCCAGTCACCTGAAATAAAAAGCAAGCTGCTCAAATGAAGTGAAACCACAACGCATCAATTCTCATCTCTACTGGAACAGAAAGCTGTGATTCTGAAAGGGTTGTTAAGTTATATAAAATCTCATGTGCTTTCTCATCCTAAACACGACAAACCAAAAGCTGAAAGTATGAACCGATATCGTCAACTATCAATAGCAACGTTGACGAGGACGAGAGAGTTTTAAAGCCCACACAGAGCTAAATGTTAAATAAATATGCTCGTCACATTGCGGTCGGGGAAATCCAGGAAACTTGCTTTTGTTCTAATGGCGAAGACGTTACAGTTTGTCATATTACCCTAAACTTCTTTGCGAACAATGGAGGAAGGCGTACCGGCCACAAGACTTCTTGAGATTACCTTAATGCAATTGGTCCAAAAAGTGCTGAAATTGTTTGATGTTTTAGCTATTGCGTGATTTGTCTAATTTAAGGGATGTTTTCCGCCCCAGATAATTTGCTGCGTATTTTCTGCTTGAATTCAAGCGGCTAAAGAAATTTAAAAAACCTATACGCGTACCAATGGATGGTTCTCACAGACCTAAAATACCTAAAAATCGTTGGTTCTTGCACACTCGCCACAGGGACGTAAAACTATCGTTTGTAGTGGATCACTTGCCACGAGGAAGTTAAAAGCCCTCATTGGATTCTGCCAAAATTAACGGGCTCTGCTAAGCTCTTGAAACGGTGGACTGGTTAATTTCCACCGCCTTTGCTCCTCGTTTGACTTGCCAGAAAATTGATTCAAAAAATGTTACAAAGTACTTACTTATTTCCCTCCTTTATCAGGAGACTCAAAAGCAGGAGGCAGAAACCCATTTTCTGGAAACACAACCGAAAATGTCACCTCCTATACGCACAGCCGTGCGTATACAGACTACTCTCGGCCATACCATATCTATATTGGTGGTTCAAAACTAGAACTATGCTAATAATCATAAGTGGTTACAAATTAAAGTAAACAAATCCGTTATGAATGGTAAAACCACAGATGCTCACCTTATCAAACTTTGGGAATGGTTTCAATAGTGTGGTTGACATCATGAAGCGATGACTATTTTTGTTTCCATAGCAGACCATCGCCAACAGAAACACAAATATTAAATGTACAACAATTTCCTTCATTACGCTTGCCAACTTTTCTTCCTTTTTGGCTCTTTCGCGCATGACGTCTAGCTGACCTTGTTTGTAGCACTCTTTAGGGTTATCACAAATTAAATCGATCTCATTTAAACAAACATCTGTACTCGATGCCTCAAATTCTTTACTGTTTTCCTTGCTTCTTGTCGCAAGCAAGGAAATAACCACAACAGCCAACATTACTTTCCCCGGTTCCAAAATAAAGATTTCCTGACCATTTGAGATCAAAATAGACGCAAGCCATTGCTCTGCCACTTCTTTTCCCCACATTAAGCTGTAAAATAAAGTGAAAGTCCCTGCTGTAATTGTTGTGGCGAAACAAAGAAACCATGCCAGGTACACGCAATAGTAAGGTAACATGCAGCCTGCGTCTTTCACTTGATCGATGAGCTGCTGGACATCATCTGTTTCGTTGTAGCTGTCTGCTTTGACACTCCTTGGTTTGCTTGAATTAAACAGTAAGACAATGACAATGTTAACAGGTGCAACTATTAATCCACTTTGCACGCCAACGACGACCTGTCGCCAGGAAACCTTAAACGGTCCAACGTAAATAGTACCTTCAGATTCTCCGCCAATATCGTAGAACATAGCATTGGCAATCATAGCGCTGAAAAGAACTGAGAGGCAGCACGATGCTCTTTGCACTCGTGTAAACGTGCTGTTAGGGGCCTTACCAAACACAGATATCCACAGATGACTATCTGCAATTTTTCTTCCAAAACGGGTGCGTACTTGATCTGTAAAGGGACTCTCGATTCCATGGTTTGCAGTTGCTTCTATTAAGCCGTCACCTTTTTCTACTGCGAGCCACCTATTTAACGGAAAGGTCCACTGTTCCTCGGTTTGCCTATCTCTAATTAATACTGTTTCCACAAACCAAGACGGATTGTCTTGTGCGTTGTCATGTTCTAAAGTTACTTCCTTTAAAGGCCCCAGCGATTCATTAGTGATCAAAACGAATCCATCTATGCTCCCTCTCGCAAACAGTTCTCTTGATTCGTCTTTACTACGCAATGGAATGTGACTGTACTCGTCTATTTCACCTTTAATACTGATTGTCACGTTTGCTGTTGTCCCTGAATTTTTCCAAACACCTGTGCAAATTACCATGTCGTAATAATAGGTTCCGTCATCAACGATGGTAACATACTTTGGAGGACACATCTAAAATTCAAAGGCAATAAGAACCTTGTAAGTTAACATGAAGGCAATGTAAATATGTATGAAAACTGTTAGACTCGACAACATCGGCAAGTGAAAATAACAGTGCAGGCATTTGTAAGCACAAAAATGATGCTTTTGTGCCTTATTCAAATACACGAGTGTTTCAAGGACTCAAGATTCCTATGGGGGTACTCCATGTTATGGCCAATACGGGGAGGCTCCCCGCGGAACGGGTAACGTTTTCATTCTTCAGGTATACATATGAGTAGAGATTTATCTAGCTGAGGTATATGAAAGGCCAGGGAAATCTGTCATTTTGGTCTGCAGAAAGGCCCAAAGGGGCTAACAGGTGCATTTTATGGCTGTGAAAAAGGAGAGAAAACGTTTTAGTTTAGTGATTTATTCATATCTTAAAGAAGGTTCATTTGCACCAGTTAAAGAGAGAAAAAACAACTTTTAAACTAAGTATGTGAAAGAGATATCATTTGTCAATGGAAGGCAAGAACGGTATATAAAAGGGTGCGGGGAAGACCGCGCGGTGGAGCCTCCCCGTATAAAACTGTGTTGATCTCCTCCCCCTCACGGGCTCATTAGCTGTATAGTTGCAACCGCTATTTTATTTCTATTTTTCCTTCTACATGCACATATAAGCATAACAAATAGGAACGAAAGTAAGGGAATAAAATTTACTTGCTACTCGCCTTGTTTTCATCTCTTTTATCCGCTTTCCATGCAAATACTATTGCAAGAATGTAGAAAAGAATGGCGCAAACAATGGTCACCAGTACCGAAATGTTTCCACTCTCAGAAATGTTCAGAAACTCAGTGAAAACTTTATCAAAGTCTATTGGGTTGGGCGCCTGAATAAAGTTACCCCCGAAGGAGGTAAGGTGATTGCAACGGCAAACGAGATGGGATGTGTTTGTCTCGGAATCAACCTACAAAAGTAAAAACGTTTAATTGTTATTAGCAAAAACGAGAAAGTGCTAGTAAATATATGTATGGTTTTTCGTATGCTATTGTTTAGGGAGTGTAATGTAATGGATTATGGTGTACTCAAAGGGGCTATGTCACCAAGATAATATATTGCGGCTTTTTAGGCCGATGTTCTGTTCCGAAGTCATTACTTTGTGCACTTACCCACAAACAAAATGTTCCGTAAGAGACACCAAAAACATGTAAAGCAAATTTCATCAGTAAGCATTGTGTATTTTTTTGTTTATTTTTATTTTATTTTTTTTTCGGCAGCCTGAAGCATACCAGTAGAAATTGAAAAAAGCTGGCCCAACTTTATCAGTTTTAATCCATGTCCATCCTTGACATCTGTTGTAGCAGACAACAAGAAATGCCTTAATATAGCTTTAAAGAAGAAAAACTGGACCATTATTGTTGCAATTCAATTAATACGAACACAAGTTTCAGCTTTTTAAAAGAATAGCAAATAGCGTGAAATAGCTTCTTTTTAAAATATCTGTTAAACTGGAGGCAAAGGATTTCAAATTTAGGAGGGTTCAACAGGAGGTGCACTTTTTCAGGTACAAGGGCATTTAATAATAGTTTCAAACTCCACCAACACGGGCGTCCATATTATGATGGGAGTTACAGAGGTCACACAAGAACAGCCAAAGAAAGGACTAAACCGATGAATTCTCACCAAAAAAAACACAGGAATATGTCAAAGGCAAGTCTCCTTTTTTTTTTTATAGAACAAAAAGTAAAATATTACGATATTTAGCGTTCGCAGACCTCAGTATTTTATTTCTCATAAAAACTTTCTCATACAACGTCTCATCGGTAGCCTGTAATGCAAAACCGACTCTTTTGCGATAAAGTAAATTTACATTCCGCACTCGTAACATGAGCTTGGGATGCCTGTGACTCCACAAGGATTTTGATGAATCTAGTTTTGACACCACCTGATCAACGTGACAAGCTGAGTAACTCTCAAGAAAACAGATCATTAATTTATTACTTTCAATCTCACAATTGGAATAGATTTACCTGGCAGCCATCCGATGTCCACTTGTCTTTATCTTCTGACCAATATAAACAGCTTGATTGGGTTATCTTTATGGTATAGTTAACATCTGTGGACGGGTCGTACTGGGGAATAACCGTTGTCGTGACGCCGTTTGGGGGTGGATCCTTGAAGCCAACACAGGAGCGCCTTTGTCGACCATGGCCGAAGCAGGATCTTCTTTCTCTGGAGTGTTCGCCAGTGTTAGCAGCCCCAAGAAGAAAAATCCCCACATAAATTAAGCCTTGTTTTGGTGGCACTACTATCATAGAAGTCTCCTCTGAAGAACAGGATCCTTCGTTCTGTTTGCCTTCTGTTTTGTTTTCACAGTTTGACTTAAACGTGTTGGTGAAATTGTGATCGAAGTTGCCAATATCAGGCCTGGAACCAAATTTAATTAACACTGCCACAACAAAGACACCTTTATCTGTGACGACCATCTCAATCGACACAGGAACATTTGCAAGTTCCGCGTGATAACTTCGGACGGACATTTTGTTTGGCTTCAGAAAGGAATGTTCTGGCACAAAGTTATCGTCTACATTGCCCTTTGATGGGCTTAAAATTGGAATCACTATTACGATGTCTTCATCAAGGTTTGAAATGTTAGTTTTTGTCCCATTGTTGCTTTGGAGTTCAAGACTGGTGACACTTGACTGGATCGCCGAGCTGCTGTTGTCCCAGGTGTAAGGATTAAAGCTCATTGTTAACATCTACGGAAAAAGAGATCTTAAGTGCATAGCCATGTAAAATAGTGGATAATTTATATTCCTTTTTCAGTGCCATTAAACTGTTGTACGAACAGGCATTTCTGACTTCTTTTTAACTTCTAAGGCCTATTTTAACGTGTCTAATTGTAATTTCAAGGGCATGTGACAATGGAAAAATGCAAGTCTAAGATCGAGGGATTCCAACCAGTTGCCCATTAGAAGCTCTACCCCCTTAGTTACGGACCAACCCTTATTGAACAGAGCCATTTATTAGTTTCGAATGTGACACGCGTCCTGCACACCTCTAAGGCCAACAATGAGGAATCATTACATGCTGTGTAGTGATAAATGATGTAAGTTGCTAAATGTCGTGTTCGGTAAATGTCATAAGCCTGGTCGGGTTCCCCGACGGAAATCGAGTCCATATTTTGGAAAATCATGTGGGTATCTTCCATCTTTTATCTTCACTATTCTGTCGCGTCTCTTTCAACTTCTGGGGATTTTACCCTTCCCGAATGTAAACTTGCTCAAAAATTCCTAATGGGCTGTATTCTAATATTTTGCACCCTTTCTGAATACGTTAAACCTTAATTACAAGCAAAAACTACATTTTTTAAATAATTTGCTCTTTTTTTCATATCTAGAGTTCACAAGTCAGATTTGGACTTTTACACAACCCAATATTTCACAGTATCGTTTTTTGTTTCTTTCTTTATTTTATTTTATTTTTTTAAATTTTCTTTTACTTGTTTTTTTTTTTGGGGGGGGGGGTTAGTAGGCTTTCTTTGCCTTTTTGTTATGTATTCCTGACAAATATCATTTTTGCAAATGTCATGAAGGGAAACACGCTTTTAAAAATGAATACAAAAACAATACCCGTTATTCGCATAGACAATCAAAGAAACAGAAAAAGGAACAAACAAAGACACATGAAACAAAAACAAAACATCAAAAGTTGAAGCCGAAAAGCAACAGGCTTTTTACCATTGCATTTAAGTTTCCCACACCAACATATCCAAGGTTTCGTGGAAGCTGGAACCTTGTTTGTCCTTCTTCTAAAGAAATTCCATTGATTTCTTGGGAAGAAACCTTCGCTAGAGATACAGTGAGATTTTCACTTGCAACTACCATATTTTCGGATGGAACAAGTCGAGCAAAAAGGCCATCGACCATAGCATTCAAGTTTTCTGAAGCCCTTAGCACGTACTCCTGCAATACGAAAATGAAATGACATCTTAAAAAACTGGGTGTGTGATAAGTAATCTGAAGAATCGTCTTTTAAAAGCAATTTAGCGTGTAGGCAGGAAACTTTTTTTACGTTTGTTACATTCCTTGTAAACAAGAAAAAAATTCCAAGCTATGCATAGCCAACGCCAGTAGGACATACTTGCATATCGTAAGTTACAAATTCAGTCTTGCAATAACGGCAATTTTCATTTGATAACAACTAGTCGCAGATTTGAAAACCTTTGCAGTAATGTGCATTATCAAAGTCCTCCCACCATTCTGTTTGGTTCTATAGTACCTGTTTTTCGAACAAGTCCATCACATATTAAGTAAACAAAAAATTAATGGATAGGGTGGAACTTTGTCCAAACAAAATATTAAACTTTTGCAATCTTTTTTTTTTTTTTCATTATCAGCAAGACACTCGTCAAAAATCGAAGGTTATTTTGCCAAAACATCCTTTTAGATATAAGCTCAAACGATTCATTTTAAAGGAGAAATTAGGAAAACAATTTTTTCTAGCAAAAAACCATTTAAGAAACATTCCCTGACATTTCACCGAATTATTATTTTGTTCTTACTCTTGAAAATCCTAAAAGAAAATTTTAAACAATGCTTTCATTTTTATAATGCCATATTTTTTTATAAAAAGGCCTCTGGTTTGATCATAAAATCAAGGGGTATACAACAAAGAAATAAATTTGGAATAAAAATTGTTAATGACTTCGATTTTTCAAATCGGACCAGGACTGCACCATGTTGGTCGGACACAACAAAATTTTGGTCGGACATCTCAAAAAAGGATTACTCACCATTGCAACGTTTTTTTTAACAACTTTTTTGCGTCGTTTTTCACAAAATATATTTTTGAAAAGACAAACGTACGTTTGCTCAGCAACTGCGTCCGAATCGTGAATCGAAATAAAGTCTACGTCGAAGCAAACAAGAGTTTTACCAGTCAGGAGGCAAAGGAATAAAAATTTCGCAAATTTTTCGATTTTCAAAACCTTTCATCACTTCAATCGTTCGTCGGCTGATAATAAACATCGCATAAGATCGTTTTGACCGGAAATTGGTCACACGCTTTAGTCAGTACAGTTTTCACATTTTTTTGACAAGAAATCCTCTCATCGCAGTACAAAGGGCAGATTTATTTTTCTTTTATTTACCTACAGGCTTTGAAACAGCTTTTTGCCTTTGTGTCGTGGATTCCATCGTGAGTGATCCGTGGAAGCGAAAATTAAGACCAAAAAAGAACGAATATTTTGAATACTTAAGCAAAAGCCACAGCTAAAAAAAAAAAAAAAATTTGTTCAAAATATTTTCAAACCAAAAAAAAAACATACTTCGATCATCCCGTGACTTGAATCTGGCCAGAGTACACCGTCCCTCCCCTCTCCCCTATGCCGGGTCAAAATACTAAGTTCCCCGGCCCAATGTCCCATAGTCAAGGGAGTATACTCTCTTGCTGTAGTAAAGAACTTGCAGAATAATACCAATTCTCCGTGGCCAACGGATTCAACGCTATAGTTTACTTTGGTTTTGCTTGTTGATTTTTTTCGCTATTTGCTCACGATCAGAGCCTATAACCCCAACCACGACCAAATTATGAAACCTGTATTATTAAAAAAAAAAACACAAAGAAACAGTCAGTCAGATAGACAGTACATAATTAAAAAGACCTCGATTAAGATTAAAAAAATCAATACGTGACACTGTCGAATACGAAAACCCAGAAACCATTTTGTGGAAAAACGGTTCGCATACAGCTATCAGCTGCTTTTGTCCACAACTCGGCGGCAGAGGTGCGCGGAAACTAGTGATTGTGAAATGGCTTCAAACTATGATCCTATACTGTTGGAATATTACTTATCACAGAAAGCTACACCTGATTTCTTCTAGCAGACCCAATCCTCTTGGGTGGACAAAGTAGCTCATCCCGGCTATTTGCACCATGCTACCATAGTCTACCTAGATTCCCAAGCCTCGCAAGCAGACCTTCCTGTCCCACGAACGTTGGGTAGGATTGTAGGACGAGCCAAAAGAAAGTGAAGGCTATAGGCTCTCGCGATGATGTAAGGAAGGTCGAGTATTATATTCCCCTATCCTGGTCGCCCAGGGTAAGTCTGCGGAGGAGAGTGACTGAGGGGCTGTATGTTCAGGAAAAGTTGACTAACGCCCGCGGGACTAACGCTTTCCCCTGGATAAATCTATATCCAATAAGTAACGCAATTGCTTCTTCTTATTCGCTTGATAGTGATTTCCTGTTGTTCAACGTTTGAACAACAGGGCCCTAAGTATTGTGTTTCGTCTTGCACTAAAAACCCATAAACCTTATAAATTTCACTATGGGACTTCAGCACCTCCCGTGAATGATTCATTTCTCGAAACGGGACCTCAAAACAACGATTCTGTGTATCCTAAGGGAGTGTATACTATACTTTCCTGGCTCTCGTCACTCACAGTGAGGTGATGGTGGCTTATACTCTAATAGACCTAACACAGTCGAACCTCCATGTGCGACCGCCAATCCAAAAGACCAAATTTTCCCAGTCAAAGCCTTACAGTTGGAACCTCCAGTAAACGACCACCTTCTGTAAGTGACTGCGACCACTTTTTGGGCGTCACGGTTAATTGTTTTCCATAAGCGACCAGTTGACGCATTCTCTGCTCTCTATTTTTGCTGTGTGCACTATGTTCCTTAGAAAATATGAAGACCTTTAGCGACATCGTGGAAACACACGCACTTATCCTAACTTAGTAGATGTAGCCAACAAAGTGAAGATTCTGTTGTGATTCTAGACTATTCTATATCTCACTCACCTGAATCCCTCTTTAAATTGAGCATGATTTAAAAGCTGTATTTGTCAAAAGAGGTAAAAGATAATATTTTGCCAGGAATTTGTTACACCGCCATTTAATAGAATGTGCCTGCCAGACCTCTTCTCGGAATAGACCCCATGTGGTCTGATTCTTCTAAACGACCACCTCCCGTTAGGGACCACTAAGTCTTTGCATTTTTGGTGGTCGCTTACTGGAGGTACGACTGTATTACTTTGACCTATCAGAGGCTTACCGATAATAAAGGGGATCTGGAAGGGGGCATGGATGCGACAATCACATGCCAGGTCGCTTACCTAAAATAGTGGACATCTAACTGACAATTAGCCTGCGAACCGCAGACGCATTTCCGGTCGTCGCTTCTCTCCCTCCGAAAAATATTTTTCGGGGGGAGAAAAGCGACGAGCGGAAATGCGTCTGCGGTTCGCAGGCTAACTGACAATCAAAGTTTGTGCTTATTATTGGGGTTATCTGGTGTTTACTCACCTCCCAAGCTACCCTGGGCGAGCCAACTTTTCCTCCATTTCCTTACAAAACTTGGTAAACGATTTACATGAGAAACAAAAGGTTGGTTCGGATAGACGCCTTACTACCAGTAGTGGGCGGGGTTGAGGGCTTCCGGAAGTCAGCCCTCCACTGAGCCGGTAGTGGTGGCCTCACCCTTCTAGCCCGGCTAATATTTCTCCACTTTGGCTCGCCCAGCTAGCTGGGACAACACGGTCAAGGCTAGACAAAGACAGCATGCGTAAGCACTGTTGACTCAGACAAAGTGGTCAGTTTTTTCCTCATATAAACGCTCGCAAAAGTTGGCTCGGCTGGGAGGTTGACCTTCTCTCCGGCACAGCTTTTCTCCATCCATGGGTTCCAAACAGTCTTTTAGCAGTCACGTTTGAAATTTATAGGAAAATGATGTAGCACTTCAAAAAATAATAATAAAAAAATACACTTTTTTCACAGCCTGTAAATGCCTAGAAGGTGTCCATAAAAGAAATCAACTGCAGAACACGAGTCAATTTCAGTTTTTGCTGATTTTATTTCGATGAGTCTATTTTTTTGTCGAAAGCGAAAAATCGTATTAAAAGTGACAGTATGCTAACGTTGGAGTTTCACGCTAGCACTGCGAAGCGGACTGGGGGTGCGAGACACGCGCGATGCATGGGAAACAAGTTCTGCAGGCTATAAAAAAATTAAAAAAATGAATAAATAAATAAAGCAGGCCTGATTTTTTTTTCGATGAGTCTATTTTTTGTCGAAAGCAAACGTGAAAATCGTATTAAAATTCGTGACAGTATGCTAACGTGACTTAAGCGTGTGACCGATTTCCGGTCACACGCCAAAGGTCATACGATCTTGTGCGATATTTATTATCAGCCGGCGAACGATTGAAGTGATGAAAGGCTTTCAAAATCGACGTCATTAGTCTGCGATGAATTTTCAATCTTTTGACCTCCTGACTGAAGTAAAAACTCTTGCAACTCTTGCTTCTAACTAAAAAGGACCGCAGTGACGTGTTGTGACTTCATTTCGATTCACCGCCAGATTCTGGCGCAGTCGCTGAGCAAACGTACGTTTGTCTTTTGGACCGTTTGGCTTAAAATTATGGATTTTGCGACTCAAACCGACGCAACAGAAGTTGGAAATAACTTTCCTTGCCGTAAAAACGTGTTACAAGCAATGGTGAGTAATCCTTTCATGTAAAACCTTTCTTTTAGTTTGACAACCGTCCGCAAGCCGTCTAATTTGCATAAATTTCCCAATTCAATTGCTCTCACCACTTGCTTTGGTGTCAGAATGGTATTTGATTTCCAGAGCTAAAACTTTCCAGTAAGTTAGTACAAAAGCCAAGGTTCCATTTTATATTGATTTTATGATCAAGCGGCATATACCAGAGGCCTTTTTTAATAGTCAAAGTTGGCCTTCGTTTTCTAGCATGTCTAACGTCACAAATACGACCTCTTTAGACTTGTCGATTATAAAAATATAAGACATTGTTTTTCAAATTTTCTTTTAAGGTTTTCAAGAGTAAGAACAAAATAATAATTCGGTGAAGTTTCAGTGTCAGGGAATGTTTCTTACGCGTTCACCCTTCTCTCGGAGTTGCCATTGCATCCTGCCGTGTTTTGTTCGAAAAACAGGAATAAAATCGATTTTTCAAACTTTTTTTAATTTCTCCTTTAAAATGAATCGTTTGAACCCAAAACTATTTTCCTTAAATTAGGTCACTAAAAGGGATGTTTTGGCAAAATAATAAAAAATTCGATTTTTTGACGAGTGTCTTGCGATTCTCGATTTTCTCAGAAAATGGCTCTTAAGCAGGTTGTAGATATAAGAGGAAACAATTTTTCTAGCAAAACCATTTCCCTTTTCACTCAGTTTCTCAATGCCATTTTTTATGCTTTGCAGGGGGTATACAACAAAGAAATAAATTTGGGTGTTAAAATCGGACCAGGACTGCACCATGTTGGTCGGACACAACAAAATTTTGGTCGGACATCTCAAAAAAAGGTTGAAATTTATATCGGGTGAAATAAAGGACATACCACACTGATGTAAAAGAAAACTTCACAACCAAGTCAATGTTGTTTCGTGAGCTTTGAGATGTCCAAACACAGGTGGGATTTTGTCAGACACTGGCAAATTTTGGTCGGCCAATGTCCGATGACCGACTGTTATTTGCAGCCCCGAACTGCATTCAATATTCTGTCTCATGAAGTTAATTTTGTCACTGCTCACCCCCCCCCCCCCAAACTTCTCTTTGTGACTGCTTACGATTAGCTACTATGATTAGTACCTTGGCCAATGATGGAGAGTCTAGCGACTGTGCGGATGCCGAGAGAAGAACGTTGTCGAGACAACTTGTGATCCTTGTCGCCGTTTCTGCTATTTCGGCATTAAAAGGCTCCTCTTCGTCACTTAAAGCACTTAACATTAACTTTATTGCAGAGTCTGTCACGTTAATTGTCATCCCCTTCAAAATAAGAGAAATGTTCAGATAAAAAGTTTCATTTTTTTTTACCCAAAAGCGAGAAAAAATAAAGAAAGAAAAATGCACTGATGTTCGATCGTAAACATTTGATGTGCTGATAGTTTAATAACTACATATACACATGAATGAACATAAGTTTAGTACCATTACGTCTTCGCAATTGTCACATGTTTGCTTCCATTGATCTTCAGTCGCTTCTATGACAACTGCCATAATCGATTGAGACATCTGAAGAGTTTCAGGCTTTATTGCTGTGATTTTTTCTAGAAGTTGACCTGAAATCTGTTTTAAGAACACACAAAAAAGCCATTAAAAATCATGTTATTTCGAAATAAATTTTCCGTTTGAAATACGAACTTTTTTTTCTGAACAACTGAAAGAGATTTGCATTCTTTATCCCTCGTACAGTTAATGATAGCGTGTGACTGGCTCTCACGTAGAAGGGACGTAACGAAAAAAAACAAAAGCAAGCCAAGTGAAGATAAGACGTGAGCAATGTGAGGAAGAGGGCGTTGGTGATCTCTTTTTTACTGCACTACTGCACTACTATCTTGGGGCCTGCAACAGTCTATGGTAAGTTAATGGGAGCTTGAAAACAATTTTTTCTTATTTGAATAGAAACAAAGAAAAAGCCTTCGTACTCATTCTTTCGAAATTCTATCCTTTTCCTCTAAAAAAAAAAAAACGCCAGTGTCAGGTAAATGCTTTTACTTTATAATTTCTTACCGCTGCTGTAACATTTTTACTTAATCCTTGTCCACAATCTGTTTTCTCATTTGCAGTTCTCATGACAGAAGAGGCAAACTGTGCGGCCTGGCTGATATTTCCTTTTTTCAATAGTTCATTCAATTCACTGCTTTCCCTAATTACAAGGTTTGTAAGTCCACTAGCAACGTCTTCGACTGGTGTAAGGCATGGATTAAATTTGTCAGACGGCGTGACCTATAGTCAACAATTAAAAGGAAATTACAGTGTTTAAGCGCGTAGTGTTCAGGTATAAAACTCTAAAAAGATTATATATTGTATCTGACCCAGAAGATGTTAAAATACTAAATTTTCTTCGGCCGTTCTAATTTTAAAACAGACTGGCGTTCATTCACGGCTTTGTTGGTTGGAGTGAAATGTAAAAGCCGGTTAAGTTTTAACTATTCGTGGTGATGCTGCCAAAATATATGCGACTGCTTCGGGATGAAACATTTCCTTAGGTGGAAATAAATAAATATCTCCACATTGTCTTGAAATTGGGAACATCTCCTCAATTATCGATCTGATTAAGTTGACACCGATTTCACTCGACAGTAAAAATGTGTCTCGCAGAATTCTCCTCAAAGTTTCTGTTATACTCTTAACATAGAGGAGGATCACCACCTGGCCTTCTCCCTTGTCAGCTGCAGATATACAGGTTCTGTATGCTTCAGTTGTTTCCAGACTTTCTGTTGTAAGAACTTTGTTAAGGGAAAGAAGCATTTCCAGATATCAAATTTTGTTTGAATAGAACGTAATTCTTATGAACCGAGAGAGCAGTACTGCAAAAACGATCCACGTTACAGCAAAGGGTTCCACAGTGAGGGACGATTTGGAGTACAAGGCCCTGAGCACCTGTACAGAAGGCCAATAGATATTAACAAGTAAAGCAAAACATACATACTAGAAAACAGTATGATTACCTTAACAAACAGTGTCTCTGTAACCGTTACACCAACAAAATTTTTAATTATGATCTTTATTTCCACTTTGTGATCATCTTTTGTTTTCCCACTTGACAAAACTGTTGAAACAGACCTCGGAGAGCTGCCATAAGAAAATGGATCATCCCCAACACGAAATTCATAGCTTAAAGGTTTACTTTTATCTTCCCAATTAAAACACTCAAAAATGAATTCTGTCTCAAGTGCCACACCTTCTCTGACCGATGGAGAACAGTAACCGCCGTGCGGCTCTCCAGCAGTTTCAAACTGTAGCGCTCCGAGTCCTTGGGATCCCGTTTGCGACGTTACGATCAGCCTCAACGTAAATTTTGTGCTTGAGGGTAACACATTTGCCTTGATGATAATGTTACTAGCATTTAATCCTGTTGAAGTCATGTTTGGCAAAATAGTTGCCTCTTCCCATGTGTTCTTGACATCATTCAACTTTTGTAAGTGCCATTCATAAACGGAGCCATTACAAGGTGCACTGGAGCATTCTGACGTCAATCTAAGCTTACTGGAGGCCGAAACTATGGCTCCACAATCAACAAAGCACCTATATTTGAAGCAAATAAAAAAAGCCATTGGTTTATTGCCGTTTTTTACTATTATTATTATTATTATTATTATTATTGTTGTTATTATTATTATTATTATTATTATTTATTGTTTTACTTCATTTTTTACGGTCTCGTTATCAATTCCAATAAACACTAGTTGTCGTAACCAACAAAAACTTCCTTCATCCAGGGAAAATATGTATGTTTATAGGATGGAATCCACCAGGAAATTGAATAATTTTAATTTTCTGCGGACAAAACCCTTCTACCAGAATAATTTCAAAAATATTGCATTCTCTTTTACATTTTTCAAGGGCTATAATTGTAATTAGTTACCTGTAGTAACACCAAAGAAAATTTCTTATGGGAGCCCGAGAAAATGAATGTCAAATTTCACAAAAATTGTGAAACAGGTGAAATTCTGAAAATTTCATGTGCAACGTGTCATTTAGTGAAATTTGACACTCACACACAACGAGCTTCTTTTTAAGAACATTTTTCCCAAAATGTCAACGTTATGTATTAAAATGTACACAAAGAAATCCTCGCATTATTTGTATAACTCATGGTGTTATACAGTTGTAACATTTACCTCAGTTTCACTTGAGGTATCTTGCCCACTGCTATCTCAAATGACATCTCCGTAAAGGAACTCCTCACGTCTTTGGACAGGTTTAATCTTAGCACATAAGTCTTCCCGAAGGTAAGTTTTCCAGTATCAATACGAACGGTGACGGTTTTTGCTCCGTCAACAAACGCACCAAAGCAGTCATTGCTAACAGTATACTCTTCATTTTTTTCTCTACAGGACCAAACAAAACCAACGCCAGTGTGATTACCAGGGCCAATGTCTCCGTCGTAGCTTAGTGAGCCATCCACTGTAACAGTTTCTGGTGATCCCCAGCGAACACTGCTTCCTCCGTCAATGATTGCTCGTAGAGGACCAGGAATGACTTCAATAAAACCATAGTTAAATGCCTGAACAGACCTCGGCGCCGCTGAATCACCGACCTTAAAGGAGGCAGTAAACCTGACTTGGTAAATTCCTGCAGGTATGGACCTCCGGCCTATTTGCCACTCGGTGCTTCCTTGACTTTCTAAAGTTCCCCCTGCTGACTCTGAGGCTGCTAATTCAGCTTCACTCACCAGATACCATTGCAACAAACTTTCCAGTACTGGAACATCTTCTGGAAAACCTTCAATTACCGCTTGCTGAACACTTTTCAATGATCGCTCGATAATGGTGGCATTATTTTTGTCCTTGGAAATACCTACGATGGTTACTGTAAAGTCTCCTGTGAGAGTAAGAAAATAAGTTTAAAAACGCATACATTATGACTTTAGTGAGGCTAGTGAGTGCTACTTCCTGGTGTATTTCTTAAATCACACCTTTTTACATTTCTAACCTCTTTGTTAAGAACGAGTTGACCCCTTGAGATAATTTTATTGCGATTCAACATTTATTCTAAAAAAAAGTTGCATTCCCTGGGAATACATGTACAGCGCAGTTTCTAAGCGATATAGGTATGAGAACATGTGTATCACTTTATTTGATAATCAGATCAAAGACTACATTAAGGAATTATTTCAAACGGTAAAACTATGTATTTCTGGTCATTCTTAATACTAACAGTAATTTAAATATAACACTTAGGTTGAGAAAATAACGATCTCAAATCTAAAGTTTCAACGTTAACGTCTTATTAAATGTGTTTATGTTCGGAATTTGCATTTATGGCCGCAGTTTGATCCTCTAGGGATTTTACGTCACATCTCGGTATTTAAGCCTTGTCTCCTCTCGCGTTAGTCACTCGACACAGCCAGTTTTACCGCTCGCACCTTGCCGAGCTTAATTTTTCTAGTATGCTGTTTACGTTTAGTCTCGTAGTTTACAGTGATGTAATTCGTTTTTCTCCGCCACTACTTTATTTCTTGTACGTTAGTTTTTTCTCGTCCCCAATAAACACAACTGGTCGTGTCCTTCCTATTTCAACGTATTGTTGCCTTTCTGCTTATTAGAACTTAAACGTTTTCTCTGCGGCGGAACGCAGTGACATAGCAGAGAAGTTATTTAATACTTTAGGTTAGCCTCTCTTCGTAATCGTTATGTACTTGCCTTGTTTTATGTTAGTTTAAATTCTATTTACTGTATAGTAGTGTCTTCACCGTTATTTAGCCCATCTATATATAAATCTTGTTTTGTAATATGTCTTCAGCTCCCCCCGCCTCGATTAGTTTATAAGCTATTTGCGGGTGGGAAAGTAATGTAATTAGTTATTTTCCAATTTTCAATAAAATTTGTTGTTGTTGTTGTTGTTGACCACAAAATCGGAGACCAAATTAAACCAGAAAAAGAATCAATTATTATGGATTGTTAATGGTTTTGTAAGTGTCAAATACTCTTATTTTGAGTTAATGACAACTAAAACCTACAGATATAAGTTTCTTTTGTGTACTACATTTTTTTACCGCTCACCTATGGGTTTGCAAACAAGACCATCCCCAGTGTAGCCATTACGACAACTGCAGTTGAAGGAGCCTACGGTGTTGTTACAGACAGCCAGTTCATGACAGTTGTGGGTTGCCATTGCGCATTCATCGACATCTGCAGGCAGTAAGAAAAACCAAAGACCACTGCTGTATTGATATGGTGGTTATTCATACACGTATATACATGTGATTACCGCATTTACTTAGGATTGTATTGTATAAGTACCGTATGGACTTGGGTGACAAAAAAGTAAATTTCCCTACCCTTCAAGGTGACTAGCTAGGGATAAAAAGAAATTATTCGCATTTTTTTAATTAAACACATATGAAGTTGATGACATTTCAGTCTATTCATGTTGTTGACCTACCGTATTTATTCATGGGCGGCCCATTCGGAGGCCGCTTCTATTTCAAAATCATATTTCTCAAACCATTGACATACAATTACGATAAATTATTTGTAAGTATTATGTAAAATAGGAAAACGTTTTAAGCTGCCATTCCTCGCTTCTTGCTGAAACAGGATCTTAATGTGTCTGGACAGTGTAGATTACGAGGTTGCGCCGAGTTTTGTTCTTATAATCCTCAATAATGATTTGGCGCTGGCGTTAAATCGAGAGCTGCGTTTAATCGAGTAAATACGGTAACGCAAGTTAGTTAGTCTAAATCACTGAATAAAAACTTACCAGAACAAACTAATCCATTTCCTGAGAATCCTTTTAGACAAGTACAAGTAAAGGAACCAATCGTGTTGCTGCACTGAGCGTTTGCATCACAGCTGTGTGTCCCAGCTTTACATTCATTCTCATCTAAACAAACGATAAATTGTTTAGGCAATTTAGTTGCTTTTCATGAACTGACTATAAAAAATGTTAAACAATCATTCATGTCTTTCAGTATTTTTCTTGAATAAAAGGATGGAACGTAGTCAGGCCTTGGAGTTAAACATATATTAGCATGATAATAAAGTCATTTGTGTACCATCACACTGTCTGCCATTTCCTTTGTATCCCTGAATACAGCTGCATGTGAATGAGCCATATGTATTGTAGCAGACCGCATCATTACCACAATCATGGTCATGGTTTGCGCATTCATCAGTATCTGGAAAAACTGAAGGAATAATTCCGAAATCAAATATTTACAGATTAACAATTGCAACATAATTATTGATTATTGTTGTATTGATTCTTGAAGTACCACAGCCTTCTGGTTGAAATTTTATTTACATGGTATTTATTTTGTCGAAAAAAGGTATTTCTATCAAGGATATAAATCAAGTGTTCGTTCACCTACTTCTTCTTGTCGTCTTTTAAGTTGGACTGGCTTTATATTTTTAAAAGGTCATAAATTGTAAGACGCATTGGACCCTTCATCTAACTGATGAGCAATTTTTTTCCTGTAAGATCCTGTAAGATAAACTCGGTTAGACTTGGGAGTATGTACTAAAGTGAATTTGGAGACATCGCTGCGAAAATCCCAACTTCAAAGCTCTACCATCCTTACCAGCCAAACCTATCAGCTCATCACTCCATGTAAGGGAATCCGGAATCCCGGGATTTGGAATCCGGATTACAGCTCACGGAGTCCAGAAGCCCACTAAAAGTTGGAATCCGGAATCCATGGCGTGGAATCCAGAATCTAAGACTGCCCTGGATTGCCTTGCATGCATTGGATGAAGCTCACTTACCATGGTCCCCGCAGTACCTGGACTGCCAGGAGTCAGGTGGTACCAACTTATAGACATAGAATTTTCCGCAGTTCAACACGTGAATGTCACTACTCCAACTACAACATGTTCCGTTCCATGTAAAGCACACTTTCCTTGTCACCTCTCCCTGTTCAACTGTTGGATGGCTGCCCTCTAACCATCCAGGCGCGTTGGCTTTGCAGCGGTGAGTCTGAGGACAGTTTTCTGACATAGATGTCCCAGCTAGACCAATGAACCGATACCACTGATTTACGATGCCCGAGTCAGAAGTTACATTACCGTCCACATTCTCGTAACCGATGTACCTATCCGGTTCGCTCAGTACAGTGTAATCGGTACATGGATCTGCAAGTTAAACGCAGTAAAGGTTTTCTCTGCGTTAAGGAAAGCAATAAGATCGAGAGAGAGTAGTTAATCAATACATGTTCAATCGTCGCATTTGCTCACTTTTTCGATTACAAATTTATGTTATAACTTGGTGTTACAGTTGAAACAGTCACATTTAAATTAAAGTTAGAATTTAAAGCGCAGAAAATCAGGGAACGTTGAGTGTTAAGCGCTGTGGAGACATAATGTTGAGGTTGGTAGCATAGTGTTGACCTATAATTTCAAAATGAATAAATTGACTTCCGGTTTTCTTTCATATAGGTGTCAGCATTGCCACATTTCGCACAAATCGAGGAAGACCAATGATGAGATGGAGGGAACCAGGGTATCCAGGCGATGAATGTCCCGGTAAACAAGGGTATCCCGGGGATGAATGTCCGGGTCCCCCTAACACGTATGCGCATAATCTAAGGCACCAGTGTGTTTTCCACTTATTCCCTGAGTTTCAAGTGTTTTTATCGCTTAAAATATATAAATAGATGAGCTTTAACTTACCTCTCCCACACACCTGCCAAGCGTTCATCAAACCCAGCAACGCGCAGAGAAACTGCCAATACATAGCTGTCTGTGGAGAAAGACACGACAAAGCCAAGAATTTAGAGACATTAAAGGCTTTCTTTTAAAGTTTTTCATCTGACGCTTGAGGACGGCCAGGGAGATTTTTTTTATCTGTTTATCACAGTAGAAAGATCTAAATCATACCTCAATTTCACGTGGACATAAGAGTTATTAGAAAAATTTAGAATCGCGCTCGCGGAAAAAAGGAAAAGGTCAAATTCAATTTGCAAATTTCTCAAATATAGGGAATAAGGAGATAAAACTGTCCAGTATAATTCTTTTGAATGAGACTGGCGTCACCAAATTTTTGTTTAGTTATAATGAATAATAATCTATATGGGTAAAGGAAAAACTTGGTCACGTGGTACAATTTGAAGTTTGGCGTTTGCCGGAAATGTTATTCTAACTCCAATGCATTTTACTAAGATTAAGAAGTTTACACACAGAATGGAACAGCAAGGAATTAAAGTAAATTGTCACATATCTTTTTAACACTTTACCCTTCTTACCACGGAGGAGTTACCCATTCATGATTCATCGTAGAATGCCCTAGAATATAAAAAAAAACCTGTAGTAGAACAACAACAAAAAAGGAATCGTAATTCCTATTGACCAACTAAGGAACCAGATACGTTGTTTTTCACAGTTAACAGGTCGACCCTACTTGTGTTAAAAGCAAATTGCATTTAATTTTTAGCTATTCTAGAGCTTCAAAGTATGAATTGAGCTTTCTGGCTCCAGTTATTTAAAAGGTCCGCTCGTCCATTTAACGCTATCCGCTGGATAAATCTCTTGATCCACTGGATATCGCAATTGGTTATCTACTGGATAGTAATTTATCCGGTAGATATATTCCCACTTGGAAAAACTGGGGCCATGACTTAATATATTATTATTATTGTTTTGAATACAAAATATATCAAGGTGTCTTTGCTCTTAGGTAGAAAATCTTTATTACATGGCAGTAAGCCTTGTGTCATCCACACTGTATTATTGATTGTGAGATTTAATTTTTACAGAGACATGAACTTCAAAAAAAACAGTGACCAGGTGATTATTCAAACGTCTGGCAAAGATGCTGCCATTTCAAATATACTTCGAGGCAGTAATAGCACATGACATGATAAAACAGGTTCAGTGAACAACAGAAGTGAGATTTCAAGCTTCAGTTGTACATTTTACGAATAACTCATTTTTGAAACGCTTATTGTAAAAACACAGTTGTACTAATTAAGAGATTCTTTGAAAAAATTCAACCATGAACAGAGGTAGTATTGGATGGTTGCTTAACGGAGTTAACGAGTAAAACACAGGGCCCTCCTTTTTATCGTGTATGGATTATAAGTTCAAAACATCACGTACCAAAAGATGAGAAAAAATGAAATTTAATCTTCTTTGCAAATTAGTCCCAGATTGTACTATTTCGATAAACCCTTAAAAATTTTCAGTTTGAAGGATTTCAGTATTTTTTCTTTTCTTTTTGCTTTGATGTTATTTACTTTGAATTCTACTTACCTTGGCTGGCTATGAAGAGTTGAAATTTTTCGTGGTTCCCGATA
>CALNXK010000029.1:2162500-2262500 GCA_942486035.1 Porites lobata
CAATAACTAATTACATGCATTCGCGAGATCTAATGATTTAGCTTCCAGCCCCAAATAGCTTCCACCTCTTTATCTTTGACTCTTTGTGTTTCAATCTTGTTCAATTTATTTTCTTGAGAAACTCTTTATTTTGGTCTTTTCTTCCAGTCGCTTAAGAGCATTAAAATATGCAATGAATTGATCAGTGGTGAAACTGCAAGGAACATTTTTCTACAACCCTAAATATATTTATATATTTATTTTGTTGAACGAAACTGACTACGTGTTTCCCTAACTTTCCTTCTTGAAACTCGCGAATATCTGTCTAAGATTCGCGGGGGAAATGAGAAACATGCATTGTTGATTTTTAGAAGTGGTCCGCTTCACTGTTGCTTTCTTGAGTCATTTTCTATATAATTGTGCCATACCTCACAAAATGTCAGTCATGCTACTCTGCATACTCATTCTGTCCTTTACAATTACCCAGTGCCGGATCCAGACCTTGAGATAAGGAGGGCGGTCATCCAGACCCTGAGATAACGGGGAGGTGGGCGGTCTCCAAAAAATACTTTTCGGCCCTTCGGGCCTCATCTTGGTCTAAAAAAAAGTGGGGGCTCCTCCCCTGGATCTGCCACTGATAGTTACCCACCGGAGGAAGGAGGAAGGGAGCTACTCACTTTACTCGATTTCCCGGCACGGAAGGCTTTAGTCTCGAGGCGTTTATTTAGTATCTGATTCATTACAAATATCTAGCATCGTATAGAGCGTCTATCCAACGTACATAATAGAATGATATATACGCTAGCATAGTATCATTGTAGAGCGTCTTTCTCATGTATAAAAGGGATGATATATACGCTCGTGTTATTAAAATAGACAAATATTTATAAAACGAAAGAGGTAGAAGGACGGCGAGGCCAGGGGGTACCTTTTTTGCGATTTTTCTGAAAAAAAAAAAGTATTACTAAGAGGGGAATCTAAGGCTCCTATTCCAACCGCTGTTAAGCGACCCCTCCCCCTTCCCTTTTCCCCACCCCAGCTTAGAAAAATGCTCTGCCGTCCCCTAGGTAGCGTTGTGAATAACTGTAGTTCTTTCCGGTTTATACAAACGGGGGTCGATTGGTGCCATTTTTATCCTCTGGGTTTTTTTCCTTTTTTTGTTTTTCATAGTTAAAAAGCAGTTTCATGAATCACGAATAACATAATTTTTAAGTCTGGTAAGACAACTTTATGGTAGGGAACATTAAAACAAGAGACCTAAATTGCTGCTAGCTTCATTCTAGCGATCATGTTTGGCCACTAACTGGAGGAGGTTGAGAAACTCAGTTTCCTCCAGTTCATTATCATCAGTTATCTTTTCTGCGCTTCCAGTGAGAGCAGAGAGTCGTTTCTCAACCATTTCAAGTCTGTCTTCTGTACACTTAATTATACTTTTAGAGTTTAAACAGTTAGGCTCCGCCTCTGACTGGCACATGTTGAAATACGTTGCTTCATCGCAATATAGCTTGAATTCTGGTCGCTTCCTGTTGCCTCTTAACATTTCTTCAAATCTTTCCGCAATAAAGCGGGCTATTTCAAGTTCCTCAGCACTTTCCTCTACGTATGTTTTAGCGTCGATGTAGGACTCGTTAAGAACCGAAACTAACATATTCATAAGGACAATTGTCATTATTATCATGTATATGAAAACGAATAAGGGTCCAAGAATTGGGTGTTCACGTCTTAAATCATCAAGTGGGACAGCTTTTCCCAGAAGGAATTCAAACTGAGAAATCACTGCTTGCAAATAACTAGAGTATTCAAGGACAGTGTGACCAAAAAATTGTTTTCCTGATATAACAAAGCCATTAAACATTATCAGGAAGATAAAAACGTACGACAGCTGGTAGCCTACCGACTGACGGAAAGACGAAAACAAGTATATTACATAAGGATTAAATCGAATCAGATTTAAAAGTTTAACTGTTACCATAAAAATAGCACAGGCGTTTGCAACATTTTCCCAACTAGCCCAAGTCAAAGAGGAGTGAAAATGTACGATATCATATGGATTGTTTTGGATAGATTTGATGCTTTTTAGAAGAGTTTTAGATCGGATCACGTAAAACACTACTGCCAATACTGAGAATATGATCATGAAAAAATCGACCATGTTCCATACTGACTTGAAAAAGCTAAGGCGGCTACGGTAGAAGTTGTAAAACATCATGATGAGGTAATAACACACCATGGCCATGAAAAGGAACTGGCAGATTAGGTAGAACATTTGAGCTTCTGATTCAGTGCTTTGTACGTCGAGCGTTTCAACCGTTCTTGCTGTGTAAGCAGCACCAGTGGAAAGAACCTCGTAAAAGTACGTGGCTATGCTGAGAAGATTTGTGTTAACGTTGAAAACTGCGAACTCTAATATCACTGCTCGCGTTTGGCGATCAACCCATCCATGACCGAATGTTTCACCAAGGACACTTCGGCCAGTTTCTACGTCGTATCCCAAGACAGCGACATAGCCACCTCCTTCATATGTATTGTAGGTCCCCGTTATTCGACCATTGTCTAGTTCTTCACTTGTGCGATAACGCCAAGGTTTGGGACACAGTTGAAGAGCCTTTGGCCATGAAGTATTGTAAGGGAGTTGTTTCCATCCAGGAAGACTCAGTGATGTGGTGTCCTCACCCTCACTTGAGTAATCGTAGAGGCAGTCTGGGAAAAGCTCAGCTAGTGATTTGCAAGAACCTACAATTAAAATATATAACAAACACTTTTTCTATCATTTTTTAGCAAGCAGCATTACATTAGACTGGCCTAAGACAACGGAATAGATCGTTTTCACATGAAGTCACGGGGGCCATATTGGTGTCCCAAACTAATCCTGTAGGAGTCGAACTCCTTTCTTACGAAAACGCTTTATTTTGTTCCAATAAATTTACATAAATACTGGCCACGCGAGTGAAGACGATCTGTTTCTCCGCCTTTCTGTAACTTTGACTTTATGGAATGTACGTAATACCTAGTTAACGTATCAGTCATTTCAAGGATAACCGAATAACAAAAAGTGGTTTGTAAATCACTTTAATAAAAAAAGTCGCACTTATTCATTCCGATTGTACATTTTTGTTGTTTGCCCCCTTTTATAACCAGTTTGCTAAACTAACTATTATAAGGCATAAGAATCAGAATTTTTTTTGTCGCTTTAAAATTAGGTTTTGCAAATTCTAAATTATAAAGCTTACTCTTTTTCACTCTGAGTTGCCTCATCCATGGCATACCGACCAATAAGGACACCTTGTTTTCAACATACACATCTTTCTCTTGACGTCCATTGTACCACGGATGGCTGTAAATATTTGGGAGGAACTCTTGTCTCATCCAACCCCATAGTTTGTATCTTCCAGTTACCTGCAATGATAATAGCGCCGCTGTTTATACATTCAACCATTGAAAGGACACCTCTATATGACGGACATCTCTTCAAAACGGACGCATAACGCTAGTCCAAAAGGTATGGAATTGACGGTAGTCCAATGAAATGCGATGGTTCTGAAACAAGTTAGTCGAAAATACGACAGAGGGAACGCCAACACTAGGTTCACGCGGCGACAAAAGTCAGGAAACCTCCTGTAAACGCGACCACCGGAGAAACATGTAACACCTCTCTACAGTGTTACTACATCACTGCCAATCAAAGAACATGCATGGCAAGGTGAAATTTTATACCGGAACTAAAACTACAGGGCGCGGAGACGCAAACACAAACTAAAAAATCAATGTATTACTACATTTCAAAAATCTCATCAATAATTCATGAAGAAAATACCACATCAGTGATAATGAGTGTCTGTTATTCTGAAAAAACACGGGTAATTTTTCAGCGTTTAAAAGTAAATTGGGACTGTCTAATAAGTTTTAAGTTTTACAGAGTCGAAGACACAACGTTTCGTCTTGTGTTTTAAACTTGATAGAATACTCTTGTCTTTTTGGTCAATCTATTCATTAAATCAGGTTTTATGTCTAAAACCCAATGTTGAAAATTGAAAGTTACTACTAAAAGTATTCCAGCTTCTCCCTAGTACATGACTTCACTAATAAGGCCTTACCGTTTCAAACTTTGTAAAAGGATTCATCAGAGTGGTAGTCATCATAAAGCGATTACTATTCTTGTTTCCATAACACACTATCGCCAAGAAAAACACAAATATCAAATGAACAACAATTTCTTTCATCGTGCTTGCCAACTTAAGTTCTTTTTTAGCTCGTTCACGCATGACTCCTAACCTTGCGCGCTTAAAACGCTGTTTAGGATCATCAGAAAATAGATATATGTCATTCAAGTTAACATCGTCTTCATTCTCTGTTTCAGAATCTTCACTGTCGTCCTTGGTTCTCGTTACAAGCAATGACACTATCACCACGGCCAACATGACCTTTGTCGGCTGTACAACGAAGATGTCCTGACCATTTGAAATCAAAATAGAGGAGAGCCATTGCTCTGCAACTTCTTTGCCCCACATTAAGCTGTAAAATAAAGTGAAGGTTGCAGCAGTAAGAGTTGTAGCAAAACAAAGCAACCATGCTAGGTATACGCAACAGTGAGGCAACATGCAACCATCGTCTTTTACTCTGTCGACGAGTTCTTGGACGTGATCCACTTCCCGATATTTGTCTGCTTTTGTATTCCTCGGCTTGCTCGATTTAAAGAGCAAAACAATGACTATATTTACAGGTGCAACTATCAGTCCACTTTGCACACCAACAACGATTTGTCTCCACGAAACCTTGAAGGGTCCAATGTAAATAGCACCCTCTGATTCCCCACCAATGTTATAGAACATAGCATTGGCAATCATGGCGCTGAAGAGAACTGAGAGGCAGCATGAAGCTCTTTGCACACGAGTAAACGAGCTGCTACAGGCCTTGCCAAAGACAGACATCCACAAGTGACTGTCTGCAATTTTTCTTCCGAAACGGCTTCGAACTTGATCTGAGAAGGAACCCAAATTTCTATGCTTTACGGTAACTTCTGTTAAACCATCACCTTTTTCTACCGCAAGCCATCTGTTTATTGGGAAGGTCCATTGCTCTTCTGTCTGTCTGTCTCTGATTGTAACTGTTTCCACAAACCAAGAAGGGCCGCACCCTGAGTTGTCATGTTCTAAGGTTAATTCTTTCAACGTTCCCAACGATTCATCAGCGATCAAAACAAATCCGTTTATACCTCCTCTTGCAAACAGATCACTTGAGTCGTCGTTCCTGCGTAGTGGAATGTGATTGTGCTCATCTAACTCACCTTTAATACTGATTGTCACGTTTGCTGTTGTACCCGAATTTTTCCAAACGCCTGTGCAAATTACCATGTCGTAATGATAGGTCCCTTCTTCCACAATGGATACATGCTTTGGAGGGCACATCTAATGTGGAAGCAAAATTTCGTTATTTATATGACGCTGATGTAATCAAATTTAATCTTACTGGCGAGACAATAATTACTATTGAAAACTACAAATAGTGTAGCGCGAGAAACGAGTAATTTTAATAGACCCATCCTTATACGTAGGGAAAACGCCACAGAGTAACGGATCAAAATATTGAAACTTTTCTCCCACTGAAATAAAAGGCGAAACTTGGTTTTAAAATTATGTAACCATGCTCGGTCATGTTCGGTCATGCAACAGTTTAACTTCACCACATGTCTATACGAAAGGATCTGCATGCATATGCGTCTTTTCAGTCGCGATCTTCAGTTTCTAAATTTGGGTGATCGCTTTTGCAATCTTAAGAAAGTATGGTGGGACACTGTAGGTATTGGAGGATACGCACTGAGTAATACTCTGCGCTTTGTTCAATGGCCTAGGTACGAAAAATTATCGCTAGATGTGTGTTTTCGAAGGCCACTTTTGGACGGTCGAAAACGATGCGAAAATGTTGGGTAAGCGACAACTATTTAGACTGGACACGGCCTTGGTGTTAACACCGTGAACAAATGTCTGCAGATGAGCCTAGGGTGTCACTAGATATGCTAAAGATAATACATTTATTTTCACACATACCTTGTTTTCATCTCTTTTATCCCCTCTCCTCGCAAAAACTAGTACAACAAAATAAAGAAGAAACGCGCAAGCAATGGTGACCAGTACTGAAATGTTACCACTCTCAGCGAGGTTTGCAAACTCTGTGAAAACTTTGTCGAAGTCTATTGGATTTGGTGCTTGAATAAAATTACCCCCGAAGAAGGTAAGGTGATTACAACGGCAAATGAGATGGGTAGTATTCGACCTTCGATCAACCTACGAAAGAAGACTCAGTTATTAACAACAGTGCAAAGGAGAAGGAAAAAGATTAGGAAGATGATACATAAAGAATGTCTAGCGACACGAGTTAGCACTGATTGCCTCATTTTTGCTTCAGGCTCCCCATCCCACAGGTTCAATGCTGTTCAAAAGCTGCTTATCAAGATTAAAAAATTAAGCAGAACGCTGGACCAAACCCTACGTAGAATTGAACATGCAAACGAGAGTCGTAGGTTTGCATTTTACATTTTTAGTTAGCTACAATCTTGGACAAAACTTGATACGAATTTTGTAATTTCTTACCCACAGAACGCCTATCCCACGTATTTGGTATCGTTATGGCCCCCTGTCCTCGCCCCACCCTGACCATAGTTGTTCAGTCGGAATGAGAAATGATCTTGTCTTTCTCGCAGCCGTTTTTATCTCGTCACACAACGCTCCTTCCCCAACAAAAGGCTGCTCATATTCGAACCTCGTTCCACTTTGGGGAGGGGCGTATGTGACGAGACAAAAACGGCTGTGAGGGAGACTAGAAATGATCCGGGTGGACTTCAACATCATCTTTTATGGAGGGATGGGGAGTATTTTTCGTTGTCAGTGTTTTCAAGAACGTTATCTTGATCCAAGATTGTAACACGGGTTTGTAACACTGAGAAGTAACCGTGTACCCACCCTGCCCTCCCCAGGTTCAATCGACGTTTTCTAGGGCAATAAGGACTCACAGAGTCCCAAAGATGGTAGGGTGGTCCAGTTGGTATTACATCATTTTTTTTTAGGGAATAAGAAATTAACCTTGGATATAGGGCAAGCGTTTCAAGTGCATAGGCGCATTAGGTACTTTGGGTTACCTTGCAACCATCAGATGTCCACTTGTTCCTATCTTCAGACCAATACAAACAGCTTGATTGAGTGATGGCCATTGTATAGTTAACATCCGTCGAAGGGTTGTACTGCGGAGTAACCGTTTTAGTGAAACCCTTTGGCGGTGGATCTTTGAAGCCAACACAGGAGCGCCTTTGACGACCGTGGCCGAAACAAGATCTTTTTTCTCTGGAGTGTTCACTGGTATTTGTAGCACCCAAGAAAAGAATTCCGACATAAAGCAGACCTCGTTTTGGTGGCAGCACCAACATAGATGTTTCCTCTGGAAGACAGGACAAGCTGTTGCTTTTGCCATCTGTTTGGTTTTCACACACTGATTTAAACTCTCGAGTAAAATTGTGATCGTGATTGTCAACTGTGGGTCTGAATCCAAATTTAATGAACACTTCAATAACAAAGACACCTATTTCCGTAATACCCATCTTTATGGTCACTGGGACGTGCGCATGGTCCGCGTAGTAACTTCGGATAGTCATTTTATTTGGCTTTAAAAAGGAATGTCCAGGTACATCGCTGTTGTTTGTATTGTTCGTCGGTGACTCTGAAATTGGTATCACTATGACGATGTCTTCTTTGAGATTCGATACGTTTATTTTTGTCCCATTGTTACTTTGAAGTTCGAGGCTGGTCACTGGAGACTGAATCGCACTGCTGCTGTTGTCCCAGGTGTAAGGGTTAAACTTCAATGTCAGCATCTACGTACAATAGAAAAAGTGTGATGCCGCTATAGATTAATTTCATCGGTAAGGGAAAAACCCAAAATACCTACAGATAGGCTTAAAACCTGTTGGCTCATCTGATAAATAAACAGCAACTTTCCCTTGAGTACAATTGAAAACAATTATCTCTTTTGGTCAATTTACAAGAAATACGTTTAGCTCTAAAAAGTTGGCCCAGCTTTTTCAAGTTGCAATCCGTCTCTTAATTTCATCACTAAGGAAAAATCCCAAAAAACCGCGTACAGATAGGCTTACAATATGCGGGTTTATCTAATAAATAAACAGCAACTTTCCCTTGCCTATAGTGAGGAGAAAGAGGAGAAAAAATTGCGCCTTCATTCCGTTTATTCTCTTACAGGACCATAGCTGTCGACCAATGAGGACGCGATACTCAGGTTGAAGAGCGGGCTTTATTTCATTAATTCATCATAAACATCATTAAAAGGGCAATCTTTTCATAGTAAATTCTACATTTATTGGTTAAGGCAGGGTTGAAATTGTCGGTGAGTATGCTCAGTCACCTTTTCTCATACTTGGAACTCTAAAGAAAGCTATCAAATGGTTTTATCTAAGTGAAAACAATTATCGTTTCAGTTAACTTTACAAGAAAGAAGTTTTTTAACTCTAAAATGTTGGCCCAACTTTTCAAGTTGCAATCCGTCTTGATCCTAGCTATTAAAAGCCAAAGGCCCATACTTGTGCACAAGTAGCTGAGGTTGATAGCTGAAGTATAGTAGACTAATATTAAATAAAACCGAAGCATAATTTCAGGGTTTTCAGTTATTTCAATCTGTTTTTAGGGTTTAAAAAAGATCGTGACATAACTGTCACCTAACATCCTGGAACGTTTATATGCGCGGTTATCGAACCATAAATATGCCGACCATCTCCAAAGAAACAAAAAGCTCCTTACCTTTGCATTTACGTTATCCGTGCCCATTTCTCCAAGGTTTCCTGGCAGCTGAAACTTTGATGATCCTTCTTCCATGCTAAGTCCATTAACTTCCTTTGGAGAGACCTTCTTAAGTGATGAAGCCAGATTTGCAGTTTTAATGATCATACTTTCGGAAGGAACAAGGCGAACAAAAAATCCATCGTTCATAGCATTCAAATTTTTCGAGGCTCTTAATACGCTCCCCTGCAGTCAAAAAAGAAATAAGTCAAAAACAGAATCCAGGCTACAAACTTAACAGAAAACCATTTTAAAATTAGCTAAAACCTTCCATAAATCTTATTAGTTTGGCGCTCCACCGTTAAAAAATGGACATTTAGAAAAAAATTTTTTTACAGGTCATGGATTTAAATGGCTTCAACCAGCATCAATAAAACTTTCAGAATATCCAGAATATCCCTCCATACAACTTAGATTTATTTGGCAAATACTGTGAAAGAGCTCAAGAGCTTTCAAACAAATGATAACAGAATACCTGAGAGGACTGGGGTTGAGGGCTTCCCACAGTGAACACTCAGAAGGATTCACCTTTTGATATAGTAACGTTTGTCGTGGACTTCCTTTAAGAGATTGATGGAAGTCTTGTATTCAACCTTTTTTTCATCCTCGGACACCCAGGGGCAGCTAGTCGGGACGATAGATCTTACAGTAAACTTTTACCTCGAACATTCTATCGTCCCGACTAGCCGCCCCTGGGTCTCCGAGGATGCCTTTTTTGTATAGCTTCAAATTTGACAACATAGCATGGAAGTTAAAAAACGAAATTAAGAAATAATTGAGTGTCCACACTAATGGGAAAGTTGTCTTTTATAAAATTTTCAAACCTGCCTTAGCTTCTTCTGCTGCTCCGTTCGATTGGCCGGATGCAGATTGTAGTACATTGTTAAGGCAGCTTGTGACACTTGTTGCTGCTTCATCTAACTCAGCACTGAAAGGCTGCTCGAGGTCATTTAGAGCCGACAAAAGTAGGCCGGTTGTTTTCTCTGTCAGTTCTGTTGCTTTATTCTGAAAAAAATAAAAATTTATTAGTTCAACGAAACACGATTCTGCCACGTTGTTGGTTCAGAAAGACAAAGAAGGAAAAATCAAATTTTAAAAAAAGGACTGGATTAAACTAACGGGTTGCGGGATCTAAGGGTACACTTCTGCAGCGATCTTCAGTAATACCTCAAACTATGGGTATAATGTCTTAGAAAAAGTAATTGATTTTTTAGGTTAACACCCTACAAGACAGAATGCAATTTTTTGTACGATTCTGATTGGTTAAAACAGTACAATTTACTTACACTACACTGCAAAGCACGTATATTAATGCAAGACAAATTTACGTGGGCGAGTTTTTCTAATTGTAAGCTTTTGGTGTCTCCAACTTTTAGGACCGGCGTTTAAAAATGTTTTAGAGCAAAAGACACACCTTTTCAAAATGGGGTTGAAAATCTGTTTTTTAACAGATGGGGGTAGATGCATTTTCAGTAGGAGTATCGAATGGCTTAAGTAACTTAAGTAATGTGCTGGTTACCATGGCGTCACTGCAGTCATCGCATGTTTGCTCTCCTTGTTCTCCAATCGCCACTTTCACTACCGCCATAATCGTTCGCGACATTTGCAGGGTCTCTGGGTTTATTGCTGTGAATTTCTCCACTAATGTTGTCGAAATCTGGTAGCGTTGAAAGGCATTACATGGAGTTAACATTCAAGGAGATAACATGTTAATGTCAAATAAGAAAGTATCTCAATAGATTTTACAAGCTCGGTGCATATAAGAGAGTTAACTACCCAACTAACTCAACAAACAGAGAAGTGGTACAAGGTTCACCTCCTATATTGCATTGAATTGCATTAGGAGCACGGGTGGCACAGCTGGTTAGTGCGCGGCTTTCGGTGCGAGAGGTTCCGAGTTCGATCCCCGGTGACATCACATCCTTGTTTCAACTTCCCTCCTTTCTGTGTAGCTTTGACTAGCTTTAAATACCCTCAAAGCGGACCATTGATGGAGAGAGAGAGAGAGAGAGGAGGTTAAAATCAGGGCACCGTCGACCTCAATTTCATCAGTTCTAACTGTCACGATTTATCGACGTAAAATATAGTTGCTTCACCTTTTTGTACCTTTTCATTGGCAGGAGTTTCCATTGGATAATACTTACACGCGTTCTTAATACGTTTTGAATCAAGTCTAATATTAAAAGGAACGACCATGCAAGGAATAAAAACCTGTATGCTAACGTGAAGGAGTCTAGCTAGTAGTTAAATGACCATGGCTCTCCTAGCTAGCACATCAGCTCCAAGACGAACTGAGGCCCTCATTTCAAGGTTCACTTTATGACCTTCTTAATGGCCGACCTCCCAGAGGTAGGAAAAAAATACTATATCCAGAGAACACTACAAACAAAATTGTACAGTGGTGGTTTCTAGTGAAAAAAACCTGTCAAACCGATCAAGCCACCTGAAAATAGAACGTAACCTTATCTTAATGTGATTCCACCGCATTTTGCATTCCCCGTAGGCAGAAACTCATAAGGGATTTCAGCTGTAATTTAATGATTTTCCTTGGCAAAAAAAGGAGTAAAACATTCCTGTTATACTACTTCAACAAGAAAGAAAAATGCAACTAAAGCCTTCTAGTCCACATCAGAGGGCATGTCGCTCACGATGACTCTTACTGCCCAGTTACACTGCTTAAATCAGAGCTGCTAATAGCCATTTCAAGGGCATATGTTTGTTGTACTAATGATAAATTCTTCAATTAAAATGCGCTGCATGCATGTTATCAATTCTCAAATTTCTTAGGCCTCATCGTGATGCATAGAATGAGTGCCCAGAGACATCCTTCATCCCCTTTAAATGGTAAAAACCTTGATCGTTGTCATTATGTTACTTACCGAAGTTTTTACTTCTATGCTTAAGCCTTTTCCACAATCTGGCGTCTCATTAGCTGTCTTCAAGACAGTTAATGCAAGCTGTGAAGCCTGGCTGATTTCCCCTTTTCTTAAATATTCATCCAACTTACAGTCCTTCACCGCGATAAGACCGTTTAGCATATTGGCTACTTCATCTACTGGTGTAAAACACGGATTAAATTTGGAGGATGGCTTCACCTACAAAGAGATTAGGCAATAAATTTATTCATATCACAGTTTTTAGCAATTCGTGGCCCACATCTTTGCTGGGCAAAGCATTTGCTTTATTATTACTGTATTTTTGCAATGCATTTATCAACATGTTTAGCGGCTCTATTGTTGTTGCTCCTGGTTTATAGTGTTTACCTTTATATTACGACCCATCAAGAAGAGCTACCACTCAAAGGAATGTGTACCAGAATAGGTACCTGTTCTTACAATTCGCTGAGTAGATCAAGGGAAAAAAACTTTAAGATCACTAATATCGCTATATTTTATAAAGGTAAAAACGTAAAAAATAGAAATATATGTTTTTTAAAATACCTTTACAAACACTGTCTCTGTAACTGCCACACCAACAAAGTTTTTAACAATGATCGTTATTTGCACTCTGTGTTGATCTTCTGGTTTTCCGTTTGGTAACACCGTTGAAACAGACTTTGGAGAGTTTCCATAAGAAATTGGATCGTCTCCAATACGAAATTCATAGCTTAAAGGCTTACTTTTATCTGCCCAATTCAAACACTCAAAGATGAACTCTGTCTCAAGTGCCACGCCTTCGCTGACCGATGGCGTGCAGTGCCCGCTGTGCGGCGCTCCAGCGGTCTCAAAATCCAGTACACCAAACCCTTGTGATCCTGATTGCGAAGTCACAATGAGCTTCAGGATAAATTTTGTGTTTGAGGGCAATACGTCCTTCTTGATGATCATATTACTCGCATTTAATGCTGTTGAAGTCATATTAGGGAAAATAGTAACATCTTCCAGTGTATCCGTCGCATCATTTTTCTTTTGTAGCCGCCATTGGTAGACTGAATCAACGCAAGGAACATTGGAGCACTCCGATGTCACTCGAAGCTTGTTTGAAGCCGAGACTATGGTTCCACAATCTACAAAGCACCTAAAATCAAAGCAAATTTGATATCAAAGGTAGTTACGTTTCGTTTTCTGCCTATTGAAACAATTATTCCACAGGTAGCATAAATCTAAGCGATAAAGATGATTTGCATCTGTCGAAAATATTTTGCCTCCTTTTTATTGTTACTACTATTTCCGTTTTCAATAAATCTATTTAATTCTTTATTCATTTCAATATGCTTTTTTTTTCAGACAAGCTAAGTCGATTAATTGAGTGGGCCATATACCATTACAAGAAAAATGTAGTGTCAAAGACTTTCTTTAGATAGTGTTTCGGTTGCATGACTTACTGTTGTATTTGAGGCGTTTATAGCGTCCTGATCAATTACATTATCACATTTACCTCAGTTTTACTTGAGGTATCTGCCCGGCTGCTATCTCAAATGTCATCTCAGCAAAGGCACTCCTCGCATCTTTGGACACATTTAAACATAAGACATAGGTCTTTCCTACATCGAGTACACTGGTGTCAATAATAACTGCAAGGGCATTTGCTCCATCAACAAAGGCACCGAAACAATCATTGCTCACTGGACCATTTTCAATTGCCTCACGGCAGTACCAAGTAAATTCGACTCCATCATGATTACCAGGGCCAACGTCTCCGTCATAGCTTAGTGAACCATCCACTGTAACAGTTTCTACTGATCCCCATCGAGCACTACTGCCACCGTCAATGATGGCTCGTAGAGGTGCAGCAATAACCTCAATAAAACCATAGTTGAACGCCTGGATAGTCTGTGGAGCACCTGAATCTCCAATTTGAAAAGAAGCAGTAAACTTTACTTGGTAGATTCCCACAGGTAGGGATCTCCTATTTATAATCCATTCACTGCTTCCTTCTCTTTCTAAGGTTCCTTCTGCTGACTCTGAAGCTGATAATTCAGCTTCACTCACCAGACGCCATTGCAACACACTTTGCAACACGGGCGTATTTTCTGGTAAACCTTCAATTAGCGCTTGTTGGACACTTTGAACAGATCGCTGGACAACAGTAGCGTTATATTTGTCCTTGGACATATCCACGATGACCACCGTGAAGTCCCCTGTTAATTAAAAAATGGAAACAAAAACTGAAATATACTTGCTATAGAGTGGTTAAATAACCAAGGCAATTTGTTAAATTGTTGACGTTCAAGAACAAATCCTGTGGTCGCAATCCAGTAATGAGGAGCTATTAATTTTCCCAGTTATTAACAGAAAACAAAATTTAGTCCACGTGGCTGCCCCGTGACAGATCACATAAAAAGACAAAATGTAGTAAGAAAATCACTGACCCACAGTCTTTTGGCTTGTTTGCCCCCTTTTTCTCCTACCACATTTTCACGTTATCTATGATCTCTGACTATAGATTCTCATGACAAAACTGAATATATATGAGGTATCTGACAGTTATGATTCATTCTACATAAATTACAAAAATACCACTATACGCTACTACTCCTCACCTACAGGTTCGCAGACAAGACCATCCCCAGTGTAGTCGCTGCGACAACTGCAAGTGAATGAGCCGATTGTGTTGTGACAGTTTGCCACTCCATGACAGTTGTGACTTACTGCTGAGCATTCGTCGATATCTAAAATTAAAAAAAGAGGACTGGACCCTATTTGTAGTTCATGAAGTGAGAACGGTTGCTATCCTTACCAATATTTGGACAAGTGACTAAAACATTTTGAAGACATTTCATTTGAATTACTACTTTTTACAGTGAAAAAAACATCAGATATCCAAACAGCAGAAGGTCGGCTTAAGAAACTTAATTTTTAAAGCCACTATCTAGTGTTTTGAAACTTTTTCAATGGTGTCGAGTGTGATTGCATTTGATTTAACTTTATACATTCAGACGTATCAAACATTTGAAACAACTTCTTATGGACAAATTGTATTGTCATGATCTCCCCGCGCGTTATTCATGATCAAAGTTATAGGTCAATATAGGGGTTTTATGCCTTCTGTACTTGTCACGATGTAGCCTGATGAGCCAGAGGCAAATGCAGATCCATCGGTCGTTCATATCTGCGGTTTAACGTCCAGCACTGTTCAGTTTGCAGAGCTTGTACAATAATTTCTTGATATAGAATAATAGTATATGTGATTGAAATAAGATATTACCCTTAAATGAAGGAAGCTCTTGTCACCTCGAATAAGTATATAAAGTGCTCACGCGCCAACAAACGTACCAGAACATTCCACACCGTTTCCTGAATATCCTTGGACACAGTTGCATGTAAAAGAACCAATTGTGTTAATGCACTGAGCGTTTGCGTCACAGTTATGTGTCCCAGATGCGCATTCGTCTATATCTGAGTGGGAAAGCATATATTAATGACTAACAAAATACCAATTACCTTTAACACTGTCCAAAAACAGCCGCGTCAAAAGACTTGGATTTAAAGCTGGAATGTTTGTGATTCTCCATATTACAAAACGATATCTAATACATTCCCCCTAGGGTGGTTAAAAAAGAAGATTCCTTTTTCAATGATGATTCCTTTTCTGGGTAGTTCTCTATATCTCCATCCTTGGACCTCTAACTTGGATGTGTAAGAGCAGCCTTTTTCATAAGTAAATTGAGTTATGTTATGTTCTGTTGTATTTTTCTATATGTTGTAGTACAGTATTGTCTTCCTGGTTGCCGTTTTGTTGAAAATTCAGTTTAGTTATAGAATATGTATTAATCAAACATTTTGCAGCTTTGCTCCTGATTCACATATTCCTTTTTCCTTAAAAAATGCCAAAGAATCATAGCATTTATGACGTCATGTGTCGTTACTATAGAAACCAACTAATGTTGCTAAAATATTACTGAGTAACACACGAACAGAAAATAAGGTCTGAAAAAAAGCACTAATTATAAGGAAAGCTATCCTCTTCGTCTCCAGCGATTATTACTGCGACCTCAGGGCAGTCTTGTATGCTGGGCGCCCGAGGTTGGCCATTATTTTCTAAGCGTGACAACTGTGAACGACTTAATTTTAGTTTAAGACCTTCAAGAATCTTAACGGTGTAGACCTCTCGAACTCTGTTCAACAAAACGCTTTCAGGTCATGAAACTTAATCACTTCCCTGCACGAACTGATCAGTGCAAATTTTCCTTTTTTCCATCTGCTATTTCTCTATATAATAGCCTTCTTCAGGAGGGAGTCCACACTACAAACCCAGGCAGCAGCCTTTAGTGCTAGGGTCAAAGCGTTTGGCAACAAATTGCCTTAGCCTAAATTCGGTCAACTCTAGCATCAAACATCATATTTTATAGATGGCATTTCATAAGTGTTATATGCAGGCTCTAAATGTGATTTCTAATTGAGATATAATGATGTAATTTACGTCTGTAACGATTACTTTTCAATGTTTATATTTAATTTATTGGCCTCGGTGCTAATATGCAATAAGCGTTCCCGATAAGTAAAACAGATACAATTGCAGAAAGTTGTTTTGTGAATATAGAAGAAACACCCTTATTCGCTTGGCAACCACAACCCCGCGACCCAGCTCCCCCCTTCCCCCGACACCCCGGTTAACATGGAATCTTTCGGTTTTTTTGATGCTGAGATTACAAACATACCGTCGCATTGTTTTCCATCCCCGGAGTAACCTTGATTACAGCTACAAGTGAATGAACCATCTGTATTGCTGCACGTCGCATCTAAGTGACAGTCGTGCGCATTTGTTGTGCATTCATCAATATCTGTTACAACACAAAAAATGGTAAAACTGTGAAAGGTCTGGCGCGTGATCGTCCAGGTGAGCGTTGTCCTGGAAAGAACTGTTTTTGACAGTGACTAACGTTTCTGTAAGGTAGTCGTCTTCAGAGTCAAAGTGAGTTGCACCCGTTCACTTCCGTCCATGGTCATTGCATCGTTGTTTTTGGTGGTTGATGGTTATTGACATGAAATGCTGTTTTTAAAATACCATAAGCAGAAATATCTAATCGTTGGTGTTATTTTAGCTACAGAAACATATGAAACGGCTTTTAAGAAGCCATTGAGGCTATTAATCATGATATATCAATGATCAATACCAACTAAGCATATCTTCACATTATAGTGAAACACAGATTAACACCTCGATGAAACATTGTTGTTTTTTTTTTAAACGTGGCGGTGTAACTAATTTAGCTAATCTCAGTTCAGATTCGAAATAATAAGATAAAACAGGGCAGTTACTATTAACTTTTACCTACATTTTCAATCTCAAATCCTAGGTGGTGTCTTAACTGAACACTTTTGAAAGGGTGGCTTATTTTCCTCAGCAATCTTAGGTGAATATTCAATTGATATTTTGGAACCAACGCTGTATTAGCTCAGTCGGTAGAACAATTGGCTGCAATTGATTCGATTGGATCGATTCTGAGAGCGGGACCAACACCCATGGTTTTAAAATAACTGAGAAATGAAGATATTGCCTTTGCCCTGAAAACAGCTAAACCTCCTCCTGGCTCGGATGACGTCCCGTTGCCAGTAGGAGACTTAATAATAGTTTCTTAATTGATACTTTAGTGCCAATTAGATGAAAACTCAAATTCAGTGCTTTTTTAGTTTTTGTTGAGATTGTGCGGGAGACTGGGTCGGGCTTGTATCGAATTGCATCGCGGGATTGTTTGGGGGGTGCACCGCCGCTTCTTGGCAACCAATCAGATTGTTCTTATGCAAGAATTTGTTCCCAAAAGAGCCGCATAATGCAATTCGATACATCACCGACTCCGTCGCACGTACAACCTCCATAAGACCAATGTGATCACATGATCACCAGGGCATTGTTAACTTTTTTACTTACCAGAACAGACTATCCCATTTCCTGAGTATCCCTGAAAACAGGCACATGTGAATGAACCAACGCTGTTGCTACACAGAGCATTTGAGTCACAGTTATGAGTCCCATCCTGACATTCGTCAACATCTGAGAATATACCATGATTTATAGAGGGAAGTTATATGAGCACAACATGAAATGCATTCAAAAATTGGGCAAGCACTCAAGCGGATTGTTTGCTGGGGCAGCTTTACACGACCGTTTAGACATCTCATTGCAAAAAGGAAAAATGGTGTGTTGTTGGGTGGAGAGATTTAAAACTGAAAGTATAAACTTTATACAGAAATTAAAAACATACCGGCGCAATGTTCTCCATCCCCTGTGTATCCTTGGTTACAATTGCAAGTGAACGAACCATCAGTATTGCTACAGATTGCTTCTGCGTGACAGTCATGAGCACTGGTTGTGCATTCATTAATATCTGTAGAAAATCCAACGTCGTTTACCATAAAAACACAAACATCGTGCCGTCTATGTCACAACATGACTTCATTTACCTTTCTGAAAACCTCAATTGCTAACAAAAATATATACATCCATTCTTTTCTTTGCATTAATTTACCACACCGGTTCTAAAAGAGCCCATAAAATAGCCCTGGATCGAGTCGAGGATCACAAAGGAAAGAAAGAAACCCGCAACTTAATGTGGTTAGCTGATTTTTAAATCCTTTCTCATTTCTAGGTTCCTTTAAGAATCGTAAATCCTTATTTTGAAGGTTACGAACGATGCCGATGGTCATATTTCGATCTTGGGCCACCTGTGGTTATCCACTCCTCAAGATGGCGGCTTTTCAGGGGTGATTTACAACACAGTGTGCAGGAATTCACCAGAATACTTGTCGTTGCAGGTAGGCGCCTCACAGAAAACAATCCCTAAAGAAATTAGTTTGGAACCAATATCATTGAACTGAAATGAGATAGACACTTCGTGTGATCACTGCCGAAGATTCGCTGCGTCCCTAGGGGAGACGTGCATCCGGTCACGGGAACCGTCCTCGAAAATAATTTTTCCGCCTTGCAGGCCTCATTTTGGCCTACAAATGAGATGGGGGCCTGGGGCCCGTTTCCCGAAAGTCCCTATAATTAACGGGCCCGGTAAGCTGTTCCCGTGTACATTAAAGATCTAGGTTTCAATACTTTTGCATCTAATATCATAAAAGTATCAGTTAATGAAACAAAATGGAGTAGTTTGCTGGCCAGGACCCGCCCTTTTATGCTTCATATCTCGATTTGAATATTTGATTTTGGGCCCGAAAAGTTACCGGGACTTTCGAGAAACGGGCCCCCTGGCCCCCCTGGGTCTCTCCCTTAAAGTTTACAGCCGCCCCTGGTAATTTTGTCTATTTTAAGTACAAGCCTTTTGTGCTTGAGAGTTGTTGCTTCTCTTTATTTTTTTGTTTTGTTTTGGATTTTTTCATTTGCACTTGCTGCATACTCTTAAAATTTCCACCCTGTTTTCTACTGACATTCAATTGAATTAGCATGTTAACTCACCAGAACAAGACAGACCATTTCCTGCATAACCCTGAAGACAGGCACAAGTAAAGGAACCAATCGTGTTGCTGCACTGAGCGTTTGCATCACAGCTGTGCGTCCCAGCTTCACATTCATTCTCATCTATGGAAAAATGGAAATTTTGCTAAAAACAGACAGAGCATTCACATTTTCATCAAAAAAGTACAGCAGGTCAAGTTATATGTTAAAGCAGCCTTGCCGGGAAAGATTAAGTTGTTTACATTATTATGCGCAAATAATTTTTCGTGGGTTCATGTTCCTATCCCTGGTTGTTCAAACGGTTGATAGTGGCATTCTGAAGATAAATCCCGGTCAAAGGGATAACACAATATTGGTTTTTTGGAACACCTAGTCACTGACAGTGATCAGTATCCAGTGAAGAGCGCTATCCATCTTTCGAGTAACCAGGGCCTGAATGGGAGTGACCACAACGTTTGGTTGCACGTGGTAATTAACAAGATCAACGGTCTTATTGTAAACTACAAATTCTTTACAGGTGCAATCAACTTTTTTCACCAAAATGAAGGTAAATCTTGTTCTTTTTTATTATCAAACACAAATAGTAGTTAAGATTAGGATGATATTTTGTGAGATTAACGCTTGCATAGTGCTAAGGTATTTTGATATTTCATTACCCGCACAAAGTATCCCGTCTCCTGTGTATCCCTCGTCACAGCTACATGTAAATGAACCCACTGTGTTGGTGCAGGTCGCTTCTGAGTGGCAATTGTGGGTATCGTCATCGCATTCATCAACATCTACAATTTCTAAATTTTAAAGTCTAGAATTAGCACAAACGCATTGATGAACAATTGGGAAATATTGATATATAAGAAAGAGGTCTTGTTTTTCAGAATTTTTTGCCATTAAATAGGTTTTAAACTGTTTTTAGAAACAGCACTGCTGAATTTCTATATTAAATAGTTTCGAATTGAAATGTTAATACACGTACATGTATTTTAGCCATATTACACATAAAATGTAAAAAAAAAAAAACAATCACAGTGGTTTCCGGCAACAAGAACGTAAAGAATCATAACAATTTTAAAAAGTTAATAAACAAAATACGAAATTGGTACTCTATATGGCCTTAATGTGGCCACTAAGAGGACACAAAATCAACATTTCAGTGGAGTAGGCTGAGTAATATTTTAAGGCCATTTTCTCTAAGAGACGTTAATATCAGGAGCTATTGTTGATCGAATTTACTATCATAGCCAAATATGACGTACACTGAAGTTTTATCGGCCTACAAAAAAAACATAATAGATGATAAAATTACAAACAGCTGTACAAATAATGGAGTATCTTGATAACTGTCATTTGATATCTTGCGAGGGTCTCCCACAAAAAAAAAAAAACTACACTTAGACTTTTGAGCAGTTGTACTGTACCGTTTGATCAAAATACTATTCTGGGTTTGCATTTATTCCAATTTTACTTGCTATACTAATGTATTTTACCAATCCACGTACTTACCATCGCCACAGTACCTCAACTGACATGTACTTGGGGGCACCAGCTTGTAAACATAAAAGTCGCCGCAGTTTACTACTTGAATGTTATTACTCCAATTGCAGCAGTTTCCATTCCATGTGTAGCATACTTTCCTTGTCACTTCTCCATCTGCGACCGTTGGATGGCCTACTTCTAACCACCCAGGTGCATGCGCTTTGCAGCGGTTCGTAGGAGGACAGGTTTCCGGGAGGGAGGTTCCCGCTGCGCGTACGAACCGGTACCACTGAATAGTGATTGCATTATCGCAAATTCCACTCCCATCAGGATTTACATGACCGATGTTCCTGTCCGGTTGATGTAGTTCAGTATAAGAGTTGCAAGGGTCAACTACAATTTAAAAGAGCGGTGTAACGAACGATTCACCCTTTAAACCTTGATATCAAATTCAAATTCACATTTGTTATAGAAGTAGTGGGGAAAATTTGTTGAAGCATCAATTAGATTCATTGTGTGATCATGTCCTCGATTCTCATGATCACTGTGTTTTATAAAGCGTGATATCGCAAGGAGAAATTTTACGCTGATCACTCTTAGGGCTTAAAGGGTTAATACTACTTGAATATCAAACGGAACTTGTTTTGTCAATCGATTTTCTTTTGTTGAACTTGCTTTCTGAAAAGTCACTAATGTAGCACACAAAAAGCAGCTAAAAATCTCAGATTCTCCCCTGATTTTACAAGTTTAACTATGTTATTTCAGAAACTACTGACCAGTACTTCTTATCACCTAGGACATTGAACGGATGTCTTTGTCGTGTTGTCCAGGGACCTTTCGTACAACAACGAGTGATGGAAACAAAGGAAAAGGAAATACACTACGCCAAGCTTAAAAGCGAAACAATTAACATCAAACCACTGAAAGACTAAAAACGTTATTAAATGTTAAATTTATTGCTGTACGCTATAAGCAAAAAATGAAGAGCAATTCTCACCTATATACATCTAGTTAGCAGTTACAACTTACCTCCACGCACTTGCCTACCACGAGTTAATATCAACAAAGCATGAAGGAAAAACAAAATCATGGCTGTCTGTAAGAAAAGAAGAAGTAATGCCGTGAAACACATGAAAAGATCCTTTAAGAATTTCAACAGTTTTAACCCATTCTGAGCAAATCAATTAAGCTTTACATCACCGGCATAAAATTTCCTTCCATACAATTCTTGCCATTATCCCTACTGATATTTTTAGGGTGAATTCCTATTTGGACGTTTTCTTTTATCCTTAGAAATGTTTTCTCTGTCACTTCCAAGAGATGGGTTGACGGCGCTATGAATCGTGTATTAGGTAAGGTTACAATGCACGTTTAAGTTATTTGCACTGGATATCGCACTGGTAGTAAGGCAACCATTTGAATTTCTCCTGACAAATGCATTCAGAAAGGCTTCAAATCAGTCTCGTCTCTTTGTTAGTTTTCATTGCCCAAACAATGGTAAGTTATTTAATACTGCGTTGTCTCAGACATGGGAGAGGTTTTTTTATTACTACAAAGACGACTCCTTGAGAGCATCGGCAAAACTTTGCACATGCATCACACTATTTGGTGCATTTCTTTCCCCTCACTGAACGACTACGACACAAGATTTCTTAATTTTATGATCTACAGTTGCGTTACTAACAGAAGGCACTGGATACGGTCCATAAGAATTCAACTCCAAAAAAATCGCCTATAAATTAAAAATTGAACAAAATGGAGTAATAAAGATGAAGTCGGTTGAAACAGCTCAGACTTGCTTTTTTAAAAAAGCAAATCTGAGCGGTAAAAGTGGCTCATTTTTTCGGTCTTGCCGTCTTGTTTGCATGTAACTAACTTCCCTATTAACATCATCCGTCTTGATCGTCTTAATATTCTCAGAAGTGTCCATATATATCTTACGAGATGAAGCTTGTGAGCGTAAATAACACTATTTATCTAATAATTCTACTTCTGGGGAATTAAAAGGTTCAAATTTTGCAAATACGCCTACCTTAAACTCGATATGTTGGCAAGAAGGTTGAAGTACTGTCACACACTGTCCTTAATCACACCTACGGGGTCAATAGCACAATTCTTTGCATAAGTCTCATTATTTTCTGCCTTTTGGGGATTTTACGCGCAAATATTGAAATCAAGCAATAAACTTCGGTTCACTGAATTATTAACTATATCCACTCTTTGCTTTAGAGACCTTTATGGTGCATTATTGAAGTCACCTGTGGTGTGATTATTAGTGTTTGTATAATTTATCAACAGAACTTAATCTCAGTGAGTAAAGTTGTTTTGGATGAACTACTGAGAGTACACCGACAACTATCGTCCGAAGTCATATATTTGAAGACAATTTACAACTTAAATGAAATCAAATGACAACCCTACTTTAACAATGTGGCAAAGCCATGTTCAGGCTACACTTTTAAATGGTCGATGTTTGATTTTTGATGTATGATGATAATCACACTTTTTCGAGAACATAAACAAAAGGAAAACGACGCTTAGTAAACAATAGTTTCTCCATGGATTGATTACATACCCTTGGTGTGCAAATTTAGTATTTATACGTAGGTTATTACTCGAAATTTCAAAACGCATATAAGAGGCTCATAGGGGAGAGTGGAAGAAACGAGATTCATGTTCCCATTCCGCTCATTAAAATTTTAGAGCTTTCTCCTGTAGGGTATTTTAACACCAGTGAAATAGATCCACTCTACATGCAATGCCTTGGATCTCAATGCGACTAACACTTAATCTTATTTTCCTGAAATTCAGAATCACTCAAATCTGCACTATCAGTCTGATAGTGCAGATTTGAGCGTAGCGTCCATTTACGACTATCCGCCCTTGCATACAACTGAAATCAGCAAAAAAATGTGTCCTGAAAGCATTTTTCATCATTGAATCGGGATGATTGACAAATCTTTCGCATTATATTATATTGGTGTCTTTGCCCGTCTGGGTAGACATGTCGCCCATTTTTTTTAATCTCCTTGATGACTTCTCTGTTTTAACTTTTTTTTTTCTTTTTCCCGTAAACACTGTACTTTACTGCTAATACTAGGGATGTTAAATATACAACTAGCTATTGCATTTTCCTTCTTATTTATTTACTGAAAATATCCTGCGGAAAAAAGCAGGAAATGGCATTTCTGAGCCCCTAAACTTAAAAATTGTTCTGGTGGAACATACCTCCATAAGAACCCCATAGTTTGGAGTGCCTTCGGCGGTCTAACCTTTTTCCCCGTGTGTACACCTCTAAAATCTCATGTCACGGCCCTGAATATGTTAAGGTTAGGAAAAATCAATACAAGAGACGCTTTTAGGGACCGGTAAATAATTGGCTTGGGGGGGGGGGGAGCTGGTGCATCAGTGAGTATACCATGTTTGGTTTTTCATGACCCCCTTACCCTGTAAGACACATTCAAGCTCCTCTAAACGTTTTCCAGAGAAAAAACGGAGTCTAAGCAGTCATTAATTATACCCATTCAGGATTGTCATACTGTTTGGAGAAGCTAATCAGCTACGTACCTGTCATTCATATAACGCTAACAACTTGTTCGAGCAGTCAGCTTTAAAAGTAAATTTAATGCCAGGATATAAATTACCATCCCTTTGCATGCAATTTTTTCAGAGGCACTGCGAAAATTGTAATCCAAAATAAAACCGGATAAAATCAAATCGAACCAGAAGAACGACCAAAGTAATAGACAAAAAAAACATCTTAGCCTCCAGGGAATCAATCAAATAGCATTGGTTACGTAACAAGATGAAATCATTCATGGGAATGCTAGGGAAAGAATCGCTTCACAAAAAGAAAGCATTTAGCAAAAGCAAGAATCATTTAACAGCTTCTAAAGTAATAGTACTTGAGTGAATCGTCCCTCAAAAACATACAAGTTCATTCTTACAGAGGATTACGTAACCATTTCAAGTGATCACCGCTTTTTTAAGATGTCTATAGCAAAGATAATGAGTCTGACTGAAGTTGAGTTTTGTTCCAGTTACTTATGATGGACTGGTAATGCCTTGAAAGGGCCTGGTTGATTAATTTGGATAGCTTGCTTGTTTGACCACTCACTGTTAAGGTCTTGAAATTGCGTCGCTGGGGTAGTAGTGAAAAATAAAAAAAAACCTTTATGGTCAAACACTGAGCCTTCCTCAAAGCGAATGACGAGGCGCTACATGGCGCCCAATATGTATTTTATTATTGCACCGTCCTCGACCTTCTCGTTAAGCCACAGGACGGGAGAGGAAAGAAGACGGCAACCTTGTGTGACAAGCGTGACAATAATTTTGTTTGAAACAAAATTTCCGCAAACTTCACTTTCCTTTAACCAGATCTTTTTGCAAAAGACCAGAAACCCTTAATGTTAAGTGAAGATCACGACAAAACATGCAAGTAACAGCCGTGTCAGGTTTGTCACATGCAAACGTTTTGCTGTCCTCTTCTTCCTGCCGTCCTGTTGCGTAAACTCACTATTAGCATCAACTGCGTTTTTCTTAGCATATTCAGTACAAAGCCCTTGTCTTTCGACATTCCTGTGAGCGGTTAGTGTGTGTTTTGTGCAGTCTGAGGGCGGATTTATTAAAAAGCAGAATAAAAAAACCTCGTTAACTTAAAATGGATATTTTTATTTTTTCTTAACTCTTCTTACCTTTTCTTTAGATTCCTCCAAGCGGTAATCCCTGCGCCAAAAAAAATCTAGCAGAGCACATTAACAATGTTAGGACTAATGCTATGCTCTTTCACAGTACGGAATTTAGGAGGTCAGTGAGCAAGTCTGGTAACAGCAGCTTCCAACTATAAATACCTCGGAAATTTATTTTCTAGAATAATCGTAATAATTGTTCACCTTTTCTCAGACAAAGTAGAAACTTAACATGAACTGTTAACATAAACGTGTCTAAGAAACATTGATTAAAAGTTAATAAGCTTACATTAATTTAATTGAATCAAAATCTAGGTTTTTGGTCCGCTTCTTCTTTCTGAAATTTTTGCTTGTGGAATCCGGAATCCTCGGCTTTGGAATCTGGAATACAGCTTAAGGAGTCCAGAATCCCACTAAAAGTTGGAACCTGGAATCCAAGTTCCACTGACAAACAATCCGGAATCTATGCCGTGGAATCCAGAATCCAAGACTGTCTTGGATTGCCTTACATGGGGTGAAGCTCACTTACCATGGTCCCCGCAGTACCTCGACTGGCAGAAGTCAGGTGGTACCAACTTATAGACATGCGGCGCGTTGGCTTTGCAGCGGTGAGTCGGAGGACAGTTTTCTGACGTAGATGTCCCAGCTAGACCAATAAACCGATACCAATGATTTACGATTTCCGAGTCACAAGTTAGATTACGTTCCACATTCTCGTAACCGATGTACCTATCTGGCTTGCTCTGTTCAGTGTAATCGGTACTTGGATCTGCAAGTTAAACGCAATAAGGGTTTTCTTTCCGTTAAGAAAAGCAATAAGATCTAGCCGAGAGTAGTTAAACAATACATGTTCAATCATCGCATTTGTTCACTTTTTCGATCAAAACTTTACGTTATGACTTAGTGTTGCTTTTGGGCGCTTTCTATTTGTCAGAACTGACCGGCCGACCAACCGTTCCCGCCTCAATAATATTATGTTTTAAATCAAAACTTACCGGCAAAATCAGTCAAAACCTAGATTTTATGCAGGAAGCAGATGACTTTTCATTAAACCCTCCTGGAAAAAGCCTATTTCAATGTCAAACTGACTGGCCGGGCAATGGTCCGGCCGGCCAGTTCTGACAAATGGAAAGCGCCCTTGTATAAAGGGGTATCAGGGTCAAAATTCGGTTCCTAATAGGGACAGGCACAGCGAAAGGCCAGCTCAACGTATTTAGGCCAGGCACAGCCTATCGAGCACAGGCAAAGCGTATCGAGGACAAGTACAGGGTATTTAGAACAGGCACAACGTATTGAGGACGGGCACAGCGTATTGAGCACAGGCACAAAGTATTGAAGACAAGCACAGGGTATCGAGAACAGGCACGGCGTATTTAGGACAAACACGGCCTATCGAGGACAGGCACAGCCTATCGAGCACGGGCAAAGCGTATCGAGGACAAGCACAGGGTATTTAGGACGGCCACAGCGTATTGAGCACAGGCACAACGTATTGAAGACAAGCACAGGGTATCGAGGACAGGTACGGCGTATTTATTACAAGCACAGCCTATCGAGCACGGGCAAAGCGTACCGAGGACAAGCATAGGGTATTCAGGACAGGCACAGCGTATCGTGCACAGGCACAGCGTATTAAAGACAAGCACAGGGTATCGAGAACAAGCACAGCGTATTGAGGACAAGCACAGCGTATCGAGGACAGGCACAGCGTATCGTAGACAGGCACAGCAACTACAGAGCCCGAAATACTGTTCTTCTACTGTACAGCGAGCACTGTCTCCTTTTCGGGAGCTTTTCTGGAGTTGTACGACACCCAGTGTCCGCATTGTTTTTAGCTTGTAAAATGAACCGTCTTAAAAGGAAACTGCAGGAGATAAAAGACAATATGGACGACAGTATCTGTGCTATGTCTTCAACTCCCGGCACGTCAGCCGCTGGAGCATCACGTGCAGTTGCACAGGGCCAACAAGGCAATTGTTGTTTTTTATTTTCTACTTTGTTTTTTCTTTTGTTTTCTTTATATTTGCAAAACAAAAGTACGCTTACCTTGTAGTCGCTGTGTTGAATTTTGACTTCCTATCGAAATGGAACTAGGCTTGTCACTGTCAGCCTGGCCGCAATTGTTCAAACGTTGGATAGCGCTATCCACCAGATAAATCACTATCCAGCGGATATCGTAATTGATTTCCGTAATACTTTTCTGCTGGATATTGCTCGGTCGCAAAACTGCAAGGAACATTTTTCTACAACCCTAAATATGTGAAAGGTTTGAACCCGGGAGTCATTTCAAAAAGTTGAGTTTGATCGTCCGGTTGAACGTAGTCCTGAATAGGACTGTTGTTGTTGACAGTGACTGACGTTTCGACAACCTGTGCGGTAGTCATCTTCAGAGTTAAAGTGAGTTGTATCACATCGGTTGATGGTGTGATACTCTGGTTATTGATCTGATTGGTCAATTATGTCGCGATGTTATTGGTCGTCTGTCAGTTAAGCCGTGATGTTATTGGCTATGAAGACTCGTAATCAGTGATTGGTGCGTTTCGATCCGTCTATTGTTAGTCAAATTGTCAGTTCTCCAGTTGTTTTCTCGTATAATACCATCAACTGATGTGATACAACTCACTTTGACTCTGAAGGTGACTACCGCACAGTTTGTCGAAACGTCAGTCACTGTCAACAACAACAGTCCTATTCAGGACTACGTTCACCGGACGATCAAACTCAACCTTTTGAATCCTAAATATCTTTACACACAAGCATTTTTTCCTGGATGCCTAGAATAAACAATGAATAGGCCATTCCACGGTGGCATCATTTTACTATTACTATTACCAGAATCCTTCAGGATTAACTTTCTAATTCGCCACTTGCACATCTCCCATAATGCACCTTATTTGCTCCCCAAAATTTTGCATAACCTTTGTTTTTCATTTCTTCTGGGTATTACAGCAAGAGAAAGTGAAAACAATGCTCATGCAAAATTTTGGGGGGCAAATAAGGTGCATATATGGGAGATGTGCAAGTGGCGACTGAAAATTTGGACTTTTTTATTTAAACCTCACCGGGATCTCCAAATTTAAATGTAAAAAAATGAAATGAATTTTGGTCTTAGGAGTAAAAAGACCCCATCGTGCAAATGGCCTATCAGTAACGCTTGGTAGACCTCTTTGGCTGAAATGAAACCGACTACCCCTTTACTTAACTTTCCTTAAACACGCGAATATTCGTCTAAGATTCGCGGGGAAAAGGGAAACATGCATCCTTGCTTTTTAGAAGTGGTGCTTCACTGTTGATTTTTTTGAGTCATTTTCTTTATAATTATTGCATGCCTCAAATCATGTCAGTCATGCTACTCTGCTTACTTATTCTGTCTTTTACAATTACCCAGTGCCTGGATCCAGACCTTGAGATAAGGGGAGGGCCCGGTCTCCCAAAAAAATTTTTCCGCCCTTCGGGCCTCAGTTTGGTCTAAAAATAAGGGGGAACTAGGGCCCCTCCCCTGGATCCGCCACTGATTACCCACCGGATTGTGTGAAAAAACGAAATAACGAGGAAGGGAGCAGTTTAGTTCACCCGATTTCCCAGCCCGAAAGGCTGGTTTTCAGACTAACATTAGACTCGAGGCGTTCGTTTAGTATTTAATCTGATTCGATACAAATACCTAGCATTGTATAGAGCCTCTTTCCAACGTACTTGATAGAATGATATATACGCTAGCATAGTAGCATTGTAGAGCGTCTTTCTGTTTTATAAAAGGGATGATATATAGGCTTGTGTTAATAAAGTAGACATTTAATTATAAAACGAAAGAGGTAGAAGGACGGCGGGGTCAGGGGGTGCCTTTTGGGCTTTTTCTAAAAAAAAAAAATTACTAAGAGGGAAATCTAAGGCTCCCATTTCCAACCTCTGTTAAGCGCCCCCTCCCCCTTCCCTTTCCCCACCCCAACTTAGAAAAATGCTCTGCCGTCCCCTAGGTAGCGTAGTGAATAACTGTAATTCTCTCCGGTTTATACAAACGCGAGTCTATCGGTGCCATTCTTATCCTCTGGATTTTTTTCCTTTTTTTGTTTTTCATAGCTGAAAAGCAGTTTCATGAATCACGAATACCAGAATTTTAAAGTATGGTAAGACAACATTATAGTAGGGAACATTAAAACAAGAAAAAAACCTAAAATACTGCTAGCTTCATTCTAGCCATCATGATTGGCCACTAACTGGAGGAGGTTAAGAAACTCAGTTTCCTCCAGTTCATTATCATCAGTCATCTTTTCTGCACTTCCAGTGAGAGCAGAGAGTCGTTTCTCAACCAATTTAAGTCTGTCTTCTGTACACTTGATTATACATTTAGAGTTTAAACAGTTAGGCTCCGCCTGTGACTGGCACATGTTGAAATATGTTGCTTCATCGCAATATAGCTTGAATTCTGGTCGCTTCCTGTTGCCCCTTAACATTTCTTCAAATCTTTCCGCAATAAAGTGCGCTATTTCAAGTTCCTCAGCACTTTCCTCTACGTATGTTTTAGCATCGATGTATGACTCGTTAAGAACCGAAACTAACATATTCATAAGGACAATTGTCATTATTGTCATGTATATGAAAACGAATATGGGTCCAAGAATTGGGTGTTCACGTCTTAAATCATCAAGTGGGACAGCTTTTCCCAGAAGGAATTCAAACTGAGAAATCACTGCTTGCAAATAACTAGAGTATTCAAGGACAGTGTGACCAAAAAATTGTTTTCCTGATATAATAAACCCATTAAACAATATCAGGAAAATAAAAACGTAAGACAGCTGATAGCCTACCGACTGACGGAAGGATGAAAACAAGTAGATTACATAAGGATTAAATCGAATCAGATTTAAAAGTTTAAGTGTTACCATAAAAATAGCACAGGCATTAGCAACATTTTCCCAACTAGCCCAAGTCAAGGAGGAGTGAAAATGTACGATATTATATGGATTGTTTTGGATAGATTTGATGCTTTTTAGAAGAGTTTTCGAACGGATCACGTAAAACACTACCGCCAATACTGAGAATATGATCATGAAAAAATCGACCATGTTCCACACTGACTTGAAAAAGCAAAGGCGGCGACGGTGGAAGTTGTAAAACATCATGATGAGGTAATAACACACCATGGCCATGAAAAGGAACTGGCAGATTAAGTAGAACATTTGAGTCCCGGATTCAGTGCTTTGTAGGTCGAGCGTTTTAACCGTTCTTGTTGTGTAAGCAGCACCAGTGGAAAGAACCTCGTAAAAGTACGTTGCAATGCTGAGAAGATTTGTATTAACGTTGAAAACTGCGAACTCTAATATCACTGCTCGCGTCTGGCGATCAACCCATCCATGACCGAATGTTTCGCCAAGGACACTTCGGCCAGTTTCAACATCGTATCCCAAGACAGTGACATAGCCACCTCCTTCATATGTATTGTAGGTCCCCGTTATCCGACCATTGTCTAGTTCTTCACTTGTGCGATAACGCCAAGGCTTGGGACACAGTTGAAGGGCCTTTGGCCATGAAGTATTGTAAGGGAGTTGTTTCCATCCAGGAAGACTCAGTGTTGTGGTGTCCTCACCTTCACTTGTGTAATCGTAGAGGCAGTCTGGGAAAAGCTCAGCTAATGATTTGCAAGAACCTAAAATTAAAATGTATAACAGTTTTTCTATCATTTTTTAGCAAGCAGCATTACATTTGACTTACCTAAGACAACTGAATAGATCGTTTTCACATAACGACACGGCGATCATATTTGTGTACAAAACAACGAAATGGCGGTCATGTTACTTTGGTTGCATTCCTTTTAGCCAAACTTTTTTCGGATTTAGACAATCCAGATTGTTTAGATTTTCCTGCTAGCCGGAACAAAAGTCTGAAATAAGATTGATCCATACAGTAGCTACCTGCTGCTCTGATCTTCTCAATTTCAACACATCGTTTTTTTTCCGCTAAATTAAGCGTCTTCTCGTGGAAAAATGGAAAGAAAAATTGCTCTTTAACTAGTGGTGGTTCATACTGGGACTCGTAGACTTAAAATTATCTGGAATTTGATTGAAGAAAATTCAGAAGACAATTACGAATTCTCAAGTGCTGAGAAGCGCGTTCTAAACACACACACACAGACCTTGGACACTGTGGTTTTACGGTCAGAAAATGCAAGCGTTTTCGCTTCCCTATAGAATTAGAGTTACTGGGGAACTGGAATTTCATATACTACAATCCTTTAGTTGCATAGAACAAAGAAGGAGTGTAAATAACTTTTGTTTGAACTAACCTTGACCCGCCATGTTTATCGATAAACGAGCACGGCCTTGCAATCGAAAAACAATTTCGTTAAGTGGAATAAATATCTGAAACCAGATTGAGATACCAATCTGAACGATCCAAGTGCGGAAGTGGATCGTTCAGATTGCAACATTAGATTGGTTTAGTCCTTAATGGAACGGAAAAAAATTTTGGATCGCAAAATCCGGATTTTGATGGGTCAAAAGGAATGCTACCATTGTCTATCGAAAAAATCCTATATGGGGATTAAACTCTTTTCTTATGTAAAAACTTTTTTGTTCCAAGAAATTTGCATAGCTGCTAACCCACTTGAGTGAAAACGATCTACAGAGTGTTTTCACATGAAGTCAAGGCGACCATATTGGTGTCCCAAACTAATCCTGTGGGAATTGCACTCTTTTCTTATGAAAGCGCTTTCTTTTGTTCTAATAAATTTGCGCGTGAGTGAAGACCATCTATTTCTCGGCCTTTCCGTAATTTTGACTTTATGGAATGTACGTAATACCTAGTTAACGTATCAACCATTTCAAGGATAACCGAATAATAAAAAGTTGTTTGTAAAGGAGCGGCATAAAAATCAGCAGTGAAACTGTTCGTTGTCTTCTCCTTTTAGAAAGGTCCTGGTAATTTTGATGTTTTATCATGATATTGCACATAGTTAATAGAGTGGAATAGTTATGAAGTCCCTCAGACTCCTTTGCCATATTTTTTCTCAGAATTAAAGGTGCACAACGTCTTTAACTGCATCCCTATCACTTTGATAAAAAAAAGTCGCATTAACTTATTCCGATTGGGCATTTTTGTTGTTTGCCGCCTTTTATGACCAGTTTGTTAAACTAACTACTGTAGGGCAGAAGACAGAGAATTTTTTGTCCATTTAATATTAGGTTTGCAAATTCCAAATCATAAAGCTTACTCTTTTTGACTCTGAGTTGCCTCATCCATGGCATACCGACCAGTAAGGACACCTTGTTTTCAACATACACATCTTTCTCTTGACGTCCATTGTACCACGGATGGCTGTAAATATTTGGGAGGAACTCTTGTCTCATCCAACCCCATAGTTTGTACCTTCCAGTTACCTGAAATAATAAGAGTACCGTGGTTTATACAATTAACCATTCAAAGTACGCCTCTATATGACGGACATCTCTATAAAACGAAAACATAATGCTGGTCCAAAAGGTATGGAATTGACGGTAGTCCAATGAAATGCGATGGTTCTGAAACAACTGTGCCGAAAATACGACAGAGGGAACGCCAACGCTTGGTTCACGCGGCGACAAAAGTAAGGAAACCTCCTGTAAACGCGACCACCGGAGAAACATGTAACACCGACGTGAAATTTTGAACCGGAAATAAAACTAACGGACGCAGATGCGCAAACATAAACTAAAAAATTTAATGTATAACTACATTTGAAAAATCACACCAACAACTCCTAAAAAAAAATACCACATCAGTGATAATCCGTGTCTGTCATTCTGAACAAACACGGATAATTTTTCAGCGTTTAAATTGGGACTATCTAATGACAGAAGTCTTTGAATCCAATCTATAAACTCCCAGTTGAAGTTTTAAAGTTTCGAAGACACAACGTTTCGCCTTGTGTTTTAAACTTGATAGAATACTCTTGTCTTTTTGGTCAATCTATAAATTAAATCAGGTTTTATGTCTAAAACCAACGTTGAAAATTTAAAGTTACAACTAAAATTATTCCAGCTTCTCCCTTATATATGACTTCACTAATAAAGCCTTACCGTTTCAAACTTTGCAAAAGGACTCATCAGAGTGGTAGTCATCATAAAGCGATTACTATTCTTGTTTCCATAACACACTATCGCCAAGAAAAACACAAATATCAAATGAACAACAATTTCTTTCATCGTGCTCACCAACTTAAGTTCTTTTATGGCTCGTTCACGCATGACTCCTAATCTTGCGCGCTTAAAACGCTGTTTAGGATCATCAGAAAATAGATCTATGTCATTCAAGTTAACATCTTCTTCATTCTCTGTTTCAGAATCTTCACTGCTGTCCTTGGTTCTCGTTGCAAGCAATGACACCATTACCACGGCCAACATGACCTTTGTCGGCTGTACAATGAAGATGTCCTGACCATTTGAAATCAAAATAGAGGAGAGCCATTGCTCTGCAACCTCTTTGCCCCACATTAAGCTGTAAAATAAAGTGAAGGTTGCTGAAGTAAGAGTTGTAGCAAAACAAAGCAACCATGCTAGGTATACGCAACAGTGAGGCAACATGCAACCATCGTCTTTTACTCTGTCGACGAGTTCTTGGACGTGATCCACTTCCCGATATTTGTCTGCTTTTGTATTCCTCGGCTTGCTTGATTTAAAGAGCAAAACAATGACTACATTTACAGGTGCAACTATCAGTCCACTTTGCACACCAACAACGATTTGTCTCCACGAAACCTTGAAGGGTCCAATGTAAATAGCACCCTCTGATTCCCCACCAATGTTATAGAACATAGCATTGGCAATCATGGCGCTGAAGAGCACTGAAAGGCAGCATGAAGCTCTTTGCACACGAGTAAACGAGCTGCTACAGGACTTGCCAAAGACAGACATCCACAAGTGACTGTCTGCAATTTTTCTTCCGAAACGGCTGCGAACTTGATCTGAGAAAGAACCCAAATTTCCATGCTTTACGGTAGCTTCTGTTAAACCATCACATTTTTCTACCGCAAGCCATCTGTTTATTGGGAAGGTCCATTGTTCTTCTTTCTGTCTGTCTCTGATTGTCACTGTTTCCACAAACCAAGAAGGGCCGCGCCCTGAGTTGTCATGTTCTAAGGTTATTTCTTTCAACGTTCCCAATGATTCATCAGTGATCAAAACAAATCCGTTTATACCTCCTCGTGCAAACAGATCACTTGACTCGTCTTTCCTACGTAGTGGAATGTGATTGTGCTCATCTAAGTCACCTTTAATACTGATTGTCACGTTTGCTGTTGTACCCGAATTTTTCCAAACGCCTGTGCAAATTACCATGTCGTAATAATAGGTCCCTTCTTCCACAATGGGTACACGCTTTGGAGGGCATATCTAACATGTTGAAGCAAAATTTCGTTATAACATGACGCTGATGTAATCAAATTGAATCTTACTGGCGAGACAAAAACTGCTGATCAAACAAAACTACAAATAGTGTAGCGCGAGAAATGAGTAATTTTAATAGACCCATCCTTATATGTAGAGAACCGCCACAGCGTAGCGGATCAAAATATTAAACCTTTTCTCCCACTGAAATAAACGGCGAAACTTGGTTTTAATATTATGTAACCGTGCTCGGTCATGTTCGGTCATGCAACAGTTTAACTTCATCACAAGTCTATACCAAAGGGTCTGCATACATATGCGTCTTTTCAGTCGCGATCTCCAGTTTCTAAATTTGGGTGATCGCCTTTGCAATCTTAAAAAAGTATGGCGGGACGCTGGAGCTATTGGAGGATATGCACTGAGTAATACTCCGCGCTTCGTTGAATGGCCTGGGTACGAAAAATTATCGCTAGATGTGTGTTTTCGAAGGCCACTTTTGGACGGTCGAAAAGGAAGAGAACATGTTCGGTAAGCGACACTATTTAGTCTGAACACGGCCTTGGTGGCCGTGACCAAATGCCTGCCGATGAGCCTAGAGTGTCACTAGATACCCTACAGATAATACATTTATTTTCACAATTACCTTGTTTTCATCTCTTTTATCCGCTTTCCTCGCAAAAACTAGTACAACAAAGTAAAGAAGAAACGCGCAAGCAATGGTCACCAGTACTGAAATGTTACCACTCTCAGAAAGGTTTGCAAACTCTGTGAAAACTTTGTCAAAGTCTATTGGATTTGGTGCTTGAATAAAGTTACCCCCGAAGGAGGTAAGGTGATTACAACGGCAAATGAGATGGGTGGTATTCGACCTGGGATCAACCTACGAAAGAAGACTCAGTTATTAGCAACAACGCAAAGGAGAAGGAAAAAGATTGGGAAGATGAGACACAAAGAATGTATAGGGAAACGAGTTAGCACTGATTGCCTCATTTTTGCTTCAGGCTCCTCAATGCTGTTCAAAAGCAAGCAGTTTGAATGTGCAATGTTATTAATATGCTATATCGCATCATTCAAAGGCGGAGATAAGTTAAAGGAAGAAGCAAGAATATTTCTATTCTTCCTACTTTTGTACGGTGACGTTTTTAAAATTAACAAAATCTGTTAACATCAAGATTAAAAAATTGAGCAGAATGCTGAACCAAACCCTAAGAACAATTGAACATACAATTGAGCGTTGTAGGTTGGCATTTTACAGTTTTATTTAGCTACAATCTTGGACAAAAATTGTTAGGAATTTTGTACTTTCTTTCCCACAGAACGCCTATCCCACGTATTTGGTACCATTATGGCCCCCCACCCCCACCCTGATCATAGTTGTTCATTCGGAATGAGAAATGATCTTATCTTCCCCGCAGCCGTTTTTGTCTCGTCACGCAACGCTCCTCCCCAATAAAAGGCTGATCACATTTGAACCTCGTTCCACTTTGGGTAGGAGCGTATGTGACGAGACAAAAACCAGCCAGATTTCAACACTATTTTTTATGGGGGGAGGGGGAGTATTTGTAGTTGTTAGTGTTTTCAAGAACTTTATCTTGAAACTAGACATGGCAATGTCCATTTTCTTAACATTTTTGTCCAAGATTGTAGCACGCGTTTGTAATACTGAGAAGTAACCGTGTACCCACCCTGCCCTCCTTGGGTTCAATCGGGGTTTCCTAGAGCAATAAGGACTCACAGAGTCCCAAAGATGGTAGGGTGGTCAAGTTAATATTACATCATTTTTTTACGAAGAGGAAATTAACCTTGGAGACCCAGGCCGAGGGAAGGGCGAGTGTTTCAAGTGCATGGGCGCGTCAAGAACTTTGGGTTACCTTGCAACCATCAGATGTCCACTTGCTCCTATCTTCAGACCAATACAAACAGCTTGATTGAGTAATAGTCATTGTATAGTTAACATCCGTCGAAGGGTTGTACTGCGGAGTAACCGTTTTAGTGAAACCCTTTGGCGGTGGATCTTTGAAGCCAACACAGGAACGCCTTTGACGACCGTGGCCGAAACAAGATCTTTTTTCCCTGGTGTGTTCACTGGTATTTGTAGCACCCAAGAAAAAAATTCCGACATAAAGCAGACCTCGTTTTGATGGCACCACTATCATAGATGTTTCCTCTGGAAGACAGGACAAGCTGATGTTTTTGCCATCTGGTTGGTTTTCACACATTGATTTAAACTCTTTGGTAAAATTGTGATCGTGATTGTCAACTGTGGGCCTTAATCCAAATTTAACAAACACTTCCACGACAAAGACACCTATTTCCGTAATACCCATCTTTATGGTCACTGGGACGTCCGCAAGTTCCGCGTAGTAGCTGTGAATGGTCATTTTATTTGGCTTTAAAAAGAAATGTTCAGTTACATCGCTGTTGTTTGTATTGTTTGTCGGTGACTCTGAAATTGGTATCACTATTACGATGTCTTCTTTAAGGTTCGATACATTTATTTTTGTCCCCTTATTACTTTGAAGTTCGAGGCTGGTTACTGGAGACTGAATCGCATTGCTGCTGTTGTCCCAGGTGTAAGGGTTAAACTTCAATGTCAGCATCTGCGTAAAATAAAAAAAAAAAGTGTGATGCCGAGATAGACTATATACGTACAGATAGGCTTAAAACCTGTTAATTTTTTATCTAATAAAAAAACCCAGCTACTTTCCCTTGCCTATAATTGGCAGAAAGAGAAAAAACAAATCGCGCCATCATTCCGTTAATTCTCTTACGGACTATAGCTTTCGGTCAATGAGGACGCGATGTTCAGGTTGACAAGCAGGATTTATTTAACTAATTCATCATAATCATCATTAAAAGGGCTATATTATGGTAAATTCTACAGCTGGGCTGAACTCATCCCTAAGTATGCTCAGTCACCTTTTCCCATACTTGGAACTCTAAAGAAAGCTATCAAATGACTCTATCAAAGTGAAAACAGTTATAGTTTCGGGGCAGTTTACAAGAAAAAAGTTTAATTCTAAAACGTTGGCCAAACTTCTTCAAGTTGCAATCCGTCTCGATCCCAGCAATTTAAATCCAAAGTCCCACACTTATACACATGTAGCTTAGGTTGGTAGCTGAGGTATAGTAGTAGTCTAGTCTTAAATAAAACTGAACCATAATTTCAGGGTTTTCAATAATTCCAATCTGTTTTTAGGGTTTTAAAGTGGTACCAAAAAAAACCTGGAACCATAAATAGGCCGACGTTCTTCAAAGGAACAAAAAGTCCCTTACCTTTGCATTTACGTTATCGGTACCCATTTCTCCCAGGTTTCTTGGCAGCTGAAACTTTGATGGTCCTTCTTCCATACTAAGTCCATTAACATGCTTTGGAGAGACCTTCTTAAGGGATAACGCCAGATTTGCAGTTTTAATGATCATACTTTCGGAAGGAACAAGGCGAACAAAAAACCCATCGTTCATAGCATTTAAATTTTTTGAGGCTCTTAGTACGTTCTCCTGCAGTCACAAAAGAAATAAGTTAAAAATAGAATCCTGGCTACAAAATGTAAGACACAACCTTTAATTGGCTAAAACAGTTTCATACATAACAAATCTTAAAGAGTGGCGCTCCACCGTTAAAAAATGGACATTTAAAAAAAATGTTTTTACGGGTCATGGCTTTAAATAGCTTCAATTAGCATCAATATTTGAAGTAACTTTCAGAATATCCAGAATAGTACATCTTTGTCAGATTTATTTGGCAAATATTGTGAAAGGGCTCCATAGAGAGGCTTTCAAGCAAACAATAATAGAATGCCTGAGCAGAGGACTGGGGTTGGGGGCTCCTCAAGGTGAACACTAACGACTCAGCTTTCGATATGGTAACTTTAGTCGTGAACTTCCTTTGACAGATTCGTAGAAGTCTTGAATTCAACGTTTTTTCAATATAGCTTCAAATTTGACAACGTAACATGGAAATTAAAAAAAAATAGGAAATAATTGAGTGTCCACACTAACGGGAACGTTGTATTTTCTAAAATTCTCAACCTTATCACGTGCCTTAGCTTCTGCTGCTGCTCCGTTCGATCGGCCGGATGCAGATTGTAGTACATTGTTAAGGCAGCTAGTGACACTCGTTGCTGCTTCATCCAACTCAGCACTGAAAGGCTGCTCGAGGTCATTTAGAGCCGACAAAAGTAGGCCGGTTGTTTTCACTGTCATTTCTGTTGCTTTATTCTGCAATAATAAATATTTATTAGTTCAACGAAACACGATTTTGCGACGTTGTTGGTTCAGAAAGACAAAGAAGGAAAACTAAGATTTTAAAAAGGATTGGATTAAACTGATTGGATGCGGGATCTAAGGATACACTTCTGCAACGATAAACTTTTGCTTTATGAAAGTGTTCACTGTTTTCTATTTATGACAAAATATTCTTTGCAAATGCGTCCAGGAATAAATAATATACCTCAAACTAAGGGTATAATGTCTAAGTAACAGTAATTGATTTTCGAGTTTATTAGCCCACAACACAGAATGCAATTTTTTGTACGATTCTGATTGGTTTAAAAAGTACAATCTACTTACATTGCACTACGAAGCATGTATATTAATGCAAGACTAATTTACTTGGGCGAGAATTTCTAATTGTGACCTTTTTGTGTCTCCAACTTCTAGGATCGGCGTTTAAACGTTTCGGAGCAGAAGAGATATCCTCTTCAAAATGGGGTTCAATTTCACATTATTTACAGTTGGGAGGTCGATGGATTTTCGATATGAACATGCGATGGCGGATCAAGGGGGGCTGAGGGACCGCCCCCGCCCCCTTACTTTGGGGACTGGATGAGCGGGTCCCCTACTTACTTAAAGATCTGAATTCGCAACGTCTACGAAACCATTTTCTTATGGAGCGCCGAGCAATAAGAAATACTAATTTTTATATGTCTTATTACTTAAGCAATGTGCTGATTACCATGGTGTCACTGCAGTCATCGCATGTCTGCTCTCCTTGTTCTCCAGTCGCCACTTTGACTACTGCCATAATCGTTCGAGCCATTGGCAGGGTCTCTGGGTTTATTGATGTGAATTTCTCCACTAATGTGGTCGAAATCTGGTAACGTTCAAATGCGTTACATGAAGTTAACAATCAAGGAGATAACGTGTTAATGTCAAACTAAAAAGTGCTTCAATAAATTTTGCAAGCTCGGTGCATATAAACATCATTTTTGACTACCCAACTAACACTCTTGACTCATCAAACAGAGAAATGGCACAATGTTCACCTCCTGCATTGCATTGCATTAGGAGCAAGGGTACAGTCGTGGTTTGTAGTGTAAAAAAAAACGTGTCAAACTGGATAAGCCAACTAAAAATACCACATGACCTTGTCTTCATGTGATTCCGCCGCATTTTTATATTTCCCCAAGGAGAAACTGATAAGGGGTTTCTACTGTAATTTAATGAGTTTTCTTAGCAAAAAAAGGAGTAAAACATCCCTGTCATACTACTTGAACATGAAAGCAAAATCCTACTAAAGCCTTCTATCAGCATCGTTAGAAGGGACTGTGTAGAGTCCACATCGGAGGAAGTGTCTTTCACGATGACTCTTACTGCCCAATTACACTGCTTAAATCATAGCTACTAATAGCCATTCCAAGGGCATATTTTTGTTGTGCTAATGATATATTCTGCTACTAAAATGCCCTGTACGCATTTTATCAATTCTCAGATTTCTCTAGCCTCATCGTGGTGCATGCAATGAGTGCCCAGAGACATCCTTCATCCTTCTTAAAAGGTAAAAACTTCCATTATTTTACTTACCGAAGTTTTTACTTCTATGCTTAAGCCTTCTCCACAATCTGGCGTCTCATTGGCTGTCTTCAAGACGGTTAGTGCAAGCTGTGAGGCCTTGCTGATTTCACCTTTTCTTAAAAGTTCATCCAACTTACAGTCCTTCACCGCGATAAGGCCATTTAGCATATTGGCTACTTCGTCTGCTAGTGTATAGCAGGGGTTAAATTTGGAGGATGGCTTCACCTGTAAAAGAATTAGCAATGCGTTTATTCATATCGCGGCTTAGCGGTTCATGTCCTACACCTTTGCTGGGCAAAACAGTTATTTTCTTGTTACTGTATTTTTGCAATGTATTTTTTAATGTGCGTAGCGGCTATATGCTCTTTCGGCATAGCCAAAAACTGATCCATAACAAGCTTTATAGTGGTTTCCTTCATATTTTGGCCTGTCAAGAAGAGCTACCGCTCACAGGAATGTGCCGAGTTTCGGGAAAAAATAACATGCTTTAAGTTGTCGCATATGTACCGATTCTCTCTGTTTTCGATTACGGGGGGAAATATTAAGAGTTAAAAGCCTAAAAATATAAGTAACAATTCTGTTAGTACCTTAACAAACACTGTCTCTGTAACTGCCACGCCAACAAAGTTTTTAACAATAATCGTTATTTGCACTCTGTGTTGATCTTCTGGTTTTCCACTTGGCAACACCGTTGAAACAGACTTTGGGAATTTTCCATAAGAAATTGGATCGTCTCCAACGCGAAATTCATAGCTTAAAGGCTTACTTTTATCTTCCCAATTCAAACACTCAAAAAGGAACTCTGTCTCAAGTGCCACCCCTTCGCTGACCGATGGCTTGCAATGCCCGCTGTGCGGCGCTCCAGCGGTCTCAAAATGCAATACACCAAACCCTTGTGATCCTGATTGCGAAGTCACAATGAGCTTTAGGGTAAATTTTGTGTTTGAGGGCAATACGTCCTTCTTGAATATCATGTTACTCGCATTTAATGCTGTTGAAGTCATATTGGGGAAAATAGTAACATCTTCTAGTGCATCCGTTGTATCATTTTTCTTTTGTAACAGCCATTGGTAGACTGAATCAACGCAAGGAACATTGGAGCACTCCGACGTCACTCGAAGCTTGTTTGAAGCAGAGACTATGGTCCCACAATCTACAAAACACCTTTAATCAAAACAAATTTGCTATCAAACGTAGCTACGTTTCGTTTTCACCCTGCGAAAACAATCATTTCATAGGTAGCATGAATCTAAGCAATAAGGATAATTTGCATCTCGAAAATATTTTGCCTCTTTTTATTGTTACTACAATATCTGGTTTCAATTAGTCTATTTAATTCTTTATTCATTTCAATAATTTTTTTTTTCAGACAAGCAAAGCCGATTAATTGAATTGGCCATATACCATTAAAAGAAAAATGTGATCTCACAGACTATCTTTAGACAATATTTCGACTGCATAACTTACTGTTGCATTGAAGGCGTTTACAGCGTCCTGATCAATTACATTATCACATTTACCTCAGTTTTACTTGAGGTATCTCGCCGGCTGCTATCTCAAAAGTCATCTCAGCAAAGGCACTCCTCACATCTTTGGACACATTTAAACATAAGACATATGTCTTTCCTATATCAAGTACACTGGTGTCAATACTAACTGCAAGGGCATTTGCTCCATCAACAAAGGAACCGAAACAATCATTGTTCACTGGACCATTTTCAATTGCCTCACGGCAGTACCAAGTAAATTCGACTCCATCATGATTACCAGGGCCAATGTCTCCGTCGTAGCTTAGTGAACCATCCACTGTAACAGTTTTTGCTGATCCCCAACGAACACTGCTCCCACCGTCAATGATGGCTCGTAGAGGTGCAGCAATAACCTCAATAAAACCGAAGTTGAACGCGTGAATAGTCTGTGGAGCACTTGAATCTCCAATTTGAAAAGAAGCAGTAAACTTGACTTGGTAGATTCCCACAGGTATAGATCTCCTATTTATAATCCATTCACTGCTTCCTTCTCTTTTTAAGGTTCCTTGTGCTGACTCTGAAGCTGCTAATTCAGCTTCACTCACCAGACGCCATTGCAACACACTTTGCAACACTGGCGCATTTTCTGGTAAACCTTCAATTATGGCTTGTTGGACACTTTGAACAGATCGCTGGACAACAGTAGCGTTATATTTGTCCTTGGACATATCTACGATGACCACCGTGAAGTCCCCTGTTAATTAAATAATGGAAACAAAAACTGGAATAAACTTGCTATAGAGTGGTTAAATAACCAAGGCAATTTGTTCAATTGTTGACGTTCAAGAGGAAATCCTTTGGTCACAATCTAGTAATGTGGAGCTATTAATTTTCCCTGTTGTTAACAGAAAACAAAATTTGGTCCACGTGGCTGTCCCGTGACAGATTGCAAAAAAAGACAAAATAAAGTAAGAAAATCACTGATCCACAGTCTTTTGGCTTGTTTGCCCCTTTTTTTTTCTCGTACCACATTTTCACGTTATCTGCGATCTCTGACTACAGATACTCATAATAGAACTGAATATATAGGTGGAATCTGACAGCTATGATTCATTTTATAAATCACAAAATACCATTATACTCTACAATTCCTCACCTACAGGTTCGCAGACAAGACCATCCCCAGTGTAGTCGCTGCGACAACTGCAAGTGAATGAGCCGATTGTGTTGTGACAGTTTGCCACTCCATGACAATTGTGACTTACTGCTGAGCATTCATCGATATCTAAAATTAAAAAAAGAGGACTGGACCCTATTCATAGTTCACGAAGTGAGGACGGTTGCTGTCTTTCCAACATTTGGACAAGTGACTCTCAACATTTTGTCGACATCTCCTTTGAATTACATAGTTTTTACAGTGAAAAAAATATCAGGCATCCAAGCACCAGAAAGTCGGCTTAAGAAATTTGATTTTCAAAACCACTATCTAGTGTTTTTAAATTTGATCAATGGTGCCGAGTGTGGTTGCATTTGATTTAACTTTATACATTCAGACGTATCAAACATTCGAAATAACTTCTTATGGACAGATTGTATTGTCATGATCTGCCTGCGCGTTATTCATGATCGAAGTTATAGATCAATATATACCTCTTATTAGCCGAGTTTTCGGTCCAAACTGTAAATTACGGACCGAGCTTGCAGTGTTTTTTTCAAAGACTAACGAAAGAAAGATAGAAGCAAGTCCGAGCCAGACACAATGTCCAGTTTTCAAAACATTAACGAGTGAATAGTTACAGTGCTCTTAGTTTTAACCGAATAAACTTTAAAATATGTCTGACCCTGAGGACTAGGATGTTGACTTTCCCTTTCTAAATTTTCACCTAGCTTTGTTTAAAGAGAACGAAGCTGATGTAGAAACTGAATCGTAACCTCACCGAGGAAGAGAATTCTAGTCGGTGTTTGACAATTTTAACGGAGATCACAATTGAAGACGAGATTGAACTGGCAGAAAGAGAGGTTTTCCCAAAAACAATTAACGAGCGAATCCTTCGACAATGACAACAAACTGTCAAGATGATCGGGTGCAGATACGTTTGTTATCATATTTGTCGAACGAATTACCCATTTTCTCTTAGGCAAAACATCTCGAATCTCTGCCAGTCGATTTTAGTCTTCTTAACTGTTTACTGCGATAAAATTTTCAACACTGACTAGAATCCTCTTCGATAAGACAATGAGTTAGTTTCTTCATCGCCTTCGTTCACAAATAAACAGTTTAAATTGTTGAAGGCCAAAGTTAACATCCAAGTCCTCAAGGTTGACAGGCGTCCTTATAACTTTATTTAAACCTTTTTTCCGAGGTAAAGAGATTTAGAGATCCGAAATGAGCGTTTTCTTTAAAAATTTTGGTCCGTATAGCAAGTTACGGACCACAAATTGACCAATCGCATGGCCAAAACAGACTCAGCCATATAATAAAGGGATTTATGCTTTCACTACTTGTCACGATGTAGCCTGATGATGCAAACGCAGATCCATCGGTCGTTCATATCTACGGTTTAAACAATAATTTCTTGATAGAGTATAATAGTGTATTTTATTGAAATAAGATGTTACCCTTAAATGAAGGAAGCTCTTGTCACTTCGAATAAGTGTATAAAGTGCTCATGCGCCAACAAACGTACCAGAACATTCCACACCGCTTCCTGAATATCCTTGAACACAGCTGCATGTAAAAGAACCAATTGTGTTACTGCACTGAGCGTTTGCGTCACAGTTATGTGTCCCAGATGCGCATTCGTCTATATCTGTATGGGAAAGCATATGTTAATAACTAACAAAATATATGCTAATTATCTTTAACACTTTTCAAAAACAGCCGAGTCAAAAGACTTGGATTTAAAACTAGAATGTATTTGAATCTCCATATTACAAAATGACATCTAAGACATTCCCGATGGGGTGATTAAAAAAGGCTCCTTTTTCAATGATGGTACCTTTTCAGGATAGTTCTCCATATCTTCATCATTGGACCTTTGACCTTGGATGTGTAAAAGCAGCCTTTTTCGTGAGTAAATTGAGTTGTGTTATGTTATGGTGTGGTTCAGTATTGTCTTCCTGGTTGCCGTTTTATTGAAAATTCAGTTTAGTTATAAAATATGTATTAATCAAACATTTTGCAGCTTTGCTGCTGATTCACAAATTCCTTTTTGCTTAAAAAATGCCAAAGAATCATAGCACTTATGAAGTCATACGTCGTTACTATAGAAACCAACTAATGTTGCTAAAATCTTACTGAGGAAGACAAGGAAAGAAAAGAGGCTCTGAAAAAAGTACTGAGGAGAGCTATCCTCTTCGTCTTCCGCGATTACATGTATAAACGCAACCTGAGAGCAGAGGCCATTATTTTCTAAGCGTGTCAAGTGTTACCGACTAAAAATTATGTTTAAGGCTTTCAAGAATCTTAACGGTGTAGACCTCTCGAAGTCTCTCAAAAAAAAACGCTTTCAAGTCATGAAACTTAATCACCTCCCTGCGCGAACTGATGAATGTAAATTTTCCTTTTTTCCATCTGCCATTTTTATATATAATAGCCTTATTCATGATCAGGAGGGAGTTCACACTTCAAACCTTGCAGCCGTTCGTGCTAGGGTCAATGCGTTTGCACAGAAATTGCCTTGGTCTAAATTCAGTTAACTCTAGTAGCAAACATTTTATTTCATAGATGTCATTTCATTGGTGTTATTTCCAGGATGTAAATGTATTTTCTAATTGAGATATAGTGATGTAATGAGGAGTTTGCAATATTTAAATTTAATTTATTGGCCTCGGTAATAATATGCAAAAAGAGTTACCGATAAGTTAAAAAGATACAACTGAAGAACGTAATTTTTTGAATATCAAAGAAAACACTTAATATTCGCTTGGCAACCACCACCCCGCCACACAATTCTCCCCTTCCCGCAACACCAGGGTTAACATGGAATCTTTCGTTTTCTTGATACTAAGATTACAAACTTACCGTCGCACTGTTTTCCATCCCCGGAGTAACCTTGATTACAGATACAAGTGAATGAACCACCTGTATTGCTGCATGTCGCATCTAAGTGACAGTCGTGCGCATTTGTTGTGCATTCATCAATATCTGTTACAACACAAAAAAAAATGGTAAAACTGTGAAAGGTTTGGCGTGTGACCGTCCGAGTGAGCGTAGTCCTGAAAAGGACTGTTTTTGACAGTGCATGACTGACGTTTCTGTGCGTTAGTCGTCTTCAGAGTCAAAGGGAGTTGCATCACGCCAGTTGATTGTCATTGGATGGTTAATTTTGATGGTTGATGGTTATGGCCATGAAATGGAGTTTTGAAAATACCATGAACAGAAATATCTAATCATATTTCGTGTTATTTTAGCCATAGAAACAAATGAAACGGATTTTATGAAGCCTTTAAGGCTGTTAATCATGACATATTATTAATCAAAACCAACAAAACCTATCTTCATAATTATTGTAGTGAAACATAGATTGACACTTCGATGAAACATTGTTTTTTTTTAACGTGGCGGTGTAACTCTAGCTAATCTCAGTTCAGATTCGAAATACCAGGATAAGAAAAGGCAGTTACTATTAACTTTTAGCTACATTTTCAATCTTAAATCCTAGGTGCTGTTTTAACTGAACACTTTTGAAAGGGTGGTTTCTTTTCCTCAGTAGTCTTAGGTGATATTTTTGAGCCGACGCTGTATTAGCTCAGTCGGTAGAACAATTGGCTGCAGAGCGGGACGACGTAGCACCGACTCCTAGGGCGGGACCGATACAAATGGTCTTAAAATAACTGAGAAATTAAGGTATTGCCTTTGCCCTGTAAACGGCTAGACCTCCGCGTGGCTCGGGTGACGTCCCATCTCCAGTAGAAGACGTAATAATAGTTGACTAATTAGTACTATAGTGTGAAAGGTTTGAACCCAGGAGTCATTTCAAAAGTAGGTTGAGTTTGATCGTCCGGGTGAACGTAGTCCTGAATAGGACTGTTGTTGTTGACAGTGACTGACGTTTCGACAACCTGTGTGGTAGTCATCTTCAGAGTCAAAGTGAGTTGTATCACGTCAGTTGATGATATTATACTCTGGTTATTGATTTGATTGGTCAATTACGTCGTAATGTTATTGGTCGTCTGTCAGTTAAGCCGTGATGTTATTGGCTATGAAGACTCGTAATCAGTAATTGGTGCGTTTCGATCCGTCTATTGTCACAGTTAAACAGTCGTCTATTGTTAGTCAAATTGTCATTCTCTCGTAGTTAGTTTTGCTTGATCTCGTCAATAAGTCGTTTGTACGGCGCTGGTAACTGTTGGCTACGATTCAGTGGCGTTTGTTCTAAGTTAGTAAACCAACTTTCTAAAGTAAGACGTTGATAGTAGTCAGTAGAATACGTTATACACGTCGCAGAGTCCCAGTCAATTTGATGTTTCGTCTTTAAATGGTGCTCAGCAATGTGATTGTTGACGTCACCATTCTTCGTAGCTCGTTTGTGTTCGGTCAGTCGCGTGCTTAGGTTTCTGCCGGTTTCACCAATGTAAGAAGCCTGGCAGTCGCAGCATTTGATCTTGTATACTGCTCCCTGTCTGTCCTCCGGTTTGTCTTTGTCCTTGACATTAGTAAGCAGTCGCCGTAAAGTGGTTATCGGTTTGTGTGCAACACGTATATTGTAAGGTTGTAATATACGTGCAATAGTTTCAGAGGTGCCTCTGATGTACGGTATAGTCGCTGTCGTAACAGGGCCAGAGTTGGTCTGAGCGTTGGAATCAGTGTTACCGTGAGTGTTCCGTCTAACAAAGTCCGTGTTATAATTGTTCTTACTAAAAACGTTGTTATGATAATGAGTCTCGTCTTGTAGGCTGTCAGGTGAGTTACAAACTAGTTGCGCTCGTCTCTTCAGAGTTCGGATAGTAGTAGCCTTGTGAGAGGTCTGGTTGTACGAAGACTGGTCTAGTAATCGGTCGGTATGTGTCGGTTTTCTGTATAAAGTCGTTTTTAGTTTGTTGTTGTCGCGAGTGACCAAGCAGTCTAGAAAAGGTATCTTACCATTTTCTTCGTTCTCCTTGGTGACCTGTATGTCCGCGTTCTGTCTGTTAAGGTGTTCGTGAAAATCATCGATTCCGTCTTTGTGTACGGCGGTGAATGTGTCGTCAACGTAACGTAACCAAAGAGGTACAGTTCGCGCGTAGGTAGCTAGGGCTTGTTCCTCGATGTTTTGCATGACAATTTCCGCTACAACAACAGAAACTGTAGAGTCTATAGCTGTACCGTGTAACTGTTTGTAGTGTTTGCCTTTGTACTGAAAGTACGTCAAAGTCAAACAGAGGTTGTATAGAGTACTATAGTGCCAAAAGAATTAACACCCAAATTAAGTGCTTTTTAGTTATTGTTAAGGTTTGCGAGAGACTAGGTCGGCCATGTGTCAAACTGCATCGCAGGACTGTTTGGGGAGGCACTGTCGCTTCCTGCAAACCAATCAGATTGTTGTTATGTGGGAATTTTGTTCCCAAAACAGTCCTATAATGCAATTTGATACAACACCGACTCCATCACACGTACAACCTCTATGAGACCAATAAGATCACATGATCAAAAGGACATGGTTAACCCTTTAACTTACCAGAACAGACTATTCCACTTCCCGAGTATCCCTGGAAACAGGCACATGTGAACGAACCAACGCTGTTGTTACACGCAGCGTTTGAGTCGCAGTTGTGAGTCCCATCCTGGCATTCGTCAACATCTGAGAATACACCATAATTTATTGAGGCACGTTGTATGAGCACAACATGAAATGGGTACAAAAGTTGGGTAAGTAGTCAAGCAGATTGTTTGTTGGGGCAGTTTTACACGACTATTTAGACATCTCATTGCAAAAAGGAAAACATGGTGTGTTGTGGGGTGGAGAGATTTAAAACTGAAAGTATAAACTTTATACAGAAATTGAGAATGTGTATCCTTGGTTACAACTCCAAGTAAATGAACCATCTGTATTGCTACAGACTGCTTATGCGTGACAGTCATGAGCACTGATCGTGCATTCATTGATATCTGTAAAAAATCCAGTGTCGTTTACCATAAAAACACAAACATCGTGCCATGTATGTCACAACACAATAGTTTCATTTGCCTTTCTGAAAAACTCAATTGCTAACAAATATATGCATACATTCAATTACCACACCAGTTGTAAAAAAAGGCCATAAAATAGCCCTAGGTCGAGTCGAGGATCACAAAGGAAAGAAAGAAACATGCAACTGAATGTGGTTAGCTGATTTTCAAATCCTTACTCATTTCTAGGTTGCAGAAAGAATCGTATTTTTCCCTCTTAAAATTCTTATATCTTGAAGATTACGAACGATGCCGATGGTCATATTTCGATCTTGGGCTACCTGTAGTTATCCACTCCTCAAGATGGCGGCTTTTCAGGGATGATTTACAACACAAGCTGGAGGACTTCACAAGAATACTTGTTGTTGCAAGTAGGCGCCTTACAGAAAACAATCCGTAAAGAACTTAGTTTGGAACCAATATCATAGAATTGAACTGAGAAAGACACTTCGTGTGATCACTGTCAAAGATTCGCTGCGTCTCTAGCTAGGGGTAATTAGTGACAGATTCAGATCTTTTGGTAAATGGGAAGACGCGCATCCAGTCAGGGGGGCCGTTCTCGAAAATAATTTTTCAGCCTTGCGGGCCTTATTTTGGCCTACAAGTGAGTTGGGTCCTGGGGCCCCTTTCTCGAAAGTCCCTATAATTAACGGGCCCGGTAAGTTGTTTTCGTTTACATTAAAGATCCAGGTTTCAATACTTTTGCATCTAACATGATAAAACTAATATATACATATATTCAGCCAGGGCTAAAAGCCAAGCTCCCATTAATAAATTTATAATTTAAATCAAACACATTAGGCCAAAATCATGTGACTTTTGAGGGAAAGGGTTAGTGATTTTAGAGAAAAATTATTTGCAAACAGTCAGAAGCAAAGCTTACATCGATTTAATAGCCTTATATGTACACCCAAAAAATAGCAATCATCTTCGCTGAGTCAAGAACCATAATCAACAGCTCTTGATCACAGTAGATTAGGCCTGGAAAACAAATTCTTCCCAAACAAATAACCCAGGGCCCACCTACGCCACCTATATTTTATAAGGTTAATTGTACACACTGTAATGTACAGATTTAGTAAGGGTTAAAAGCGAAGCTCTCGATAATATTTATGGTTTGTTCAAACAAAATATAAAATCGTGTGAAACACAACAATGGGTCTAATTAGCAAAAAAAGCAACTTTACACGTGCAGCACACTTTTTATGTTCATTTCTTTGCCGCTTTTTTGCACGACTACAACGTGAAACTTCCAGAAACTTCCCGGTTACACGATTTGTGGAGGAAATGTCGTACGTGTTTTTCTCTTTTTTTTTTTCGCTATCGTTCTTTTCACCCTGGTTGCCGCTAGCATCGCTCATTTTCTCACCGCCGCTACAAAATTTCATGTTGTTCCTCCAACAAAAAATGTCTCCTTTGTTTTTTCTCTCTAGCTCTAGCTCTACATCTCCGGCGTTGAGTTTGCTGGCCTCTCGCCCTACTTTCTCTTTTTCTCTGTCTTTAATTCTCTTTCTCTATATTCCAGATTTGCGGACATGACAATTAATCTAAGCTTAATACTTTAGACAACACGGTTACGGAAACATTTTCCGCTTTCCGTTCTCGTCTTCATTGACTCTTTAGTCGTGTCTGCTTCACAAGACGTGGGTGGCCATAAGCTTTCCCGCCAAAATAACCATAAATTTGGCATCGACTTACATGCAGTGGGTGTACGGACGGTCGGCGTTCGTACGCTACGTCATAAACGAATTTTCTTGCTCTCATAGGTTACAAATTTATCTTAGCAATGGGGCTCCGCCGCGCGCGCGAACACTCCGCTATTATCGGGTTTGGAATATACTATAGAAAGCAAAAACAGGCTAAATGTTGTTTAAACAAAAGGCAGAACAGTTGATTGAAATGTTTATTTTAGGAGGCAAAGTAAAATTATTCGAAGCAACATTTACAATCCAACAGTCAAAAGCTAGTTAAAATTTGTTAAAAAAGCAAAAGTTAAAATTTGTTTTTAAAAGTCGTTTTTCATTTGTGCGCTTTGTTTACCTAATATGCTTACCGATAAGTAAAAAAGATACGATTGCAGAACGTCATTTTTGAAATAACGAAGAAAAACCTTACTATTCGCTTGGCAATCACCACCCAGCCACACAATTCTCCCTTTCCCGCAACACCCGGGTCAACATAGAATCTTCCGTTTTCTTGATACTAAGATTACAAACATACCGTCGCACTGTTTTCCATCCCCGGAGTAACCTTGCTTACAGATACAAGTGAATGAACCACCTGTATTGCTGCACGTCGCATCCAAGTGACAGTCGTGCGCATTTGTTGTGCATTCATCAATATCTGTTACAACACAATAAAAATGGTAAAACTGTGAAAGGTTTGGCGTGTGACCGTCCGAGTGAGCGTAGTCCATGAAAGAACTGTTTTTGAGAGTGCATGACTGACGTTTCTGTGCGTTAGTCGTCTTCAGAGTCAAAGGGAGTTGTATCACGCCAGTTGATGGTCATTGGATGGTTGATTTTGATGGTTGTGGTTATGGCCATGAAATGGAGTTTTGAAAATACCATGAACAGAAATATCTAATCATATTTCGTGTTATTTTAGCCATAGAAGCAAATGAAACAGATTTTATGAAGCCTTTAAGGCTCATAATCATGACATATTAATAATCAAAACCAACAAAACCTATCTTCATAATTATTATAGTGAAACATAGATTGACACCTCGATGAAACAATGTCTTTTTTCAAACGTGGCGGTGCAACTAATCTAGTTAATCTCAGTTCAGATTCGAAACACCAAGATAACACAAGGCAGTTACTATTAACTTTTAGCTACATTTTCAATCTTAAATCCTAGGTAGTGTCTTAACTGAACACTTTTGAAAGGGTGGTTTCTTTTCTTCAGTAGTCTTAGGTGAATATTCAATTGATATTTTTGAACCGACGCTGTATTAGCTCAGTCGGTAGAACAATTGGCTGCAAAGCGGGAGGACTAGCATCGATTCCCAGGGCGGAACCAATACTTATGGTCTTAAAATAACTGAGAAATGAAGGTATTGCCTTTGCCCTGTAAACGGCTAGACCTTCGCTTGGCTCGCATGACGTCCCGTCTCCAGTACAAGACGTAATAATAGTTTACTAATTAGTACTTTAGTGCCAAAAAAATTAACACCCAAATTAAGTGCTTTTTAGTTTTTGTTAAGGTTGTGCGAAAGACTGGGTCGGCCATGCGTCGAATTGCATCGCGGGACTGTTTGGGGAGGCACTGTCGCTTCCTGCAAACCAATCAGATTGTTGTTATGTGGGAATTTTGTTCCCAAAACAGTCCTATAATGCAATTTGATACAACACCGACTCCATCACACGTACAACCTCTATGAGGCCAATATGATCACATGATCACTAGGACATTGTTAACCCTTTAACTTACCAGAACAGACTGTCCCACTTCCTGAGTATCCTTGGAAACAGGCACATGTGAACGAACCAACGCTGTTGTTACACAGAGCGTTTGAGTCGCAGTTGTGAGTCCCATCCTGGCATTCGTCAACATCTGAGAATATACCATAATTTATTGAGACAAGTTGTATGAGCACAACATGAAATGGGTACAAAAATTGGGTAAGTGCTCAAGCAGATTGTTTTCTGGGGCAGTTTTACACGACTGTTTAGGCATCTCATTGCAAAAAGGAAAACATGGTGTGTTTTGGGGTGGAGAGTTTAAAACTGAACGTACAAACTTTACACAGAAATTGAGAGTGTGTATCCTTGGTTTCAAGTGCAAGTGAATGAACCATCTGTATTGCTACAGACTGCTTCTGCGTGACAGTTATGAGCACTGCTTGTGCATTCATTGATATCTGTAAAAAAATCCAGTGTCGTTTACCATAAAAACACAAACACCGTGCCATGTATGTCTCAACATAATAGTTTCATTTGCCTTTCTGAAAACCTCAGTTGCTAACAAATATATACATACATTCTTTTCGCTGCACTCATTTACCACACCGGTTGTAAAAAAGCCCATAAAATAGCCCTAGGTCGAGTCGAGGATCACAAAGGAAAGAAAGAAACCCGCAACTAAAATGTGGTTAGCTGATTTTTAAATCCTTACTCATTTCTAGGTTACAGAAAGAATCGTATTTTTCGCTCTTAAAATCTTTATATCTTGAAGATTACGAACGATCGATGCCGATGGTCATATTTCGATCTTGGGCTACCTGTGGTTATCCACTCCTCAAGATGGCGGCTTTTTAGGGATGATTTACAACACAAGGTGGAGGACTTCACCAGAATACTTGTTGTTGCAAGTAGACGCCTTACAGAAAACAATCGGTAAAGAAATTAGTTTGGAACCAATATCATTGAATTGAACTGAGAAAGACACTTCGTGTGATCACTGTCGAAGATTCGCTACGTCCCTAGCTAGTGGTAATTAGTGGCAGATTCAGATCTTTGAGTAAATGGGAAGACGTGCATCCAATCACGGGGGCCGTCCTCGAAAATATTTTCTCTTTCTCTATATTCCAAATTTGCGGACATGACAATAAATCTAAGCTTAATATTTTAGACAACACGGATACGGAAACATTTTCCGCTTTCCGTTTTCGTCTTTATTGACTCTTTAATTGTCTCTGCTTAACAAGACGTGGGTGGTCATACGCTTTCCCGCCAAAATAACCTTAAATTTGGCATCGGCTTGCATGTAGTGGGTGTACTGACGGTAGGCGTTCGTACGCTTCGTCATAAACAAATTTTCTTGCTCTCATTGGTTACCAATTTATCTTAGCAATGGGGCTCCGCCGATGGCGTCAACGCTCCGCTATTGTCGGGTTTGGAATGTACTATAGGAAACAAAAAAACAGGCTACATGTTGTTTAAACGAAGGACAGAACAGCTGATTGAAATGTTTATTTTAGGAGGCACAACTCAAATTCTTCGAAGCAACATTTACAATCCAACAGTCAATAGCTAGTTAACAGTATAAAAGTTATAAAATTTGTTTTTAAAAGTTGTTTTTCATTTGTGAGCATTGCTTATATCAACTTTGTGTAGTTGCACACGATAATCACGCAATCTTGATTCCAAAACTGCACATTTGCTTTATTTACCCGTTTTTTCGACGATCAAAACAGTACTTTTTTGAAAAAAATTGCTGTCTCAATTTATTCTATTCTTATTATGCCTCATCTTGAAATAAGCGGAGAGGATGTTTGAATATTGTTTTCTCAGTTTTCTTCCCCAGATTGGGGGAGTTTTGACACAATATAGGCGAAAAAACAATTAACAATTAAAGTTCTAGCAAAAAGCACAAGTAAAAATTCTAAACCTTTCGAAAACTGAAAACAATCACTCACTAAAGTACTGCAGAGAAAGCTAAAAATAAGCTATTCAGACTCGAATGTCTGAAGTTTTGAATTACAGCTTGCGGGTTATTTTTAGCTTTTTTTGCAAAGGTAAAGGGGAAGAAATAAAACACCCAAAAATACCCATAGCATCTGAAACACTATTACGAAGAAAACAAACCCGAGAAAGAAACAGAGAATTAAAAAACAGACTTTAGAAACCGAACGTAAACGAAGAAGTTAGGGTAATAATCAAAACTAAACTTTGATTGCAATACTTACTAAATGCACGAAACCGTCCATGTACAACAACAAACTAATAAATACTTTGCTTTTGTGCGGCTTTACGCATCCGTAAGTATTAAACTGTTGTTCCTGCACTCTCGGCTTGTAGGGGCGCAGCGGGCGGGGGTGGGGGGGAGGGTTTGGGGGTTGGAGGAAATGACGGGCCGTGGACCTGAGCCCACGTTAGAGTCTATAAAAGTCTGCAAATGTCCCATTTTGACGGCTGTCAATTGAGGTCGATTTGGCTTGAGCTTCAAATACTGGCAGCCCTGCCCAGTGAAAGCATAGCTTAATTTTTGTGTTGGTAAGTGTGACACAATACATAGGCTTAGATATAGGGGCAAAAGGACCGGTCTTTCATCTAAGCCCTCGAGATGGTCAGCGGATACCTGATTTGGAAAGCTGTTAATTCACCTTTATAGGGATGGTCTATATAACTGGCAGGCTAGTGTGAATATTTGTGCAAGATCTAATGTGACACTTGACATAGGCTTACATTTAGTGGGTGTACGGACGGTCGGCGTTCGTACGCTACGTTATAACCAAATTTTCTCGGATGGATAGTTTACCAAATTCTCTTACCCATGGTGCTCCGCTGCTCGCGCTTTGCCCGCGAGAGGGCTACGCTAAAATGAAAAGAGCTAATTTGGCCCCAACAATGGGGCCAAAACGGATGAGCCCAGAATGGTACTGTTTTGGGGGCCAATTCAGCTCCACTGAGATGGGGCTGTTTCAATACCAAAATTGGGGGCCAAATTAGACCATGTAAAGGGTCAATACGGAAAACACTAGTAATTTCTCACGCGTTTGCCTACTCGTCAAGATGGCCTCGAAAAAACTGTGAGAAAACCGTGAGAAGCTCTATTTAAGAAGTGTTAACACTTCTTCTTTAGCCGAAATGGCTTTAAGGTTTTTTCATTGGGATTCTTTGTCTTCTTATTCCGGAATACGGTTAATCGAACGAACCCTAAAGTGGTTAAAATAAGCTCATATTTTTGCATTTGGTAGAAAGAAAGCGAACCAGGGCGGCTTACCTAGTCTTAAAAAAATCTTGATTCTTGGAAAACCGTTGCGCTTCACGAGATTTCTGCTGTCTCCGATTCTTCAAGGCGAACTTCAAGAGCGAAGTGATGGATCACCGATGGCTCATAGTTCGATAATAACTACACTGCAGTAACAACACTTTGAATGTCCTTTGATTGTATCGAGAGGTATATAAATAGAAGACATAGAAGACTCCTAACTCCCAAAGAAACTTGCTTGTTCGACATGTTCGCAACCGTACTTAGTCTAGTTCTGGCCACTCTCTCTCTCTGTCACGCAAGGTCGGGAGAGAGGGTCCAGGGACAATTGTTTGCGCATGCCCTAAATAAACCAATCACAGGAGACATGTTACGCGCCATGACCGGCGCGAAGTTTTAGAAGCGGTGAAGCAGACCGTGATCAAGGTGATGCGATGGCAAAATCAACTCCAACGAAAGCTGGCAACGCAAACAAAGACTGGTGTAAAATGAGAATGTTCCTTTGCTCCTTTCTCGTGACACCGCGAAAATTATCGGTAATAAGAGGACTCAACGCGTAACACAGAAATTTACCATAGCCAGTGGGCAAATTTACAACCACGTCTCTTCCCTTAAGACAATCGTTGACAGCGTGAATTTGTTCCTTTTTAACCCTGGAAGCCCTAAGAGTGATCAGCATCAAATTTCTCCCTGTAGTCAATGCTTTGTAAAACAGAGTGGTCATGAGAATTACGGACATGATCACAAATGATGAATTTGCTTGATATTTTATCAACTTCTCCCCACCACTTCTGTAGGAAATGAATAGGGGCAACAAATGAGAATTCAAATTTTGATCGTCGGGTTTAAAGGGTTAAGAAGAACTTCAGGCCACAAAATGAAACAGCCGAACTTAATGCATTGGTAAACCCATATCATATTCAGGAAACATTTCTCTGTACTTTTCACTCACTAACGAGTGAAAATCAACCGCCATGTTGAAGCACTGTGTTTTTCTAGATACACTCATGCGCAGTGGCAATTAGCTAGAAAAGTAGCTAAAACTACTGCGCATGCTGACATGCGCAAACAATTGTCCCCGGACCCTCTCTCCCGGCGTTGCGTGACAGAGAGAGAGGGGCCAGAACTGGACTAAACCGTACTTTGAAATGGATGCGAAAAGGACGACACCAAAGAGCATGTGCAGAGGGAAAGCCCGCTGACCAGTTGTGTGTTTCACTGCATCTTTCATAGATGAAATATATCATTTCCAGGCCGTCTTCCAGGCACCTTTTTCATTCTTAAAATACGTTTTCGGTCTTGTACATGTCATGTCATTTTAAAAACCTTTTACTAATAACTCAGAAAATTTATGTACATGGCTGGGTCTTTGTTTGCTATCAATATTAACGCCCTCCCAGCCGTTTAGTTCCGTGACGCATCACGTAATGTTGTCGATGTTGGAAATCTACTCATGTGCAGAACATGCGGCAGCGTGATTGTAGTTTTGTTTCCGATTTGTAGCGTCGCTCAAGGCAAAGTTTTGCTCGAAACCATGGGTTACATTATAGTCTTTGACTGTCGTCACCGTTTTAGGTCTACAAGTAAAGTTATCAGTTGTAGAAGGCCTAAATGTAATAAACATCCCTAACTGCAATAAAGTCCTAAATGTAATAACATTTTGCCTTAAATGTAATAAACACACTAGGCCTTAAATGTATTGACGTCATGCTAACGTCATCAATGACATGAGTAACACTTGATTAACCCTATGCAGAGCGGGGGGGTCTCTTGGACCCCCTTTCGCTAAAAAGTTGAATAACTTAAAACCGTTTAAACTAAGAAGATTTTAAAGTCGTCGAGAAGTATACAAATGTACGTCAACATCGACGTTGCCATAGCAACCGAGTTTTGAACAGCTATGTTTTTCAAAATTTGTGTTTGTTTTTTTTTTTCTTTGAAAAAAATATATATCTATTTAACATACTTAATAAATTATAGTATTACAAATAATTTAGTAATATTTAATCAAATTTATTGTAACTGTTAATTCCATGCAGGCTTTTTAATGGGCCATTTGTGAAAAAAAACGGATTTATAGTGAACAAATGGAAGATGTTTTGTCCCATGTAAGGGAATCCGGATTCCGGAATCCAAGAAAGTTTTACTTGCGAAAACTGGAATCCAACAAGTTTTTGCTTTGGAATCCAGAATCGTGTGGTTTGTAATCAGGAATAGAGCTCAAGGAATCCGGAATCCCGCTATCAATTGGAATTCAAAATCCTGAATCTAAGTTCCACTGACAAAGTATCCGGATCCAGTACCTGGAATCCAGAATCGACGCTGTGGAATCCAGAATCCAAGAACGTCTTGGATTCCCTTTTTAATACAAGGGGACGAGATGTTGGGTTAAAAAAACGAGAAGTCCAAAGACTACTGCAAAGCTGATAACAACGTGTATTGATGTTTTTTCAAACAATATTTTGGCTGGCCAGACCAGCATTCTTGAGGTTTACAGATGTTATTAAATTTTTAATAATATACATGAAAAAAATTTCTCGATTGTGATTGGCTAAGATGAATGCAGTTTTTAGGTAACACAGTGCAGAAAAAAGGTAATTGAGTGCAGAAAAGAGTAACAAACGTGACATTCTGATTGGCTAATAAACAAAGGAACTCACTGAAAGCCAATCAAATGCGCCATCTAAATGGCGCAAAATTTGATCCGCTCCGGACCAGTTTGGAGCAAAAACCGCAATGGTTGGCGAGTGCAGCAGGAGCTGAAAAACTGCTCTAAAAACGAAAACACTGCGAAAAGCACTGGTTTTTGGCTCTCTTTTTGGAAGAATTGGTGCGTAGGTAAGGAAATTACTGATGAAATAGAAAATTATGAGCCGGCTGAACTTAACACTTTGCTCGAGCATTTCTACGCCGAAGTAAACAATACAAAAAAGGTGAAGATTATGAACCAGAAAGCCTTAAAGTAATGAAGGCATCGCTTGATAGACACTTAAGGAAGAAAGGCTGCACCCTGTCCATTGTACGTGACCGAGAATTTAGTTCATCCAAAGAGGTGTTGGAGGAAAAAGCGAAACAGCTTCGCTTGGCTGGCCGTGGTAAGCGCCCAAACAAAGCTCGGCAAGTATCAGAGGAGGAAGAAGAAATTCTCTGGAAGAGCGGTAAACTCGAGGTAATAACCCAAAATCTTTATTTCAAACACATTGAACAATTCCTTGAACTGTTCAGCCCGTTTCTGCAGCTTGCAAACTTTAAAAACATCGAGCAAAATGTTGTTTTGACTGCACGTGTGATGATATTTGCAGCATTTGAATAATTTATTTTTGCACGTAGTTTAAGCGGGTTGACTCCCTATTAAAGAGATTTTAAAGCTATCTCGCAATTTTTTAATGAATATTATTAATAATCACATGAGTTTTCTTGTGCAATTTGGAATAAATAAGCACGAGTAAATTTTTTCAAAGACCACAAATTGCACTCGCCCTACGGGCTCGTGCAATTTTGTTAGCCTTTGAAACAATTTACTCGTGCTTATTTATTCCAAATTGCACTCGAAATCATGTGATTACCTGTACAAATTAGAATTACAATCAAAAATTGAATAAGGGGATCTTAGAACAAGGTGAACGACATGGTTAAGATAAATGAGGAACCATTTCATCAAAACTTACCGCAATTTTCCCAGTTTCCTCCATAAACAGGATCCAAGGAACACCAGGGTCTGCCATGATTGGCTTCAGTGCAAGAGTTATACACCACTCCATTGTAAGTAAAAGGTATACTGCAACATTGACCAGACACAGTTCTCGGCTGTCCATTACAATCAGTCGATGGCGTGGGGGTAGCTGGAGACAAGGAAAAAGAAATCAACCATTTAAGTTCATTTGCGCGAATCTAGAGCATTTTACCGTATTAGGGTAGAAGAACACGTGAAATAAGCCTTCATAGTCCTGTTAGGCAGGTGTTTTCAAAGGGAGAGCAAAAAAAGGCCAAAAAAGGCGCAAAAACGAAACACAGATTAATTTTGACATGTTTAAAATCTAGTCACGTGCGGAACAATTTAAGACAATTTGACTTAATTCTCGTAAAAACTGATACAAATCAAACTTTTTTTTTCCGGCGTAACAGAAAGAAAACTACTTGGCGAACACAACTCACCGGGACAGTTGATTTACGAGCACGCAAGTTAGCAATCTAACTAATGTATGAAAACATCAAACCACTTTAAACAGCCCATTAATTGGACGTATACGCTGAGCAACAAATACTAAACTAGTAATAAACAAAAGTTACGGAGTGCAGGCGACAACGATCGATGGTCAGAACGCCTTTTCTCTATCGCTTAGCTTTGCGTAAGTCTCACGTGACAGATAGTCAAAACACACGTGATCAGATTACGAGTGACAGAAGGTCCAAACACGCGTGATAAAATTGCTTTCTGTGCATCCCATTCATTCTTAGTGAAGATCCAAACGAATGCTGGCTACATACATGCGACGCATGCGTAATAACAACCTGAAGATTAGGATTGCGGGTTCCTCTTGTCGCCCGGAGTGTGGAGTGCGGAGTGCGGAGTTTAGAAAATGAGGAGTGCGGTGAAAAAGAAAAAGAACAAAATGAAATAAAAACAAAAGTCGGTTTTAATAATCAGTGCTTTTTTGTATGAAAAAAGGGCTATATATAATTTTCTTTTCTCCACCATATACTAGATTGTACAGTATTGGTAGCCATATATTGAGTTCCCTAATTACTACCTCGTTCACAGGAAATAGAAAGTCACCAAAGCTAAGAGATCAAGTGATTGACGTGTTCATTAGTTACGTGGGTGTTATAATCAGTTGGCCATGTGGTTGACGATGACGTGACCGATATTCAGGACAGTTGGCGCAACAGAACACGTGGCCGTCGTCATCCCAGTTAGCTGGTTAATGACATATTACTTACGTCATCAATGACGTTAGCATGACGTTCCTACATTTAAAGCTGAAGGTTAGCACTCTTAAGGGTTTATTATATCTTACTACCGCTGCGCACGTAATCCGTAGCTACCATGAAACCACGTGCTTTGAAATCTGATACTTTGTGAGTTTTGTCATTTTAGAAGCCTTTACTTATGGAACTCAAAACAGTCGGTAAGTTTTCCTCTTGTATTTCGCACGTTGACTTCGAACTTTTGAACACTGAATTGCTAGTGGATTTATGTTTTGGTTTTAGAAAACCTAACTCGTGCGTAGGATTTACGGGATTGGATTTCAATTCGTTTGGAACTACTCTGACTTCATTGTACATTGGATTTGAGACAGCAGTTCAGGCTGTTGATTTATTTGGATCTGGTTCTATTCGGAACGTGGAATCCTTTGTGGAATAAAGATAAGGTTTACGTAAGGAGTTCGAGTGTTCCACTTGGTTTCGTAACAGAATTTCGACTTTGAACAGTAACATTATATTTAGGGCAAAATTGTATTACATTAAGGGTCGTTTATTACGTTTAGGCCTTCTACATCAGTCTTAGATGCTCGCTTAGCCTGTTCCAAGAGTTCAGATAGTGGAGAGCGGTGCGAAGAAAGCGGTAAAACTCGAGCCTCCCTCGCTTTTATTTTTTCGTGCTCCTTTTTACTTTGCACCGCTCCCCACTATCTGAACCCCTGGAACAGGCTAACCCTAGCTCGACTAAACGGACCTTACCAGTAGGATTTTGTCAGACGTATGGTTTCTTCAACCAAACACCGCGGTTTCCTTGAGCTCCTTTTGACGGCAAAAGGCGGTCGCTCTGGAATATACCTTGTTGAGGCCATATCGGCATATTTTATTTGGCTATCAGAAGGGCCAAATTGAGAGGAAGTGCCAAAGTAGCTTTTAGTGTAACCAATTCAGAAATTAGATGTCCCGATCGGTACCATCTACAACTGTTTTGACTATTTCTGTCCAAGATGTATAATTTGCACAAAAGAGTATCATCTTCCTACAAGCAAAAACTTTATTTTAGACCCAACATGTTTCGGTTTCTGCCTTCATCAGTTATGAATAGGAAAAAAATATATATGAAAACTTATTTTTGAGTCATATTAATAATAGAGCGTATTAACCCCTCTTGTGACCAAATCGGCATCTTCTTATTTGGACCTTAGGGGCGCCAAATTGAGAGGAAGGGCCTAAATAGCATTTAGTATGGCCAATTCAGAAATAAGATGGGCCCAATCGGTACCATCTCAAACTGCTTTGGCTCTTCTTATCCAAAACGACCCAACATAGGCCAAATTGGCCCTCAAGACATTGAGGGCTATTTGGCTCTTGGATCCGATTTGGCTCTTTCCATTTTACAGTGAGCTCCCAAATTTAATTTTGTGCTATAAAGGATGGTTATAAGGCACGATAATCCTCGGTGGCAGCCAATTTACACGTTGTAATTGATAGGTTGCATTCCTTTGTCTACAAGGAGGGCTGAATAAAAATGAAGCCGAATTTTTTGTGTTCGACAAGTTTGGCTTTACAAAATCTTGCCAACAAATCTGGTGACGTGTAAGCCAGCCTTTTATGCTTTTTATACATCACATCTGAGGTAAACAGTACTATGAGGCACTGTTTTTTTAGTAACCTTACATTCTTCGAACAGAAATATATGCAGTTTTTCAAAATTTGCAAGACAAATTGCACCCATTCAATAATCAAGACGATCGAAGCACGCGCTTCCTTTGCACAACAAATTATAGCATTGGCCACATTATTAAAACGTTTTCATGAAGAGAATTCCATAATGTCGGCACTGTTCAGTCAGAACAATCTGCTCCTATGTGGTATACAGGGCGATAATGGGCTTTTAGCGAAATGTTCAAAAACTTTCCAAAATCACTTGTTCTGCCAGCCGGTTCTTACTTTTTACAAGTGTCAAATTTGCAGTGAGAGTTGTCGCTTGTTTGAACAACATAAAAAAAAAATCAATGTATTATTTTTATTCCTTATTTAATGGTTTTATTATGTGTAATCTTTAAAAGCGTTTGATACGTGCGGCATTTTGAGTACTCCTACATGCGGTGCATGTTCATGTACCACTAAAAACAAGCGGCAAACCGAATAAAAATGCAAGAGAGACTACTAACAATCAGGAAAAAAAATATAATTCGGTGAAACATTTACAGAGACAAGAATTTTCATTCATGAAGACAAGTATTAAAGTGTCTCCAAAACTCCTGAGTCATGTAAGCTTAAGCCATAAACAACCTTGCAGCTTTATGTTTATTTTAAGCCGGCTTCCCGGTGTTTGCTATTTTTCAAGATGAACTCGAGGCAAGAAAATTGCTCAAAGCTTCCTTTTTACAGTCAAAGTTATAACTAGATATTCTTCGGAACGTTTTCTTTCTTTTTGCGGTGAGAAAATACCTGAAGGCTTTTTAAAGTTCTGTAAGCTTATGACAAACCTAATACTAAGTCAAACGTGCATAAATGAGCCGCATAAGCTACGTTCGACTTCATGAAACCAGAAAAAATTAAAAGCAAACAAAAACAAACATGAATAATAATAATTACTAAGGCTTACCAGTAAAGATGCAGCTTCTGAAAGCCATCAAGTAAGGCAAGAATCGCTTTAGACTTTTCAACCGTCTTACGCATCATGCCATCCGAAATCGGATTTCTAATGGCTTTGACAAGCGGCGCAATTCTCAACAAAATACCTAGCCTGAGATCGTGCCCTCTCCTATTATCCCTTTATCACATCTTACACATAAAATTTTCAGAATTTTACCTGTTTCTTCACAATTCTTGTGAAATTTGACATTTATTTTCTCGGGTTCCCATGAAAAAATGGTCTTTGGTGTTATTTCAGATAATAAATTATATCTATAGCCCTTGAATAATGTAAAGAAAGAATGCGGTATTGTTTAAATTATTCTGGTACATTAGGCTTTTGCCCACTGAAAGTTGAAATTACTCAATTTCCTGATGGATTCTGTCTTGATACTACTTGAATATCAAACGGAACTGATTTTTCCAATCGATTTTCTTTTGTTGAACTTGCTTTCAGAAAAGGCACTAAAGTAGCACACAAAAAGCAGCTAAAAATCTCAGATTCTCTCCGGATTTTACAAATTGAACTAGATGTTATTTTAGAAACTACTGACAAGTAGTTCTTATCACCTAGGATATTGAAACAACAAGTGATGGAAACAAGGAAAAAGGAAATACACTACGACAAGCTTAAAAGTGCAGTTCCGTTTATAACCAACCGGCAACAATCAACATCAAACAATTGAAAGACTAAAAACATTTTAAAATGATAAATTTGTTGCTGAACATTATTAGCAAAACATGAAGAGAAATTCTCACCTATATACATCTAGTTAGCAGTTACACCTCAACTTACCTCGGCCACGCATTTGGCTACCACGAGTTAATATCAACAAAGCATAGAGGAAGTAGGAAATCATGGCTGTCTGTAAGTAAAAAAAGAGTAATGCAGTGAAACACACGGAAAGATCCTTTAAGGATTTCAACAGTTTTAACCCACTCTGAGCAAATAAATCAAGCTTTACATCACCCGCATAAAAATTCTAATATTTAGCCTTTTTCTTCCAAAAATTTCTTGCCATTATCCTTACTGATATTTTTAGGGTGAATTCTTATTTGAACGGTCTCTTTTATCCTTAGCAATGTTTTCTCCGCCAATTCCAAGAGATGGGTTGACGGTGCTATGAATCGTGTATAAGGTAGGGTTCCAATGCACGTTTAAGTTATTTGCATTTGATATCTATCGCACTGGTAGCAAGGCAACCATTTGAATTTCTAGTGACTAATGCATCCAGAAAGGCACCAAATTCTCGTCTCTTTGTTAGTTTTTATTGCCCAAACAATGGTCAGTTATTTACTATTGTGTTGTCTCAGACATGGGTTTCTAAGCCGGTTGAGAACTGGAAAGGCACTTATTTAACTACATAGCGTTCCCGGATCTTAGGTTACATACATTCAGCTGACAAAGCTGGTCCTCAAAATTCTTCATGTAGACGGTTTTTTTAACTACAAAGACGACTCCTTGAGAGCATTAGCAAAACTTTGCACATGCATCACACTATTTGGTGCATTTCTTTCCCGTCACTGAACGACTACGACGTAAAATTTCTTAATTTCATGATCTACAGCTGCGTTACTAACAGAAGGCATTAGGATACGGTCCATAAGAATTGAACTCATGAAGACGAAGTCGGTTAAAACAGCTCAGACTTGCTTTTCTTTTTTTAAAAGCAAAATTAATCTCAGCTGTAGAGATGACTCTTTTTTTTGGTATTGCCGTCTTTATTGCAAGTAATTAACTTCCGTATTAACATCATCCGCCTTGATCGTCTTAATATTCTTAGAAGTGTCCAGATGTATCTAACGAGATGAAGCTTGTGAACGTAAATAACACGATTTATCTAATAATTCTACTTCTGGGGAATAACGTTCAAATTTTGCAAATACGCCTACCTTAAACTCGATATGTTGGCAAGGAAGTTGGAGTACGGTCACACAGTGTCCTTAATCACACCTACGGGGTCAGTAGCACAATTCTTTGCATAAGTCTTATTATTTTCTGCTTTTTGGGGATTTTATGCTCAAATATTGAACTCAAGCAATAAACCTCAATTAACTGAATTATTAACTATTTCCAATCTTTGCTTTAGAGACCTTTACATGGTGCATTATTGAACTCACCTGTCGTGTGATTATTAGCGTTTATATAACTTATCAACAAAACTTAATCTCCGTAAGTGAAGTTGTTTTGGATGAACTACTGAGAGTACACCGACAACTTTCGTCCTAAGTCATATATTCGAAGACAACTTATAACTTAAATGAAATGAAATAACAAACCTGCTTTAACAATGTGGCAAAGCAATGTTGACGCTACACTTTTAAATGGCCGATGTTTGATGTTTAATGTATGACATTCCAACTTTTTCTAGAACAAACAAAGGGAAAACGAATCAAACGTTCAAATTTAGTATTTATAGGTACTTAGGTTATTATTCGAAATTTCAATACGCATGTAAGGGCCTCGTAGGGGGGATCGGAAGAGACGAGATTCATGTTCCTATTCCGCTCATTAAAATTTAGAGCTTTCTCCTATAGTTTTTTTTAACACCAGTAAAATAGATCCGCTCTACATGCAATACGTTGGATCTCAGTGCGACTAACACTATCTTATTTTTCTGAAATTTAGAATCAGTCAAATCTGCACTATCAGTCTGATAGTGCAGATTTGAGCGTAGCGTCCATTTACGACCATCCGCCTTACCATACAACTGAAATGTGTCCAGAAAGCATTTTTTCATCATTGAATCGGGACATGTCGCCCTTTTCTTGAACTTCCTTAATGACGTCTCTGTTTTAACTTCTTTTTTTTTTTCTTTTACCCGTAAACACTGTACTTTACCGCTAACACTAGGGATGTAAAATATACAATTAGCTATTGCATTTTCCTTCTTATTTATTTACTGAAAATATCCTGCGGAAAAAAATCAGGAAATGGCATTTCTGACCCCCTAAATTTAAAACTTCTGATGGAGCATACCTCCATAAGAACCCCATAGTTTGAAGTGCCTTCGGCGTACTAACCTTTTACCACGTGTGTACACCTCAGCTATGTGCCTGTCATTTTTACAGCGCTAACAACTTCTTCGAGCAGTCTCAGCAGTCTGCTTTAAAAGTAAATTTAATGCCAGGATATAAATTACCATCCCTTTGCATCCAATTTTTTGAGAGGCCCTGCGAAAATTGTAATCCAAAATAAACCTGATAAAATCAAATCGAACCAAAAAAATGACCATAGTAATAAACAAAAAAAAACATCTTAGCCTCCAGGGAATCAATAAAATAGCATTGGTTAGGTAAAAAGATGAAATCATTCATGGAAGTGCTAGGGAAAGAATCGCTTCACAAAAAGAAAACATTTAGCAAAAGAAAGAATCATTCAGCAGCTTCTAAAGTAATAGTACTTGAGTGGGAATCGTTAAGGAACCCTCAAAAATATAGGTAGTGTGTTAAGTACCAGACAAGATCATTCTTACAGTGGATTACGTAACCATTTCAAGTTATCACCGCTTTTATAAGATCTCTATGGCAAAGTTAACGACTTTGACTGAAGTTGAGTTTTCTGTTCCATTTACTTGCGATGGACTGGCGGATGCCTTGAAAGGGTCTGGTCGATTATTTTGGATAGCTTGCTTGTTTAACACTAACTGTAAAGGTGTTGGAATTACGTCGGCTGGGTAGTAGTGAAAAATTAAAAAAAGGTTTTTTTTTTTTAGCAGAAATGATAACTTGAATTTGCGCCGCAGATTAATTAGCCGGCACCGGCCTAGACCTTCTCAAAGCGAATGACGAGGCGCTGGGCATAACGGTCAATGTGAAGTTATTGGCAAAATTAATTTGCTAAACTGAATTTACGATTTTACTGGCTGTAACCGTCCCTGACCATCTCAGTGACTTACGTAACAGGACGGAGAGGTAAACCTTGTGTGTGATGTAAGCAGACAATAATTTGAAAACCAACTTTCCCCAAACTTCACAAATCAGATCTTTTAAAGTAATAGCCTGGCCGCCGCTGGTCGCTAATCGCAAACGTTTTGCTGTCCCTTCCCAAGGTCCAGGATCAACTGCAATTTTTCTATTCAGTACCCTTCAGGTCTTTGACATTCCCAGAGCTGTGGGAGGAGTCGGTGCAGCTTGAGGGCGATTTTAAGAAAATCCTGTTAACCTAGACTGATATTTTTCATCAATGCATTTTTTCTTAATTAACACTACTCTTACCTTTTCTTTGGATTTCTCCAAGCGGCAATCTCTGCGTCAATAGAAATCTAATAAAACACATTACCAATGTTAGGAATATTGTTATTAGAAAATTGAATTGCGAGAAAGAAGTGTCAGATAAAAACGGGAAATATGGAACATCCCACCTGGAATGTCCCGGAACATCCTGGAACATCCTGGAACATGAAAAGAAATATTTTTTAAGTGAAAAAAATTAATGTAAATAAATAATAGTCGTCAATAATAATAATAATAATAATAATAATAATTAAAAAGAAATAATAGATAGAAAACAATTTTTGTAAAATTTATAATAACAAAATAAATAACTTAATATAACATAAAAACGAAAATAATGAAAACATCTCCTGAGAGGACAATATTTTGTCATGGAACATTCTTTTAAGGAGTGAGGGTCCATTCAAATGACAGTAATGAGTAGACTTGCCGTAACGAAAATATATTAAAATGGGTCGCGAGGATACTAAGCCCTGACACAATATTCTCAAATGGTTTACAAGGCATTTAACGGTTATCACCTACGGCTTTATGGACCGTGTAAGAGCTTGTGTCGTCGTCACCTGATAATTACACTAAAGATCCAAGAATTCGGTAAATGAATAGAAAGGCTGCAGGTGGTGGTGCGCAGAAGCGGTAATGCAACTGCTACTGCTAGCCTTTTTAGCCGTCCTGCAGTAAAAGGCAAAGGAAGAAGAAGAAGAAGAAGAAGCAAGCTCGCGCATGACCGCGGGCTGTCGATCCGGAACATGGAAATAGGGAAACATGGAACATCCAGTCCTGAACATCCTGGAACATGAAAAAGGAAAATACTTAGAAAAAAATAGGTTAAAAATAATAATAGTTAAAAAACAATTTTTGTAAAATTAATAACGTAAAATAACAAAAGAAAACGAAAAATAATGCGTGAGGTTGCTTTCCACACAGTTACCTCTGTAATTGTTTGCCGTTATATTTTGGGCAAGGTCCGCCTGGTTAACCTGCAAATGGTCCGAAAATGTCGGTGCAGTATTCTGCGTCAGTTTCAAGCCGGTGCAGCCCACCGTCGTCAGTCCTCTCATTTATAAACTGGAGCATTTGGCTTACTTGAGTTTGCTTTGAACATGAAATTACTTACAGACCAGGGCTCCTGTAACTTAAGAAGAGTATAGGGCCCTCGATTTCAGCATAACATCACATCTGTAGTAGACATTGTTTACAGTCAGTATGATATTCTGGGGACGTCCCCAGTCAAATGCAGGAGGTCAGAGACCGCTTGAACGCCAACTGATAAATAGTTAGAAACCACCGCTGCGCCACCGCCACCGTAACCATCTACGTGGTGAATCTGAATCTTTAATTTAATATCCAAGTCCAAAGCGACAAGCCCAGCAAGCCTTCCTTTTCTGGTATGCAAATGATGCTAAATCATGTCTGCAAACCTCAGAGAGGCTGTGCATTAAAGTTTGAAACCCATTTGAAGATATTTTGAATTTGTTTTCTACCTATTAGGGGTGACCAGGGTGAGAGATGATCTGGACCACATGAATGGACCCTGACTTCCGCCTAGTGTAAAAAATCTACTGCAATAAATATTGCTTTCTACACCGGAGATGATACTCAGTTTCCTTTTTCTCTTTGGTTTCTCATTTTCAGTTTTATAAGCTATGTTATATGTTATTTATTTCAAGTTATAATAAATTTTGTAAAAAATTAGTTTTCATCTATTGTCTTTATTAATATTATTATTATTATTATATATTATTATTATTATTTAGTTAATTGATCATTTTTCTAAGGTGTCATTTTAATTTTTTCATGTTGTCTGGATAACCTGGATGTCTGAATGTCTGAAAATGTTCCTGGGGATGTTCTGTTCCTTGGTTTGCATTGATTTACTATTTATATGAACCTCAACGGTCAACTTGTTAAGGTGACAAAACATCGGTTTCCCACTCCAGAGGAGGATACCCAGTTTTTTCTGATATTCTCATCTACTTTTTACTTTTTTTTTTTTATATTTCAAGTTCAATAATTTTTATGGCAAAATTATGTTATTATTATTATTTTGATATTATTTTTTTTCAAGGAAATTATTTTATTTTTCTATGTCCTGATTGCTCCTGAACAAGGAATGTCCTGTGTTCCTGGCTTGCATTGACGGCTGAATCACATAACAATAACAGAGTGTCCGGCTGCAGCAGCCACCAACAATGTGGAAGGCTTTCCTGGAGGTAATAAGAGTCAATAGTTTATACGGGGAGGCTTTTGCCACCCTTTAATATAATTTATTTTATTAAGAATGAAAATTCCATTTCGCATACCTCTATTGACAATGGCACCTCTTCATATACCTTCATTTAATTTCAGATTCAGAATCCAAAAACAAAATCTGTCTTTAAAGTTACATGAATACAACTACAAAACCAATAAAAACTGAGGCCTCAATCTTTTGTTAGACGAGAGTTTTTCCCAGCTTTTCTTCTCGGTACCCGAACCATAGTGAAATCCCCACCCCTTTCTGGTATATATACCTGCAAATCCAAAAAATAGATATCCTCTTTCTCAAGTGAGCCTCCCCGTCTAGGCTATATTTCAGAGTATCCAGTATACCTCAGAAGTAATTGTAACAGTTAGTGTAATTTCCACCGTCACGTAATTTTACCTGGCACGCGCGCCCGGAAAAAGATAGAGGCAATAAATGGGATTTTATCATCGTACCCATAGTTTTTAAATACCATACAAGTTCAAGAGAACGCGCAAACATTGAAGAGGCTGTACAATGTAGGTCCTTGGCTTAGAATCCTGCTTATGTTAGGCGAATACCGTGATCTAAAAGTGATATACAAATCCATAGACTGAACTGTAGGATGTTTTGGATACTCTTACCAGAAAATAGAAGCCAAAATAATATATATATATATATATTTTTTTGTTTTTCTCATTCAATGGTTTGACATATAATGCGCGCGAACATTTTGCTCAATGTTAACGTCATCCTCACAGACGGAATCAGGACTTTTTTGAATACTATTACCAACAAAATAGTGGCCAACCAACTGCAGATAGCAGTTTTTTGTAGTGGAATAATAAACCTCTTATTCGATGGTTTAGCATATAATATGAGCGGACATTTAGCTCATTGCTTCGTATTTTTCCTCGTCCCTGCGGGGCTCGGATAACTACTACGCAACTCGCAAAATATCCGCACGTATCATATGCTAAACCATCGAATAAGTTGAATAAGTCACGCGTAAACGTTTAAGTTGAACCTCGCTTAACTTTTACGTTTAAGCGCGACTTTCCGTATATATTTACGCGCGTAAAATGAGTTCGGACGTATAAATCAAGCGATATCGGAATTCCAACCTTAGGAATAAAATTTGTAAGTTGTCTTATCTTGAATTTCACTTACTTTTCACCTGTCAAGATTTTCAGCGATAATAGAAACAGATTTCAAACTAAGCCCTTATTACATTGTGAATTAACTAAAGATGACACCGTATGAACCTTTTGTTTGCGCGTGTACCTATTAATTTAACATACGTCTGTCGTTTTAAGCTTGACAATACCCACAACTATAAATACCTCGGAAGTTTATTTTCTAGAAGAAAAGGAATAATTGTTTACCTTTTCTGAGACAAAGTAGAAACTTAACATCAACTGTTAACATAAACGTGTCTAAGAAACATTGATTAAAAGTTAATAAGCTTACATTAATTTCATTGAATCAAACTCCAGGTTTTTGGTTCGCTTCTTTTTCCTGTTTTCTATATCACCAAGCTATTTTTTTGATGAAACGTGAACAGCGATTTATTCAGGCAAAACCGTGTTCTCTTAAAAAAATGGGCGTCCAGGATTTGTCGTTCCCGTCGAAAGTAAGTTAATGTTATGTCGCGCTATTTACTATTTTTAAAAAAGCTAAAATGTGTCCTCGCATCGATTGAATTCCAAAATAATAACCCAATTTGGTAATTTAAGACAATATTTAGGCACCAAAGCTGTTTCATGTAGTCTGTTGCAAAGGTTGGACATTCATTGAAACTTGAAAAAATTGGTATTGGGCAAACTTTTTAATGCTACGCTTTCCAGAAGCTCAAAAAATATTATGATAGGTACTCCCTGATGAAATTAGTTTGATATGTTCCACATAACTCTACAGGAGGATTTTTTTCTATGGGTAAAGGCACTGAGTAAAGAATTCAGTAGAGAATTGACCAAAAATTAACAACAATTTCCTATTAGAATAGCCCTTTTATGACTGTTTCCAATGATGAGTTTCACCCGGTTTCTATTAACTAATCTGAACTTTTCAGAAAACAGCTGGTTGGTTTTTCACTAAAGGCTTGATAGTGCTTATACAGGGACTTCTCGTCAGTGGAGGTTTGTGAAACTAAATAAACATTAGATATTGCTAGAGCACTTATTTTATTTAATAAACCAGCATTTTATCTCCGGGTTTACTTACAAACAACAAGCGCCTTTTAGTTCCGATTTTTGTGTGATGTCGTTGTTGAAAAAATGCAAACAAACGTTATTACGTAATTACTTGAAGTGGTTCATTTCCAGCTTATACTGTATTCTAGAAACTCGAGTTCGGCTTTGAAATTACGCATTCCTACTCAACCCGTTTATGTCACCCAGTTTGCGCTACTAAAAGTTTTTTAGCTTCATTGGTTAAGTATCAGGCCCGGTAGGGTATGTTTAAAAAAGCTCCGCCTTGAAGTCCAACCCCTTAACCTCTTTTGTAGCATTTTTGACAGAAAACGTAACCCTTTCTATACTTTGTATTGATAAAAGGTACTCCTTTTACATACCTTGTTGACATCTTTGTCTCCATTTTAGCTGCTGTAGATACATTTTCTTTAAAATATGAATAAATCACAACCTGAACCAGCACGTTTTCTATACAATACTTTTACTTTTACATAACCAAGAAATGCATCTGTAGGACTTGTGGGCCTCTTCACAGACGGAAATGACAGATTTCTCTACCTTTTTATACACTACAACTAGAGAAACTCCTATCCTTTCTGGCGCAGCCTCTCCGTACAATGTATATGTCATTAAATGGGGTACCCCCCAGCCACCTTCCCGGGGTACCAGGCTTAGAAGTCAAGCGATAATCCCGGGTTCGATTCCCAGCCGCATTAGCACTTAGTTTCTAAATTTAACTAAGTTGAATGTACTGTCTTTGGTTCACATTTGCAAATGTTTATTCTTTGTTATTAACCTCCTTATTCCTCGATGACTTCTGTAGCCTTCATACTCCTCCCGCCTCGACTTGCGACGACTATTATTTGGTGTAACGACTTGCAAAGTTAAGGGTGAAAGTGTTAGGTACTCTAATCTTCATAGGTAGTGACGGAAAACTGTAGACCTCTCTTACAGCACCTCTCGGGTCTGACTCTTTGGGGACATAAATGGACCACTTAAGAAGTAACAATCCTTGACAGTAGCCAGCCCTAGTGTCAAACTGCCTCTCTTTCAAGAGCTACGTCCCGTAAAGCTCATAAACAGATAAATAAAATTAATAATGTTCTACCCAAAACACACTTTTTTTAGTCTTGTAATACTACAATCCTGGGCAAACGTCGTTGGGAGAGTTAATGAAGTATTCATGATTTTCTGTAATTTCTGTGTGCTCTCTTATAACAGTGCATCCCTTTCGAAATTTTGTTTGCAGTTCTCCGTCCAGCTCACGTTACACAACGTTGAAACTCGGAAAATTCTGGATACACGCTTCCAATGTTGTTTCTGAGTTAGGAGGGAGTTGAGCATGTGTGAATTGAAAACAAGCCCTACAAATGCAAAAGTGTCCAAAGAATTTTCTCTATGATAGTAGATTCTACCATGGTTTTCATGACAGTTATTTAATAAGATATTGCTTTTCCAAGTTCCAGATCCAGTTGCATTCTTTCCCCTCAATGGAGCATATGGCACGAACGAAATAAAAGGCCGCGTAGTTCAAGGGAGAAGCAATGGTGTAGATCGAACATATGGACCTGGCCGAAAAAGACTTGGTTCATACCAACTACACGGAACGTCAGATAGCTACATCGAATTCACGAATGCACCTGGAGGAATTTTAGATGTGCGCCATTCGATGACGATTTTATGTTGGATAAGATATCAGGGCACAGATGGGCCAATCTTCAACTACGGAGTCAATCGGTTTGGAGTGCATCTTTGGGTATCAACAGGACGCCTATTTGTACGGTTCGTAAAAAGAGACTATGATTTTCTACCTTATTTAAAGAGTAACACCACTTTGGAAAGTACTTGGATGTTTGTTGGCGCATCCTACGACCAATCAACTGGCGAGGCCAAGTTGTGGATTGATGGAAATGTGGTTCAATCACAGAACACTGGAATAGGACTTGAACTGGCAACACAGGATAGCTTCAGAATTGGAGCTCATCCTAATGACACGACGTACTTGAAAGCCAAGATTGGCCAAGTACAATTGTACAACGAAACTTTATCTCAACAACAGATCCAAGCAAAACAAAAACAAATTGCGGGTAAGGATGATGTATGTCTATGGGTAGGTATGGCACTTGAAAGATATCGCTCTCTTGGAGCCGCTTGTATAAAGCTCAGTAGTCCAACTTCCGAAAGATTTTCTTGGTAACCCAACATGGCCGCCGTAACGTTATGTGAAAACGCCTTAACTGTCCGTTAATCTGGAAGAACACGGAGTTTCAGTTTTTGTCGTACCCCCTAATGTTTATTTTTGTTTGTTTGTTTTGTTTTGTTTTTCCACCAAGGGAACGCACCAATAAATAACAATCATTCACTTCTACTCATTCACCAAAGTGAAGTGAAGTTTTAATGACACTGAGGTACAAAATTGTGTTTGTACACCACGCTAGTAAAATAAGTGACATGGCCCAAAATTGGAGCTCTATTTTAGGAGAACGATTGGAAAACCCTCACCAACTCCAGAGTCGAAAGGCACTTAACGCTAACGAGCGGAAGAATAGAATAGCGTGGACTGAAATTGCACTGTCTATGAAAGATTTGTGTATCTTGCACGTTGATGTGAAAGTTGTCTTTGTTCGTTTTTATGGACTATCCAACATAGAAATCGGCTTTTTCCTCGAGATTTACAATTTTCATTGTTAATTTGGTCCAGGAACTTAGTGAATCTGCAACTGTAAAGAGTGCCACAAGAGGGAAGAGGGCGTTGATTACGATGATCGGCGAATCGTGAATTTCAAAGGAGAGGTTTTTAAATCCTGAGACGTAGTTGTTACTTCAATGCCGTGGATGTTTATATCTCACAACAACGGTTAAAATGCATTTATTATTCATTCAAAATATTTCCCCCATTCTGACTGGCTAAAAGTCAATCAGAATGGGGGAAACTAAATTTGGAAGAATTTTGGGATTAAACAACCGATGACGTCAAAAGTTCAGCTTTCTTACAGGTTAATGCACCGTTAACCGAGAAGACCTGGGACGAGGTTGAGTTGTTTTGGTTGTAAAAGCAAAAATGGCGGACACCTCACTCGTTTCAAGAGTAAGAACTAGGCGAAATAATAGGTAAGCTAAAAAAACATGGCAAGAACAGCAAATAGACAACTCGAACGGCGACATCTGTTAATTGGAGAATATTTGCGGAAGAGAACAACCCTAAACGTGCGCTATCGAAGATGAACTTAGCATTGATGGAGGTAAGAATGTTTTAGCTATGTTTTTAAACTACAATTGTTTTGAATGAATAATAAAAAATTATTGAATTCGGCTTTCGTATCATGAAGTATTATGGAGATCTCGGAGGGTGTTATCCGTCGAGGCCGTAACACCCTCTTCGATCTCCATAATTCTTCATAAGGTACTCAGCCTCATTCATTAATTGTTAGGTATTTTTCAGTAATTTATCCTTATAAAACTCCTGCTCTCATTGAACACATAATTCATTTAAAATGCAATATTTTCCACAGATGACTGCTTTTTTAACTCCGTTGGCGTTTCTAGTACTAAATTTATCCCTGATGATCAAATAAGTGCTTCTTCGTATAAGGATTCTAATTACCTTTCCACTTATGGGCGACTATACGACGTTAGAGGGCTCGGTTGGTGCGCTGGAACAGCAAGTGGAACTGATGACTGGCTACAGGTGGATGCTGGGGAAATTTTAGTACTCTGTGCTGTCAGCACTCAGGGAGATGTCAGTGGCAACAACTGGGTACAAGAATTTAAGCTTTCCTACTCAATGGAGGGATCATTCTGGAATTCTTACACCGACAGCCATGGGATGGAATTGGTGAGATTTCATGCTTAGGGAGCTTAGTAGACCTTTTTCCCAATACCCGCCATCTTTGCACGCGCTTAAGGAAGAGCTAGATTTACGACATTTTTGCTTAATGTGAGGACATATACGCTCACTAATGCATCCAAAAAAAGTAACAATGATCACTTCCACTCATAATTTTCCATTATTGTCTTCAAGATGAAAAGTTCTTGCCTTCCTTTTTCCTTGTCTAGAATAAACGAACGCCATAGCGATTTCTTGTTTTGGAGAATTTTTTTCAAAAAACTTTTCCATGAACCAATGCAAAAAAATGTACTTTATTTGAGTGTCAATGTATTTAGCACGGAAGTGCTATTTGGGGACACTATATTAACGTCTCCTACTGGAGACGGGACCGCCATTTTACGTGGTCATCCGAGCCGCGCGAAGGTCTAGCCATTTGCAGGGCAACGGTAGTACTTTCATTTCTCAGTTATTTTAAGACCCCGAGTATTGGTCCGACCCCGGGAATTGATGCCGCGACCTCCCGCTCTGCAGTCAAGCGCTCTACCGACTGAGCTAATCCTGCCGCAGTAAGGACAAAATATTTACGTACTTCTTAAAGATTTTCAGTGCATCTGACGAATTTATCCTAATTAATCTCATTGGTAAAATTGGTCGAGGAAATGACATTAATTAAACTAACATTGAATTAATTTATTCTTGCTCGTCTTTGGTACCGTGTTTCCATTTATGGCGCTGTTACACCATTCGAATCACAAATCACATACAACCCACAACCTCTTGACTCACTCAGACGAAGTGATCAGGCTCAAATGATAACTTTTTGATCTTGCTCTTTTTTTAACAATGGCAAATTGACAATCAAATGATAAAAACAAATGTTTGTAAATACCTACCTTTGCGATTGCTTATCTTTGGGTGAATTCCTCTTTAAGAAATTTCAAAGGCAAGGTGCCAATCACTCACTTTACCGACACATGTTACCCGTGCCAGTGCCAGCAAGATATGTTCGCTTCCATCCGACTCAACAGTATAACTGGAATTGTATGAGAGTGGAAATGTATTCAAGTAAGTTTCAAAAGTTAAGACGAAATCCATCAGGAAATTGAGTAATTTCAATTTTCAGAGGACAAAAACCTTTTTCAGATTTTTTAAGGGCGATAGATGTAATCAGTTACTTGTAATAACACCAAATAAAATTTCTTTTGAAAGCCTGAGATAATAAAAGTTACATTTCAAAAAATGACATCTTACATATAAAATTTCAGAATTTTACCTGTGTTTTCACAATTCTTGTGAAATGTGACATTTATTTTCTCGGGCTCCCATGAGAAACAGTCTTTGGTGTTATTACAAATAACTAATTATATCTATGGCCCTTGAAAAATGTAAAAAAAGAATGCGATGTTGTTTAAATTACTCTCGTATAAGGTTTTTGCCCTCTGAAAATTAAATTACTCAATTTCTTGATAGATTCCGTTTTAATTTGTTTCATCCACGGAACTATTTTACAAACATATAAACGCTCTATGGTATCCTTGACGAAATCGAGGTCGCTACCAATGCTTTTTGATATGATGGTTAAGAAAAAGAGAGAGTATCGCACAACGTCAAGGATGAAAATTTTTGATGGCTTAGTGTGGGTAGTCAATAGGGTCACGGAAAAGCTAGAATGGAAGCAGAGCTTTCGATTCGTATTTCTTACAGCGAAAACTGAATTTTCGCAAACACATTTAAACACATTTACAGGGAACTTTTTTACTTGTTAAGAGATTTCGATTCGTCTCTTTGATCTGTAGCGTGTCCATCCGCTCTTGGTATGGAAGATGGCACAATTTCTGACGGGCAAATAAGTTCTTCTTCTGAAATCGACCTAAACCATGCTGCCACCCAGGCCAGACTTCAATTCCAGCAAACTGGAATCAAACAGGGATCTTGGGTAGCTGGAACGGTAGACACGAACCAATGGCTTCAGATTGATTTGGCTAATTACCAAACCACAGTGAGGCGAGTAGCAACACAAGGTCGAAATGGAGGTAGCCAATGGGTGACAAGTTATAACCTACAGTACAGCGATAATGGAGTGAACTTCACATACTTCGGAGACCAAGGGAAGGGGCCTATCAAGGTAGAATTCCGTGAAGTCCCTGCTATGAGTATAGTTAACATAAAGGATTATAACAAATCAAAAATGGGAATTAAGTAGACTGTATGCAACTAGCACGAAAACAAAAAACTTGAAATCGAACTGATATGATTAAGTGAGACCTAATCCAATCACTTATCTAGCTGCTTATACGTAAAAAAGCATATCCAAAGCCAATTATTACGACCAGGTCTTAAATGTACTGGAGTGCCTAGGTCCCTCAAATGAAAGAACCACTATTCTAAGATAAATCCAAAATCTGGACGGATAATGTAGAATGTTTATTATAACTAACGAATGATATAAGCGCATGAGAGGCACACAAAAACCCGAAAGCGTAGGAGTGGCCTGGAATTTTGGGAACGAAGCTGAACCCAAACAGAGACGAAGAGGACTTTACAAAGATACCGGTCGTATTACAAACGACTGCTTGTATTTAAATATCTTTTTAATAGTGCAAGTTTCCAAAAGAAACGAAAAGACAGTCCTTCAACGAACAACATTCTGTACCCACGTGTGAGAGGAACAAAATTCCATCCGAAGGTCACTGATCCCTGAATATTTCGCATTGCCTTTTATCTTAGTTTTATAGTCGACTGTTTACACTAGCAGTCGTAGATATTGTCGTCACATCATGCTCCTTTCTTTTTTAAGGATTTTACTGCAAATACAGACGCAGATAAGGTTGTAAAACATGACTTAAGGCCGCCAATCAAAGCACGTTTCATTCGTTTTCGCCCAACAACGTGGACAGATCAAATCGCAATGAGAGTAGAGCTTTTTGGTTGTAAAGGTAAAGTGGACTTGATTGTTAATAATGAAGATAATAAGAATTGTTATTAGTGGTAGTAGTACTAGTAGTAGTAGTAGTAGTAGTAGTAGTAGTAGTAGTAATCATTATTATTATTGCTATCATCATTATTATGGGGGTGTGAAAATCTTGACCTCAAATAAAGGAAATTACCTCCTTTTTTGTCTTTTACTCACCTCTGCTTTTACTTCGTCTTAAGTGGACTATTGCAATCCATTATTTAGAACCTCAACAAAAAATCAGCTGCAGAGTATGTTCAGAATAGTGCTGCAAGATTTTTAACGCGTACGAAAAATATATTTACCATTTTTACCAAGACCATAATGCATATTGTCCCCTCCGACCCCCCACCCCCCCCAATACATAACCATTGTTTTTTTTCTCCTGGGCATTACAGTCGTCCCGAGAGAAAGCCGAATTCAATAATCGTTTAGTTATTCATTAAAAATATTTCTAACTTCTTAACAAGCTTACCTTTTCGTAGACTTTCTTCAAAGTCTCGAACGGTTTCAGGATATAAAACAGCTGTCCTTTAAGATACTCCTCAAAAAGTATGTAACATCAATTGAGCGATATGTTTTGCGTATTCTTGTATTCCTTTCGTTCAGTTAGTTAGAAATTTAACAATTTCGTCATCGGATAGCTGTCAAAGCCTTTTTATTTTTTAGTTCAGTCAGGAATAAACAGCTAGGCTGCCGCGCCTGGAAACGAGGTTGATCGATAGTATATCATAATTTATACCATCAAATCGATGGTATATTGCTCGCATCTTCTAAATATGGTAACCGACAGTAAGTTATGAAGAATTAGCCGGGCAAAATATTTTGAATGAATAATAAAGGACAACACATGGCCGCTCGGGGATACAAAATTTCCCGTCGAGTGAAATTGTTGTATTTATTATGCTAACACCAATGAAATAACAAACCATATCACTTGAATATTTTCTTTTACCGCGATTTATTATGTAGCCATAGCAACCGTAATCTTTTCACATGTAAAGATGACATATTACTTTCACGTGTGAAGATATCATGTTTTCGCAGGAAAGCTCACCTGCTCGGTCCTATTTGTTGGCTTCACACTAGAGCTTCAAGTATAATGTAACTGAACTTGAAACTTACTTTGGGTGTGAAAGGGTAAAATGTACCTACTTTAACTTTACTTGGTGACCATGGAAACGTTCGTAGTTCAATGAAGCCGAAGTTCGCCGCCAAGTATGGGCTACAGCACACTTGAGAACACACTTGACCAATATGAAATGGAAGCCATGTGAACGTTGTGCACGTGCTGACTGGTTCAACGATTCTAATGAACAAAGAGATTAACAGCTTTTACTTCAAGTAATATACTTTGTCAACAAGTGTGAAGCCATATTTTCTACAGAGCGACTTAAGCTTTCCAAGTGCACTTGAATCAAGAGCTTACTTGAAACTAACTTCACTTCTAGTGTGAAGCCAACAATTATCTTTATTGCTAACTTGAAATATATACCATAATGTGATTATTGACCTCGTCCTTTGGTCTTTTCTTTAGGACCAACTTACAGCAAAAATGTCTCTTTTCGTTAGAAAAAACTTTCGAGTTTGCTTTTTATTTTCTCCTAATCGCCCTTTACACTCGAAAACCTTTAGACTGTGTAGATGCACTGGGCATGGAAAGCGGGGCAATCACTGACGGACAAATAACTGCCTCCTCAAGCTATGACTCTTATCATCTTCCCAGCCAAGGAAGACTACGCCTAGAACCAAATGGGTCTTTTATAGGAGCTTGGGAAGCTCTTGACTCCAATACAGATCAATGGCTCCAAGTTGATCTGCGCAGTTACTATATTAAGATAACACGAATAGCAACTCAAGGAAGACCTTATCATATGAATTGGGTAACAGTGTACAATCTGCAGTACAGTCACGATTGTGTGGATTCGTTCATATACTATGTGGAGGATGGACAAGGTGTATACAAGGTAAACCTGGGCCAATATTGTTACCGCAATTTGAACCTCAAGGGAAGTATAACCTTGGATATTTTTTTCGTTGTTTGTAGACCTGATTACTTTACTAGGACAATTTAACTTGCGCAATGTGCAGAGCAAACAACAGTATGCAACCTTACGATTCACTTTCAGTGGTGGAAGACGAAGTAAAACTAGTGGGGCCAGCTTGTCAGACGAAGTCAAACTGGAATCGCGTTTAAAAACACTCCATAGACCTGAATTACGATAATAGTCTTTTCTACTCGCCGCTTTAGTCTTCTTGAGTTTTTTCATAGTAAGCAAAGGTAAGATATTAGGGTTGATGAGATTGAAAATGCGAAGAACGATGTTTTGGATAAGCTGATAACCTACGATGGCCTGTATTCAAGCTACGGTGCGTGTTATTTAAACGGGTATTGTAAAACTGACCTATGGTCGCTTTTACTGAAAGTATTGTCCTTCTGATGTATTTTTATCACCTCAAGTAATTAGTTTTCTTTTCCCTAGCTAAAGTTTTCTGTGGCATAAAATGTACAGTTGGAACCTATGAACAAGCCATCAAACAGCTGTACTAAAGAACTCATTCGCTGAGAAAGTGGACATAATTAACCATTTTAAAATGTTTGCAAATCCACTAAGACATTCTCAAAGAATGAACAAGAGTTTAAAAAGTGATACCTACCCTTTTTCATTATGGATGAAAATCTGTCTGCTCTGTCTGAAAACAGCATCCTTTGCACGTGAATAAAGAAACAAAAGAAAGTAAGGGCTTTAACTTATGTTCGTATCGTCAACAAAATTCGACTAAATTGACCCATAAGCAAACCTTTATGTTTCATAGTGACTGTTATTCTACGTTTTGAACTATTCTAGGATTTTGCGGGGAATACTGATCAGCAGACAGTTGTTTCTCACAATCTAAACCCGCCAATCAGGGCGCGCTGCATCCGTTTTCGACCAAAAACTTGGCACACCATTATAGCCATGAGAGTAGAGCTGTATGGGTGCAAAGGTAAAGTAGAAACTCGATGGTGATGACCTTTTTATTATGTGATGATGTTCACACTTATTTCCGCTTTCTTATTGTGAGGTGTCAAAATATAAGTATGGCGATTTATGGCTGCCACTTAGGCCACTTTGTACGTCGAAATTATCCCAGAGAGTACTACTGAGAATTTTGGGTGGGGTTGTGTCGCCAGATTCTCCAAATGATGACCCTATTTCAGACCAATGTTATTTTCCACACCCGTTTTCAGACCAGAGGTAACTTGTCAGAAGATAGCTTAACCCTCTCAGCTGGGCTCCAAGAGTGATCAACATCGAATTTCTCGCTATAAAATCAGTAATTTTAAAAAACAGATTGGTAATGAGAATTAAGCACATCACCATACTAGATAGATTTTACTGATAGTCCAAGAAATTCACCTTTTGTAATAAAAGTCAACTCTAAAAGTCACGACGTTTCGAAGTCTCCTCAAGGTCATTTTAAATATAAAATTGCTTATAATCATATTAAAAATAGTAAAAAAAATAAAAACTAAAAAAAGAAAGAAAGAAAGAATGCCATGAACACGGGTGAACACTAACCCCTTGTGAATCAACAATGCGTTGTGTACCTTTTTCAGCGTAACCTGTGTAGTGCAAGTTCTGTCTGCTACACGTGCCAACACCTTCACCAGCAAATTGAAGAGCACAAGAGACATGCAATCAGAAACCACCTGAGCGATCAGCAGAATATGTCCCCAAATGACATTGCGCGAAATTGTAGGAAAGAGCCAGAGCAAACTTGATTGTCTTATTTTTGGAATGCTTTTTATCATACTGGGAACTGAAACCAACACTAAGCAAACAGAGCGATTTCATCAGCACAAATTGTTTGTTTAGATCTGTTTTAATTGGCCTTATTGTTACTTTATTATTTTATTGTATGCTCTTTTTTCAATTTTTATAAATATTTTATTACTTATCGTTTTCATATTTTATCACATTTTAGTGTTCATATATACTCAGTCAACTTGTTGTTTAAAGAATCTGATAGGTTCGCTATCTGGAACTTCTTCCATCCAGATTTAGAAGACAGGATCAAAATGTCTGGTGTGAACTCGGTGTTTTGCTAAAAATGAACTCAAAGATAATTAGTGCTGATGAAACGCCTACGTCTGCACTATTTCCGAGGATAAGGCCGAGTAAACTTCGTTTTTTGAACAAGAATTTACAAAATGAGGCACGTTTTGCAAGAGTGGCTAGTTTGCTTATTCACCGGGCAACCATGCTCGAAGCCAAATTGTAAATGGAAATTTATCGTGAGTTTGATAATACGGTCAAAAAATGAACATAAACAGCCATTTAAATGTACATACCTCATAACGAGAATCAGATGTCCTTTGTTGTTGTCTTACTGCCGGTTTCCTGCCCTACGATCGCCATTTTGGCAAGTTTTGAAGATCAGGTTTATCACCCACTCAGAAGAAGACAAGGGAAGCTCGGCTGCTCAGTGCAGCCCAGTACACACTGCCCGAAGAAAAAGCTCTAAAAAACACCTTCATGTCAATCCGCTCGCTCCAAATCTTTGCTTTACGCATATAGTTCGAACATTCTCCTTCCTAAAAAGTTTTCAAAGATTAAGCCGTGGCCTCAAGAAGACGAGAAATATGACAAGAAAGTTTCGACTTAGCGCTTCTCTGATCTAGGCTTAGTAGCCAAGCCCACACGGTCGAAATTACCCCGGCAGGGAGGGGCCAGGCTAAATTTTTAACAGGCATTTGCGGAGCCACAATTATTTCCAAAAAAATTATGGAGGCTTTTCTACACCAGTTAGAATACTTGCCATATATCTATTTGAAAAAAGAATACTTACATCGCCACAAGATTTATGTCTGCTTCGGCTAGAAGTAGCATTGCCTCGTCGTAAAAGTTAACTAAGGGACTTGTCAGAAATTAGCAGGGGGGAGGGTGATGGAAACAGAGGGAGGGTCACAACTTTTTGAGACTGCAGAAAAGGGAGGGGTCATGAAAAATGGGCCGTTAAAAGGGGGAGGGTCATGCAAATACGTGTCCTTGATCATGTAGAGGTTCACCCATAGAAGAAAAAAGAAGTTCTTTTTTTTGTAAAAAAAAAACCTGGGAGAAATAGGAGAGTCGAGTGATCAACTGTCAGAATCAGAGTCGGACTCTTAATGCTGTCATCTAAAATGTATGTATATGGCATTACAAAGAACAGTTTAGAAATATATTTTGAGCTTTCATAATACTGACTCATCCTAGTGTATTGCAACAACTACATTTTATCATTTATGCAAGAGGGGGAGGGTCATGATATTTTAGGCCAAGGTCGAGAGGAGGGCTAGCAGATTTCACTCCCATTGCAGCGATGGGTCACGTCCGTTTCCAAACCCAAATTTAAAAGTCCCACCCCCCTCCCCCCCTGATAATTTCTGACAAATCCCTAAAACCAACAGCCTGGTGTTTCCCGCCACTTCTTTGAAAACAAGAGCAGTTTGTACGAAGTGTCCCCTGAACATTATTGGGAATCTCGTTTTGTATCGGTTGATTTTTGCCGTCCCTCCCGTTATGAGGTGTGTATGTTACAGGTCCGGCAAAATTATATTCAGGTTAAAAAATTATTAACCTAGTGTTATTCTCAATTTCCTTCGTCTCCTAGCCCTAATTCATGAAAAATGAGGGCTAGGAGACAAAGGAAATAGAGAATCAACCTAGGTTAAAAAAAATTAACCTGTCTTTATTTTTGACCTGTAACATGTGAGCTGACATACACCCTTAAATGGTTGAAAATGTGCAATTTTACCATACAATCGAAAGTCACAATGGATTCCCATAAAATCCATATAACTTGGCTTCAAGGAGGCTTTTTTGAGCCTCGGGCTGGGCCCTCTGTGGCTTATTCCCTTTCTCTGTTTGATCTGTGCTTTAGAGTGCCATGACGGTCTCGGCATGGAAAACGGTGAAATAACGGATGCACATATTAGTGCGTCATCTGAATGGAACTCTCTCCTTGCTGCAACGTTTGCGAGGCTTCACATAAAAGCTACTTCAGCACATGGAGGCGGTTGGAAGCCTCTTACTTTAGATAAGGACCAGTGGCTTCAGGTTGATCTAGGCAATCAGAAAATCAATGTGACGGGTGTGGCAACGCAGGGAAGAAATGATATTGACTTCTGGGTGACGACGTACAACTTACAGTTCAGCGATAATGGAGAAAACTTTACATACTACATTGAACAGAGTGGACAAGGCGTGGACAGTTCACCAAAGGTAAAATTCTATGAAATAAACATTGCATTAACCAGCCATTTCAGTTATAAAATGCTGGGGTGCGTCAATATTAGAGTGAATTCGTATAACGCGTTACTTATATGCTAATGAGGCGCAGAATATTGGAAATTACCAGCTCGCGTACATAAGAGCAATCCACGTTGGAATGTACTGCACTGTTCAGAACAGATGGTAGGTGGCTGAAAAAATAATATTGTGCTCGAGGCAAAAGACCAGTTCGATGCGCATGACATCCGTGCAATACTGTTAAATTTACATGCCTTTTTGCTGATTTTAATTTTTTGCCAGTTGAATGGGGGAAGTTTAGCGGTCGAGACGTGCTTTCGCATCCATTCGTGATAAACACGGGTGAAACTCTAGCTTCCTATCTAAAGCCCAGGCCAAACGTCGAACTTTTCAGGAGATGAACCAAACTCTAATTTGGGTCGACCTAAATTAAGTTCTAAGATCGTCTGTTGAGAGAGACGTCGAACTTGGGACACGTCGAGCCAATCAAATGAATCAGAGCAAAAAGCAATTTTAGCGGGCCAGTGATAAATTTCTTACATCATCAAACAAATTTTTAATTTATTAGTTTAGTTCCTCGCATGTAAAGATAACCTTTTGCCCCTGAGAAGATCTTCGGGCGGATAGTACGTGTTTGACGACCCAAACTCATTCAGACGAACATAACTGAGCCAGACATCGAACTTTTCATGAACTTAGCTCACTAAGTTTAATTCGTCTCATGAAAAGTTCGACGTTTGGCCTAGGCCTAACATTAGCAACCAAGTTGATTTTAACACTCTTTTATTCAGGACTTTGAAGCAGTGGTTTCAGTTTGGTGCGTGCCTTCTGAAACACTCTAATGACTTCGTTAAAAGGAAACCTTAAGTTAATGTAGAAAAATCAATTATTTCCAGGGACGGCGAAGACCTCAAATTTACCCGGTATCCCCAATTTAAAAAGTCACAGAATCAGCCCTTTCCTCGTTCCAAGAACACTCACTTTCATAAGAGAGGTTAAGCATCGCGTTTACGGCAAACGTGAGATTCAAGCCGAGAAATTATCAAAATGAGAAATAAGCAGATAAAAACAGTTTGAAACAATTCTTATGAATAGATTTGGCGTGAATTTTTCGATTTTCGTGTTGTTATAATGAACAGTAAACGACAAGTGCATGGAAAACTTGGTCACGTGGTATAAATTAACGTTCGCCGTTTGCCGCCGATGCTTAATCTCTCTCTAATGAGCTCCACGTGAGTTTTATTTGCATCAGATTAAAGAGACATTTTCACATAAAAATCTTCGCTCTTTTAGTGGCCTATTAGTTTTAGCTAGTTTTGGGGAATGGTAATCTCACCCAAACCGGATAGTTCAAGGTATTTGAAATATATTTTTTTCTATTTGCTAAAACTCGGGTCTTAAACTACAATTCGGCAATCTATTGTCAAAATCAAAAATAAAAATGATTCCTGAAAATTAATAACCTGGCTGAGTGTCTCCAATGATAATTTAGTTACTTTCAATAAACTGCCCACGTTTCCAAAGCGTTTTGTTTGCTATAGATATCTACCAATCATCAAAGATGTTTGGCTTTTACTAGACTTATAACTGTAAAAAATTCATTCCCAACTGTCTTGATAACAATGCGCTCTCACAGATTTTGCTCAAACTTTACGAATCACCTTACGGACCGTTCCTTCGTTAATATGAAACCCAGATAACAGCTGTGCTGTGTTTTTCAAGTAGTACTATCTGACACTCATTGCTTATGTAAGTAAAGTCATCGTTTGAACCATTCCCAGGAAGCTTTTGGATCTCATCGTTCATGGTTTGACCTGAAAGAGATATTTTCAGGTGATTAAATAATATGGGGAGGAAGGATGGACTACAAAGGCAGTAAAGTTGTTAGTTTGTAGATTAAAAGGAATATGTACGATCATACATAAAATGGTTATTCATTAGTTTAACATCTTGCTGATTTAGGTTTTTACAGGAAACACAGACCGAGATACTGTAGTGTTTAATGAAATGTTTCCTCCAATCACTGCACGTTTCATTCGCTTCCGCCCATTATCTTGGAACGGAGACATAGGTTTGAGAATGGAATTGTACGGCTGCAAAGGTATGCAGTTTAAGAATTTTCTTATAACGAGTACTGTTATGGCTGTTGTTATTGTTGTTGATGTTCTTTTTACTTGTGTAGATCCATCTATCCAGTAAATTTAAACTATGAGCAAAATTTTGAAATTGAGTCTTGTACACTTCTGAACCGGCAGGTGTCGGTGCAGACTTCAGTTGAGGTAGAAAGCTTTTATTAGTTTTCAGTTTTATCTGGATGTTAGGTCTAAAATTTTGCTCTAAGTGGTTATTTTTGCTGTTATTGTCAACTTTTGTTTTTGCAGGTTTTTTGGTTTTTTTTTCACTTGATTAAGGAAATTTCGTATTAAAATCAAGGAAAATGCAATTCGGTGAATCCCAATTCCTGTTTCGCAACGAAGCGACATACCAGCAAGGAGTTCAAAACAATAGAAGCTTTTTACGCAGTATTCGCATGAAAAAGAGTCTACCTCCCAACGACGAGACCGCTTATTGCAGCCGTGACGTCGGCTGCAAACCAGCGATTTATCAAATGCATTGCACTTTTGTCTTAGGGTCAGGGTTACAGGGGATGCCCATATCACTAGGTTTTGGGAATGGGGATGACCAAAACGCGGGGATGACCATATCACTGTAACATCGCCTCTTTAGAAGTTAGCTTTCGCAAAGACTTCTGGGATCGTTATTGAGAACGCGCCGTTCACCTATTGGCTAATTTATTTTCCCTCTCTTCAGTAGCAGTCCCAGACATCTTTGAGAAAGTTTACTCGGAACAGTTTCATTCTCCTATCAAAAGAGGCGATTGGAACATCACAGTAATTTATTCAGTCACAATTTGTGAACAAAAAAGAGAGATTGTTCTCCGTTAGGGAGCTTCCAACAAAGCACTGCAGCACCGTTGCTTTTATTTTTGATGTTTGCGGGCTTTCATAGCGTGTAGCATGAAAATTTTGCGGGAGTTTTATTTTGCGGATTGGCGATTTTTTGTGGTTTGCGGGAACAAATTTTTGCGGTTCGAGATGAATGAAATTTCTGGTGGGAACTAATTTTTGTGATTCTCTGTTCAAGTAGCAGAATATTTAAGTGGAAGAAACCTTAATATGGTATTTTCAACTTTTATTTTACGGTATGTTGAGTCAAAGTTTACTCTACTTACATATTTAATGGAGAATAATACGGTAATCACTGTAATATCTTACTGCACAAAGGGACTGAACAACAGCAAAATAAAACAAAAGGCTATCCCTACCACACACAACAAGTCCATTAAAAGCAGAATTTTTAATTTGACTGAAGGGAGTTAATTTTTGCGGCGTTTTATTTTGCGGGTTTTTTTTTCTGCGGGAACTAATTTTTGCGGATCTAGGTCAATCCTCAAAATTCGCAAAAATTAGAACCCGCAAAATTTTCATGCTACACGGTAACCAGTCTCCTCAACCAACTATGGCCTCGCTATCCTCCAAAAGAAAGCTAGCAAAAGGAAAATAAAGATGATTGCATTAACCTAAAAAATATTTGTTACATGCAGATAACGTTGATGAATGTTCAACAAATACTTATGACTGCCCTTCAGAAGCATATTGTGACAACACAGTGGGCTCATTCATTTGCAGATGTAAACAAGGTTTCACCGGAGATGGCCGTCACTGTGAAGGTGGGTTTGGTGTCACTATTTCTTGAGTGGTGAGAAATAAAGGGGAAAGGATGAAATAATACTAGATGCCGACTGCCTAGTTTAACCAAATAACTGCTATGTGGCTATCGATCCAGTGTATGCTAGAAAATATATGTTAGTCATTATTAATTCAGTTCCCGATCCAGACCCTACATTTTTTCCGACCCTTTGGGCCTCAGTTTGGTCACGTGATTAACAAATTTTTTTGAATCGATAGATAAGGGGGAGCCCCCCCCCCCCCGGGGCCCTCCCCTGGATCCGCCGCTGTAATTGCCCGTCCCCTCCGGTTCATATGTTTATCAATTCCCGACCTCCTTTTCCCGAAGAAGGTCGTCTAAAATATCAGCCGTCTCCACCCCTAATCCGTGGGGGAGGGGGGCGCTCTCCTCCGCTTCCCCCACGGCACGAGGGGTAGTGACGGCTATGATCAGTTTTTAGATTAGATAACCTCGAGGCCGAAAAAACCGGTATTTATAATCGTGTTGTAAAAAATTTGCTCACTTTTCACGAATTTTAGCTACTGTTCCGAACGGAAACGTTAACTACGTCAACTGCTACCAAGATAATATCTTCCGTACTGTTGCGCACTTAGGGTAATTAACAAGGATATGATGGTATCCTTAATTAACCACTTAATCGATGGAATCCATTGTTTAATGCAAGCCTACATTTTCTATGCAGCCTTCGACAACTAAGGAGGATGGATTCCTCAAAATGAATGCCTCAGCATGAATCAATATACCAAAAGTCCACGATCCAGTCCAAGGTTGACCTATAGTAACAGCCCTATTATTACAGCCATTTTAGTAAATATTATCATTTGCAGATGTTGATGAATGCCTAACAGGAACACACAATTGTCATGGGAGGGCAACTTGCAACAACACTTATGGTTCGTACAACTGCACATGTCATGGAGGGTTCACAGGAAATGGTTTCAGTTGCTTGGGTGAGTCATTTCCATTGCACATCAATCCATTTCTTTGATACGGTCTAAATGGTTGAAAACTTCGACTACACACTACCGTCTTTTCTTCTAACCATAAAAACTTAGCCAATCGCCAGATTAAGTTCTGATTTAATACAAAGGTATTGTTATTTTCCCGGAAAGGTAAGGCAGATCACTCCCAAGTTCTCTACGCTGTCAGCTTCTACGGTACCATACCTGAAAAATTCCTCTTGTTAGACCAAGCGAAGGTGCCTCTTGTGCCTAGCTTGCCATCATGGCCTTTTTGCATAGTGATGTCCCGAGTGATGGTCATAGTGGCCACAGTACTGGTAACCTGCAATCAGGCGGTCCACCTTCCCTTTTTTGCCGTCTGACTTATGTCCGACTTTCGCACTATCCCCCCAAAAAGAACGCCTGATCGCAGGTTACAGTACTGATCGTTAGCATTATGAATGATGCTACTGCTGTTTTCGTTTTTTTTTTCCCTGCCATTTAAATTTAGCCGAGGTTAAAGGCGAAGCTCCAGTTAATATAGTTTTTGTTGCCTTAAAGCAATAAACTTGTAACCATTGCAAAGAAATCCACTTAAAGTTGAGCCTGCAAACAATAGAAAACTAGTAATTCGTCGGAGAACTTCAAAAAAACACGTAACGTCAATGGCTCGACATCTTAGCCCGCAATGTGGTCATATGATACTGGTCAGCAGATAGCCTGTTTTGACAGCTGTCAATTGGCCACAACGCAGTTGTGAAGTATATCAAGTTGCAGGTACTCTCACTAGCTAGAAAATGTGATATTTTACATTGGCTACCCTGTGGTGCGGACTGGCGGACGGGGGGACGCAACATCACGTGATTAACAAATTTTCTTGGATTGACAGATTACAAAATTATCTTAGATATGAGGTGATGTGCGGCGAACAACTGAAGAGGTCATAAGAGCCTAGACAAATTTGTGTGTTGAAAGTGAATCCCGATAAGTTTTTCTTGATCCTAATTTTACTTTTTACAGCCAATTTATGAAATCTGGTCGATATGTCCGGGCTCTGATTTTTCTTTAATCAGCAGGTTTGTTACACCCTAGATATAAACGAGTGCTCACAACAGATGCACAACTGTACTTCTGAAGGGTCGAAGTGTTCTAACAGATACGGAACATACAAATGCCTTTGTCGTACCGGATATTCAGGAGATGGCAAAGTTTGCGTTGGTGAGCGAAACTATAATTTTGAGTTAACTGCAGTCAATTTGATTCTTAAATACTTTCCTGTTTATACTGGCATCAAATGTTTAATCATGGTATCTTCCAGTTGAAGTCGAGAAAATAAGCTCACCCCTGATTATTTGACAGTAATACATAAAGGATAAACTGTACTGTGACCTTAGCCTGCGTTGAAGGCGCAAAAAGGGAGTGCAGAGGGGGGGAGCGAAAAAGAGGGATCCCCTCTCCCTCCTCCCTCCTTTCCCTTCCGCTTTCGATGCCTTGTACGGAGCCTACGTGTCCTAAATTATGCAGGTCAAAATTTGCTATAAAAAATTTTCGCCGGAACATGAAGGAAGATGGTGGGACATAAGTTCATCAGGATGAAATATGTTTTGAACTTGAAAAGATGCCAACAAATTTGTTTGTTTTGAGAAAAGAAGATATGATATATCAAGCCAATTCGACAGAAATTGTCAGCTGACGTCATATAAAATAAAATGCATATGTTGTGGGTCAATTTTATCCTTGGTTTAATTTTTTTGTTGTTTAAAACTCATTATCATATATTGCCATACCCAAAAACAAAAGAAGATATAATTTAAACCAAGGATAAAATTGAACCACAACATAAATAAAACCATGTGACGTCATATTTTGTAGACATAGACGAATGCTCCTTGAATGTCAGCTATTGCAGCCAGTTTGCTAATTGTACAAACACAATTGGATCTTTTGACTGTTCATGTTTACAAGGTTACGAGGGAAATGGTACATTCTGTGATGGTAAGCCATGTATTATCTAGTCCAGTTACAATTTAATGTGGCAATGTGACAGGTCTCTGAGTTGGCGCGTAGATATGTTTGAGCCACTGCCTACAGTCACCTAGAGATAAAATTAGACCATGGCATAAAATACCCAAAAACAGAGCCACAGTGGCAGCCGGAGTTCTGATTTCACATCATTTAGGAGAGTGTTCAAGAAACAGCACAGGGGCAGTTCAGCGTTTCTTCCTAGTAAAATCTTACGCTAGCATTCATAATAGCAAGTTTTCAAGAATAAACCAGAAAAAAATTAAACTATTAACAAAACAAATAAGGTATATTCTCTGCTAATTTAAATTAAATTTTAAGTATAATTTATTTGATTTAGCACTATATTAAAGAGTTGGTTGGCATTTTTGTCTTCTTTATATTTGTTTTGCCTTCAGAGTTGTTAGCAAGCCATTAGATTCTAAGTTTTTGAAGTTTGAAGAGAAACAGCTTTTATTGATGGAACCTCCAACAATAACTAATCTTGGCACTTCCAAGCAATTAATTTACACACTGGAAACTTTAGGCGGCCTGTTTTTTTGTCTAATGTTTTCTTTCTGCTACTTAACAGAAATCGATGAATGTGCAACGGCAACCCACAACTGTCATGGAGTGGCTCATTGTTACAATAGTCCAGGCTCTTTTATATGTCGCTGTCGGGATGGTTACACTGGAGACGGGTTGACCTGTGAACCAATAGGCAAGTGTTACATATAGAATACTTCATGGAAAATGCTCGTGCACGGTGTTTACGCACGATTTGTTTGATTGGGTGCATTATTTTTCTCACATGTGAAAACAAAGCATTCACGATTCTGAGTGGACGTATATTTGTTTTCAAGTGTGAAAAACATCGTTTGCTTCTCTGATTGGCTAGAACTCATTTGCATATGAAAATTTACGGCATACCTTTTCAGTGACTATATGATTGTATATCTCAGTATGTATATAATAAATCCAAGCTTTTAGGTTATTTTTTTTTACCGGCATTCTTCTCGAACTCAAAAAATGTAAAATAGAACAAGTAGATCGTGCTTTCCAGCAATGCATTTGCTTTAACCCTGTAAGCCTCAATATCCACAAGCAAATTCTCCAAACTGATCTCTATGCATTTCCTTTAAGAAGTAGTTGAGAGAATTTGATAAAAGATCAAGGCATTTTCTCTTTGGGATCATTTTATCAATTCTCATAACTTTATTTCTTGACAACGGATGGATATTGTTAGAAGAAAATTGATGTTAGTCACTATTGGCACCTAAAGGGTTAAAGAATGAGTGTAGCACCCAATATTGCCTGTCAGTATAAGTTTACCAAACGATAACTTCTTTGTTATGTTTACAGATTAAAATGTGGCTATTATTTCTCTGTTCAATTCTTGAAGAACAGGAGAACGCTTTATATTGTTCTTGATCACAAGTTCTGAAAACTCCTCCGTTATTTAATAAATACCCCTTCGCCAGAGAAAGGCTCTTTTTATGGTTATTAATATAAGCGCTGTGCGATTTTCAACAGGAGAGTTTTCAGTGATAATTAGAAACATCTCCAAGGACAAAAATCATCCTACTACAATCAATCGGGCTGCCAAGAGCGTCCAAGAAGCCATGATTCAAGGTTTACCTAAAGGCGTTTCTATTTTGGAAAGCGCATTGCAATGGCGTCTACTAAGCGAAGCAGAACTGGTAGCTTCGGAGTCAGTAGAGGGAACCTTGGTAAGTCAAGGAAGCGCTGAGTGGACCATAAATAGAAGAATCATACCCTCGGGTATCTATCAAATCAAATTCACTGTGTCAGTCAAGATTGGTGATCCAGCCGCTCCGCAGACTCTCCAGGCGTTTGATTATGGTTTCATTCAAAGCATCCCTGGCCCAATAATTGCAATAATTGACGGTGGGAGCAGTGTTCGATGGGGGTCACCAGAAAATGTTACGGTGGACGGCTCGCTCAGTTACGATGGAGATATTGGTCCTGGAACCCATACTGGCCTTAATTTTACTTGGTCTTGTTCATTACATAATTCAATCAGCTATAGCTGCTTCGGTGCATTTGCGAACGAAAACGCCAACACCACAGCTATAACTATCAATACAGAAAAACTCTTACGTGGAAATTCTTATGTTCTAAAGTTGACTGTTTCCAAAGATACAAGAAGTGCTTTTGCTGAAATGAAATTTGAAATAGCTTACGGGGAAGTACCGCAAGTGGTAATAAGGTAAGAGCTGCAAGTATGGAACACACTGAAAACTAGCTTAGCATGATATGGACTGAGGTATATGATAGCCTGTGTATCAGGCCTTCTTTAGGGTTAAGGGAGTAGACATTTTAAACGACGAAGGGGAGAGGGGGGGAGGAGAAAGAAAGGCCTGACACGGAACCTTTCACCTAGCTGTGTGACACATCTATGGTGGCCTAGGAGTGCCACAAGAAAATTGTGTAGTATCTTGTAAGTTCCCCGTAATTTATTATGTTATTTCATTTTATTTTTAAACTTTAAACGAAAAAAAAATTATTATCGAGATACTTTACATCAAATTTAAACGAAAAAAATAGAAAGTAATGTAAAATAATTTTTAAGCAAAAGTAAAATGAAACGAAAATAATATTCCTTGGCCTAGCAGTGCCATAAGGTTTTTCTAAAAAAAAAAAAATTTGTTCATGGCCTATCGATGCCAGAGCCCACAATGCACTTCGCTGATCTTTTGCGTGGCTCCTAAGCGATGTTTGCATGATTTCTCTGTTTCAATCATGTCGGGTAAACGTAAGCAATGGGACGACTACAAGGAGCGCCAAGGAAAGAAACGGATAGGTGCAAAGAGCGATAAAGCTAGCCCCAGTGCATAGTTCTATAAGCTGGCTCACTTTCAACATTTGACTAAGAGAGACAGAACGCGGTATTACAGACGATTTTGTGACAGCTGTCGCCGCACTATCGCACTTTCGTGGGCTAACTGGCTCACTTTTATGTAATGGCCGGACGAAGACTGGCTCCTCGGCTTTTTGCCACTTTTCATATTCCAGAAATCTGATATGAATGACCTTCGACCAGTCTTTGATCTGACTTTCATGCGTGTAAGAGGGCCCTCGTTCGCCCGAGAGAACATCACATTCGCAATTTGTTCCAAAATGCGACTTACAGGCATCTTTGATATTCTTGAAAGTTGGTTCTTTGTCGAACGGCACGAGGGTTAAAGGGCCAATGCGGTTGTACTTTTGGCCCTTTCCTTGAACGTTTGCCGATAGTCTCTGCACAGTCAAGAAGCCTTCAGATGCACTGGGGCTAGCTTTATCGCTCTTTGCACCTACCCGTCTCTTTCCTTGGCGCTCCTTGTAGTCTTCCCATTGCTTACGTTTACCCGACATGATTGAAACAGAGATATCATGCAAACATCGCTTAGGAGCCACGCAAAAGATCAGCGAAGAGCATTGTGGGCTCTGGCATCGATAGGCCATGAACAACATTTTTTTTTTTTTAGAAAAACCTTATGGCACTGCTAGGCCAAGGAAATATTATTTTCGTTTCATTTTACTTTTGCTTATAAATTATTTTACTTTACTTTCTATTTTTTTCGTTTAAATTTGATTTAAAGTATCTCGATAAATTTTTTTTTCGTTTAAAGTTTAAAAATAAAATAAAATAACATAATAAATTACGGGGAGCTTACAAGATACTACACAATTTTCTTATGGCACTCCTAGGCCACCATACACATCTCCCAAAGAAACATCTTGAAGTCTTTTGACATTTCTGAAAAAAAAGATTGGCCATTTCTACTACTTTTCGCGGAATTTCTGCAATATGGTCGGCTGAAAACAGTTGCATTTCATCTTGACCTGAAATGGTTTCATATACAACTGTACGTTTTCATGGTAACCAAAATGAACCGGGGAAACATATCGCCAAGTTTCTGTAACACAAATTACACCTTCTAGTCTCAAAAAGCCGGAACCATTTCCCCATTTCAGAGGTAAGAAGGTTTTAAAGAAGATTCCGAAAATCCCCAAAGCAAAACAAAGTAATAACATGAAACAAGCTAAATGTAGGGATCATCTGGGCTTCCATGGATTTCTAAACCATTTGTCCTCAACAAAATATCGAAAAAACATGCAATATTGGAATACAGGCAACATTGGGAGCGGCAACACTAGGCTCAGCTTATGTTAAAAACGGAAGTGACTGGTGTATCATCGAAAACACAACGGTAAGGATCAGGGGCTAATTGTTAAAAATATTGGTCATGTTTCCCGTTGTCCAAACACTAGATGCTGCAGGCGAAGTCAAGGTGTCCATACCAACGGAATCTTTGGATAAATATCGCTGAACTATTAAATGTCTCTATTGAGGAAGCAAAGTGGTCTACGCGAGATAAGAGTGGTTTTGCTGCATTGGTTGACTGTGTAGTCGCCAATGCAACACCTTGATAACATAATTACTGACTAAAGGTTTAAACTGTATTGTACTCTACTGTTACTAAAACAACCTTTTTCAGTTTAAAGAGGCAAAAATTGAAGGACGAAAAGAAGCCGTTATAAGACAGTAGCGAATGAAATAGTCATTGTCTTTGCGAATTCGTCTTGTGTTCTGAGTGTGGACTGTTGCCCTGTTTCTACATTGTGATAGAATAGATTCGTCCCACTTTCTATGAAGTAATCTCTATATTCTTTTCATCTCCAGATGCTTTATTGATTGCGGTAAAGTAGTGTCTGCTACAAGCAAGCTCCGCGTGACTTCGGAGTGTCCCAATTCAGCATGCAATGGTTCAGTTTATGAGTGGCGTCTAAAGCAAAGAAAGGAGGAGGCAGATCCCTGGGAGAATATATCTATTTTGCCTAATATGACATCCACAGTAGTAAATGCCACTGACATGATCATCAAGAAAAATTCTTTGCCCTCTGGTTTCTACTTCAGTTTACAACTCTCGGTAACATCTCAAGCAGGTTCAGAAGGGTTTGGAGTCCTGGAGCTCGAGACCGCCGGAGTTCCACACGGTGGGTTTTGCGCGAAGTCAATCAACGAGGGTGTGGCGCTTGAGACGGAGTTTACGTTTGAATGCTTTGAATGGGAAGACAAAAATGCTCCAATAACTTACGAATTCCGTGTTGGAAAGGACATAATATCGTATGGAAGGTCTCCTAAGTCTAGACCTACAGTGTTAGCTGCCGGACAACCAGAAAGTGATTATCAGCTACAAATAAACATCATTATAAAGAACTCCATTGGTGTAGCGGTTAAGGAAACGGCATTTGTCAAGGTAACGTTTATATTTCAAATTGAAGCGTATACGTTCGCGAATACTGTTTGAAAGAAAAAAAGACATAAGAATATCACGTTATTCTAGTCCCATACTTTTTTGTGGATAATCGATTTTAAAAATACGCTGCAGAAAAAGGTTTGCAAGCAGGGAGGTAAACGTGTGATTTAAATTCCCATGGCACCTTTCCTCCATGATTGATTTCTATAGCGGAGCACTATGAGTAAGAAAAACTGGCAACCTGTCTTTGCGGGATGTTTTGGTCCTGACGTTAGCGTACTTCCTTACGCACATGTATACATACGCCCGTACAGTCTTTAAGGGAGAGAAAAGCGAGTCCCAGATATACAGCTTACGAAAGGTGTTTTTGTTTTTTAATCAGGTCATGAGATCTTCCAAGTTTGACCCATGTTTCACACCACCAGAAGAAGTGGGCGAGCAGTTAAAAAGCCTTGTAGTCTGGGAGGAATGCAAGCTAGACGGACTTCTGAATAAAGGTGAAATCAACCAGGGAGCACAGCTGGCGCTGTCGGTACTTAAAACTGCCAAGGCAAAGTCAGTTTGCGGACAGGGGTTAAGTTTGATTACAATAACACAGGTTAGTACATTTAAATTTACTAAGCAATTTCATTTTAAAGGAGGCCTTCTTGTTAAAACTTTATTCAACTCGGACTCCACCATTGTTGGATGCTTATTTTATTAAGTTCTTGGGATGCGGATCGGGATTCAATGGCTACCCTTTCTCCGAGACCGAGAATTTGCACTCTTGCACTCTTACGATGAAAGCTTAGTTGAAGAGAAAGCGACTCCGAATGCAAGACTATCTTAAGCGCACTTAATGGATGTTAGTAAAGTGTTTTGTCTTTGTCGTTTTCTTGGTACCTCCTGGGCACCTGATGTTGAATCTGACTAAAAAAACCAACAGATTACCAATACTATAAAACTTTAGGTTCATGAATGCTCGCCAAAAATGATGACAGAAAGTCATTGGTTCGGGTTCTGTAATGGCTATCATAAGACTGCTTTTCTTGATCTACCTAGATATCAGACACCATCACCGAGAAGTTCTCAGCAATAAAACCAGCGAGTGGCAAGATGTCTGATGTCATATTAGGTGTAATTAATGAGGCAACTGTGGAAGGAGGAGACGGAGCTAAAGCTTTGGTACCACACATTTCTTTTTATATATCTATCAACTTCTGGGTTCATAAATCCACCCCCTAATCTTCCAAACCTTCCATTCAGAGACCAATCCATCTGCCTTGGGTCCTGACCCCGTTATATGATTGACGGTATGTTCGTGTCTTTTTTTTTTCTCTAGATATTTTTTCTGTCCTCCATTTATTTACTCAGATGAGATAAAACGCTTATAATTTAATGAGAAAAAATATATATATATATATATTAAGTGGAATAAAGAACGAAAGACACAAATCAGTGTAACTGACCGGCTGAAGCAGATTGGCGGCTTACATGGAAAAGAATCAATCTGTTGAGGAATGGCAAAAATCACGATATAGAAGGTCAATCGGCAAATAATCTGGCCTTGTCCCTCTTCTCAATATTATTTACAAACTGAAATTTAATGATGTGTATTCCCGTGGCAATTGAGGTTGCCTCATGGTGCTCTACAGCTGTAAATGTTAGTGATAAAAAGCAGCAAGAAAAGTAAAGGGAAATAATTAACCAGTATTTGTTGTGAGTTAAAGAACGTTGGAAAACCCATCGCTGTCAAAAAATGAACATGATTATCAATTTGTTGTAGGAAATGGCACTTAAAATGTCCGAAAGTGCAACATCAACACTTGCCAAGGCCTTGAACGACCCAGAGGAACCTTTCACTCCTGAATTAGAGGAAAGAGCCACAAGTGTCGCAAGTTGCTTGAGGAACGTTATGAAAGGAGCAAGTCAAGATGCTGGATCGACTTCGGGGGATTCCTCGTCTTCAAAGGTAGAAAAATATGGCTAACTCTGATTGATCTTACGTGCAACGATTTTAAAGAAGGGACAATCAGAATAGGATACTTTAAAGGCCCGGGATGACCTTCGGGCCCGTACGCCTGTTTCATATCAGTTTTCTTTTCTGACCAAGTATTAGCTTGCATGGCACCATGAAAACGCACCAAATCGTTATGCACCATACTGCCATTGTACTTGTTCACCTCGTTGGTTGTTCCTGGTCGAGGTTTAATCCACATTGAGCCCATTTCTCGAAATTTCCGATAATTACCTTGCCCGGAAAGCTGCTATGTCAGGACCCAAGTCTCACTAGTTTTGCAGATACATGATTAAGTTCTCAATGATGTTCGCTAATATATCACTCCGGACCCGAAAAGTTACAGGACTTTCGAGAAAGGGACAATGCTCCAGTGTTAATCACTCCCCTAAAGAAGTCACTCACTATTCCAGCCCTTCCCCCGTCAGTTGTGAGATATATACGCTGGGATATACGCTCGGATTTACGCTAAGTCGTACGCAGAGAATTGTCTTAAACTGGTATTTATCAACTTCTTTCAACTTCTATATGTAGAATAACGTCGAACAAGCTTCTCAAAACCTGCAAAACATGAGTGATGCGTTTTTTGGCCGCTTGGTGCGGTCAGAAAATTTAGTAATTAAAACAGATGATCTCTCGCTAGCTCTAAAGAAGGTCTCCCCTGATGATGTTAAGGGTCTAAGTATGGAAGAAGGACCAACAAAGTTTGAGTTGCCCGGAAATCTTGGAAATATGGGTACTGGGGACATCAATGCAAAGGTAACAAGGCAGATAAGAGCCACTTTAAAAAAAAGTGTTGTCCTTTTGTATACTCTAGGTCCGTTGCCACTTTCATATGTTTTTATTTGTTTTGGTCACATTTAGCTCAATGTCAAAATATGAGAGAAACAGCCTTGATTTTGTTAGTTATTCCTAATATTTCTTCACTTCTGACTGGCCAGGACTAATTATTCACAATGGTCTATCGCTATCCCAATTAGGTAGCCAAATTTTGGTCCCTGCTGGCTCCTTCATGACAATGTTCTTTTGA
>CALNXK010000029.1:2267500-2310000 GCA_942486035.1 Porites lobata
TTTACAAATCAGGTTCGTTCTCGCTTCGGACGAAAAATTGCAGACAGTCACTTGTGGATATCTGTATTTGGTAAGGCATCCAGCAGCACTTTTACTCGTGTACAAAGAGCATCATGCTGCCTGTCTGTTCTCTTCAGCGCAATGATTGCCAATGCCATGTTTTATAACATTGGTGGAGAATCAGAGGGAGCCATCCAGGTTGGACCGTTTAAATTTTCTTTGAGACAAATAATAGTTGGTGTGCAAAGTGGACTTATCGTTGCACCTGTCAACGTTTTAATTGTTTTTATGTTCAAGTCCAGCAAACCAAGATCTAAAAAGGGAGACAAATACAAAGAAATAGATCAAGCTCAACAACTGGTTGACAAAGTGAGGGATACTGGCTGTATGCTGCCCCACGTTTGTGTTTACGTTGCCTGGTTTCTATGCTTTACCACGACGCTTGCAGCAGCAACCTTCACGTTATTTTACAGTTTAATGTGGGGTAAAGAAGTTGCGGAACAGTGGTTGTCCTCCATCTTGATATCAAATGGACAAGACATCTTTGTTGTTCAACCAACAAAAGTAATGCTAGCTGTTGTTTTGATTTCATTGCTGATGACCAAACCTCAAAAGAATAATAGCCAAGATTCAAATGATGATGTAGACAGTGTCTCCTGTGAAATCGATTTGCTAAGTGATAACCCTAAAGAGCGTTTTAAGCGATCGAGATTGGAAGCCATTCGTGAGCGAACTAAAAAGGAGGTGAAGCTGGCAGGAATGACGAAAGAGATTGTCATCCATTTAACTTTTGTCTTCTTCTTGGTGGTAGTATGCTATGGAAACAAGACGCAGTATCGTATTATGATGACAACGACACTGCTTGATCCATTTGCTAAATTTGACCTGGTAAGGAAGTATTTTTATATAATAACCTGCAAACATCCCTGACTGGGCCTCCATGATTATCAGCAAAAAATGCGTTAAACGTGGCACTAAATTTGAGACTACAATCGGAGAAGACATTAGTTGAAACACCTCGCCCTAAAGGGCCTTTCCAACGTTTTGCTAACTTAAAAAATGGAAAGTAAAGCTTTCCCTCCCTCGTATCCTCCATACAACATTATGCCACTGTTCAAGCTTCCTGTAGAAAACAACAAACACCCCAAATTTGTATGGAGGGGCGGAGGAGGAGGTGTGGATTGTTTTCTTCTACGAAGTTGCCCCATTTGAGGACAATGTCTCAAGGATTTTGTCGCCGATTGCAGATTTATCAAATTTATCGATAAGTATGCAGCTGAGAAACTCTTTCAAACGACCAATAAATTTAAGTGTACATGCTTCAAACGCTTTAATGATGAGGAGCTTTGTACAGTTTCTTAACAAAGAGTAAGAATGAACCCTTAATTTTTTATATTTCTTACCCGCCAATGTGTCGTTATCCATTATGACTATCGTTCGCGGATTTTTTTTTTCAGGTAACAGGCAGTCAAAAACTAGATGGTTGGCTAAGGCAAGAGTTTCTCCCAAACATTTATAACCGATCATGGTACAATGGACTTCAGGATGAAGACATATACATTGGGAACAAGATATCCATACTGATTGGCATGCCGTGGATGAGACAATTGAGGATTAAAAGAGGCAAGTGAGTTGCAGCAAGCTATTACCATGCATCATGAACGAAACAATCGGCAACAAAATCAAATTCCCTTAAACTGGTAGTTCAGTTTATACGAAGGAATACACTTGCCCACATGTAGCCGGTGAAAAGCTGATACGCCAATCAACCTCAAAGCCTAAACAATGACAGTGTTCTTTTTGTACCACTGAATATCTACTGTTGACACTTCTGCTGTTATGGTGACGTACACGGAGATGTCCAGTAACCGTCGCTCATGTAGTACCTTCCGAAAGGATCTCTATATATACGATTTTCTCAATTCTATCGAAAGGTGGCTCACTGGCACCATCAACACCCAGCAAATTTAATGCTATTCAGTTTGCGACTGCTTAAAAGGAGTCGTTTATAATATCGAAGAATTCTCTTTTTTTCCTTATATATTTTGAATTCTTCATTCATCAAAGATGTTCCTTTTAACAATAAAATGTCAGAATCAAAAAGCTCATTGCAACTGTTATGTTTTTTCCCAGATTCTTGTAAGTCCCTTCCTGAACTTATCCAAGACTGCTATCACGACTACTCCAGCAAACACGAAGAAACCACACCCCTGCGTCTTCCAGGCTGGAAACCACTTCCTCATAATACGTCGTGGCCCGAGGCTCTAAACCTGTGCCCAAAACCTTGGCGTTACAAAACAAGTGAAGAGCTGAATAATAATCCCATTAAAGGTACCTACAACACTTATGAAGGAGGTGGTTATGTCGCCGTCTTGGGATATGACGAAGCAACTGCCCAAGGTGTCCTGGGGGAAACTTTCGGTCATGGATGGGTTGACCGCCAAACACGAGCAGTGATCCTGGAGTTCGCGGTGTTCAACGTGAACACGAACCTCCTCAGCATTGCCACGTATTTTTACGAGGTTATCGCCACCGGTGCCGCCTATACTACTAGAAGGGTTGACACAGTGGAGTTGTACACAACAGAGTCTGGCGCTCTGCTGTTCTACCTAATTTGCCAATTTCTTTTCATGGCCATGGCGCTTTATTACTTTATCTTAATGTTAGTCCATCTTTACCGACAACGACTTGGATTTTTCAAATCAGTTTGGAATATGGTTGATTTCTTAATGATCATTTCCTCTGTAGCGTCAGTGGCGTTTTATATGATTCGATCCAAGACTGTTCTAAAGAGCATCAAAGCCATTCGGAATAATCCCTATGAAATTGTACATTTTCATGCTGCTCTTGATTGGGCCAACTGGGAAAACATTGCAACTGCTTTTGCTATTTTTATGGTTACGGTTAAGATGCTGAACCTGATCCGTTTTAACCCTTATGTCATATACTTATTTTCATCTTTCCGCCAGTCTGTTGGCTACCAGTTGTCCTACGTGGGTTTCTTCGTGATCATCTTTAACGCTTTCGTAATATCGGGAATGAGGTTTTTCGGCCGTACAGTGGAAGAGTATTCCAGCTACATCAATTCCGTAATGTCTCAGTTTGAGTTTCTTCTGGGAAAGGCTGTCCCACTGAGTGGCCTTCGAAGTGAGAATCCATTCTTGGGGCCTTCGTTCGCTTTCATGTACATGTTAATGATGACTGTATTCCTTATGAATATGCTAGTGTCTGTTCTTAACGAGTCCTACTCTGATGCAAAAGCAAACGCAGAAGAGAGTGCGGAGGAACTTGAGATGGCACGCTTTATTGGGGAGAGATTTATGGAAGTTTTTAAGGGCAACAAAAAGCGGCCCGAATTCAAGTTATACTGTGATGAAGCAACATTTGTCAATATGTGTCAATCGGAAGCGGAACCCTTTTGTTTAAATTCTGAAAGTATCATTAAGTGTACGGAAGAGAGGCTGGAAAAGGTTGAGAAAAGACTCTTTGTTCTATCTCGACGTGCAGAAAAGATGAATACTTCTCATGAGCAGGAGGAAACGGACTTCCTCGACCTCCTCCAAACAATGGTGAATCTTAGGACGGGTTAAACCAGTCACATATAATTTTAAAAGAAAGAGAAACACTGGACTTTTAATTTTACAAAAATCTCTCATTATACCTGCTAACATAAAGGGGCCGTGTCACGAGGGTGTTGCCGTTTTAGGTCAATTAAGGTCCTCAGGTCATTACTCAGTGCCTTTACAATACACAAAATGCTCTCTTAGAGATATGAAAGATATCAAACAAATTTTACCATGGAGCAGTAACTATAACATTTTTTTGATTTTTGTAACCATGGCATTAAAACTGGCAAAGGTTGGCCAAAATTTTTCAAGTTTCAATACATGTCCTTCCTTGCCATCCGTGAAAAGAGACGACAAGAAAAAGATTCATTGCCTAAATGCAATTGATGCAAAGGCGCGTTTTACTTTTTTAAAGATAGCAAATAGCGTCACAAAGTCCCATTAATCACCATATCCCAACTTTATTTAGTTATCACCCGCGCTACATCGTGTAGTTAATACCCTGTCTGTTATCATGTTCATTGACTGCCTCTGTCACAGGCAGACAAACCTGTTTGTAGTTGGACTTGAGCAGCAACTTCTTCTCTATCAAAAGAAAAGATTGCTGTTCTTTAGGCCTATTCACTGCTGAACTCATAAGAGAGTGGAAAATTACCGTTCTAGTCCTATCGGATAGAAAGACTGGTAAGAAACAGAAACAGAGAGGTTAAGGAGCACGGCCCTGAATTGAAATTTGCTAAGCGCAACCACTGAAATCTGCAGAGCCCTGTTACTACGCCAATCAGTTGTTTTCCGTACAAAAAAAAATAAATCCTGACGTTTTCGAAAGCATGCGTCTATCTCTGAAATTCTTTTCAACAATTGAGGGTATTCCAGCACCCATGAAAAGTAAAAGACTGTTGCATTACTTAACTCTTATAATAGTTACAATTTGTGTAGCCTCTGTCCGATGCCCAAACTCCTAGCTCGTGCTGAAAATTACCAGCGTTTTGGCTGCTCCAAGGAACACCCTAGCAAATAGCCGCGTTACCGTCTGTACTCCTGGAATGTTTGTACTTTGTTAGTACTTTAAGTCATAAACTAAAACTTTAGTCTGGTGTTCTCGGAAAAAGATTCTCGGAAACAGTAGCGACCGTTATAAACGCAACAATTTGTCTAGTCTCTGTACGGCGTCTTCTCGGGCCTTCTCGGTCGATACATTTCGGTGACGTATCCGAGACAGCTGGGAGAAAAAAACTCGCTTGGGCCACGTGACCCGAAACGCAGAGGCCTAAGGACTATGGCAAAGTAATAACGACGACGATGTCAGCCAGAAAGCCACGTAAGTGTGGAATACGAGTAGGAATTAATAGGCTTCTTTCCATAACAGAAATTCCGGTTAGAAATTTTCGAAAATTCCACGTGCCCAATGAAGCTGTACATACTGGTTGCACAGAACCCCACCCAGGCCACCGCGCGTTTGGTAATTGTACTCGTAGACGGGATATAGAAGAGCGGTACTGGGGACAACAATTTAGTCAAATGGAAAGGAACATTTCCGTCCGACCGACCGAAATGACAGGAAGGACAAAATATTCCGGACGGACCCAATCGAAATGGTCCGTTCTATTTGATTTTTAACCAAAATTTCTTGAAATTTTAGGTAGGCTGAGTTGCAAGCGCCCAGAATCTCTGCTCCGCGTTTCACACTTTGTCATATTTCTCTACGTAATGTACTTTAAGACAACCACCAAAAACAATCAGGTTTAGGAAAGGTTCGTGTCAAACGCACATCTCAGACCGTTGATCTTTCTTTATCTCCACAACTGGTGTAAAGCGGATTCAACCAGTCAATTATTCAGTCACAGAGGACAAATTTTATTTTATAAAGAATATTTTAAATTCAGCTGAAAAGCGGAGTTTTTTAACGAAGTCTCGAGTTTGGTGTTATTATCGTGTTTGCTCGTGGTATTAGGGAGCTTTGGCAAAGACGTTTTTCAGCGACGCACATCAAACGGAAATGGACTTTTTGCATTCTTGGGGAGTGGTTTTGTTAAATTTTAGAGAAAATTGTCTCTTTAAGAGTAAAGGCACCCAGCAATGTGAATAAGCCATTTCCGAGTTCCAAAAACTCTCTCTTTCTACGAGGTCAAGTGCACAACTTTTTTTTGTGAAAAAGAGTTTTATTTGCATAAGAATAAAAATCATTTCCAAATCAATGGCTTTGCACTAAGCCTCGCTTTCAATCAGAGGCTTGAAGCAACTCTGAAATGGCCTATTTGGTACCGTCAAGGCACATTAAAGGGAAAAAGGCCGCACTTCCAGATGACTTTCTTCGCACTCAAAAACACCTTTGCTTAAGTTCCTTATTATAGTTTCCCGCGTGTCATGACATAACTGGCATACTGCGTGATCCTGATTTAGTTACATCTCTCATTTCTGATATATAATATAATATGCCTATCTGGCAAGAGCGGTGGGGGGGGGAATCTGTTAGGAAATTTTTCCTTTGTGATGAAATCTGAACGTCCGCGCTGTTAAATTCCTTTTTCTTTTAAGAAGTAATGAAAGCATCTTTTTACTCGCCAAAAGTAACATTCAAATGAACGAAAATTGCACGAAAGAGGTCATCGAAACGTCACGTCATAAATCTCAACATTTCTATCTTTTGAAGCAAAAATTATGGAAGGTGACGTGCGCAATGGAATTTTTAATTAGTAACGTTTACGCACGCTATTTACAACTACAAGGGACAATATTGTTAATTACCAATTACTGGATTTGGGTGAGTATGGTATGAAGAATTATGCAGATCGAGAAAGGGTGTTTATACCGCCGGAGGCCGAAGCATAAATATTCATATCATAAGAAAGCCGAATCCAACAATTGTTTTATTATTCATTTAAAATACTTCGAAATCAAGGTCTTCCTTAGGTATTACTCATCTTACTGTGCTGTGGGCAGAGTTCTGTTCCCATTGTGGCCCTTGATTTACTGCGGGATCCAAGGTGCCCATGTGGTGATGGAAAAAAAGGGTGGTTCAGCAGACAACTAATAGTGCGATTTTGATAAACAGCTATTTCGAGAAAGGTTGTGAGAAAAATTGTGCACGCTACAATCCCGAAAGGTAATATGGGATATGACCAATACACTGTTCCTGACAATGTAGTTGTCGAACCTACTTTTGTTGCTTTCCTTTAGCATTCGCAAACATACGTCCATGGCCTTCGTGTCATTCTTTCAAATTTCTTTGAGGAACAGTTAACTCAAAACCACGCACAATTCCTTTCGGGATTGTCGCGTGCACTTTTCCCAACAACCTCTCTTGAAGTAGCTGTACACGAACAGTTCACTGTTTAGGCTCGATTTCCTTCGCACTCTCGGTCCTAGCGCGGGCTCATTTCCCAACCAGACGATAGCAGAAATCGTTTCACTAAAAGCTTGTACCCTTTTCCATTCATATCATTATCAATTATCAATTTTGCAGCTCGTTTGGGAGTTTTTTTCTTATACCGCAATGGAATTTTGGAGGTAAATATAACCTCTGGTTTTAGTTGAAGTCTTTTTAAACTTGAACTAAAAATTTAAAAGTTCAGCAATCATCTCGGTGTTGAAAATAAAATAAAAGAGTAATGCGCAATTCAAATAACTTCTTGTTCCTCCTCGAAGACGACTTTAATTTGCCCGCCATTTTGAAAAGTCACGGAAGCGAAACGACGTGACGTCATATTGGCACGAGGGCTGAACCACCGTAACTATGTTCTGGCAGTCTCTAGTCTGTTCCATGCTCCGAGGCAGCTCCGAGGGGATTAAGAAAGAGCGAACATGAAAAAAAGGGAGGAAACTGCCAACTTTTCGCATACCTTTCACTTTTGCGTCTTCTCCACTCAGTCTGAGAGCCTGGAACAGGGTAGGTAGTCTGCGGAAACGCTCATTGGTCGTAACAACATGGAACACTAGTCACAGCAAAACATGGAAAGGAAACATGTGCAATATCGTTTTTGCAACAGAAGTAATACAAATTTGTTAGCGTAACTTTAAAAAGGAAAAGTCAAGTTTACGAGAAACTATATTCAATAATTACACTATGAGGTCGATTTTTGTATAGGTCAATAGCAAGCTCAAGGAAAAGCGTTTTTGAAAGCCTCCTCAACGATTTAAATCCACCGACGACTGATTTGGGGACACGAGACACAGTAGATCATTGAAGAAATGAAGAATAACTTAAAAGCAGTTGTAATAAGAAATTTGTTCGGCATGCAGCCGTTTGGCTTTGCCGCGGATTTTGTCGTTTGTGTAAGTCTTTGAAAAACGAAGTAGGCGCGTATACATCATTACTGTTACATTTTACGCATGCCATACAAACAAGCATACATATTTTATTGTAACTCCCTAAAAGGGCTTATAAGTTTCGAGTCAAATTTTTGGTAAAAAATAATAATAGTAATAAAAAGTAGGAAATAATTAATGTATAAGAAATTAATCACAAAATGAAAATAATGCATCACGGGATAGGATGAGCTATTTAAATTTAATTATTGAATGGGAACAAGTTGTTTGACAAGTCGCCTTTTAAAGATGTTAAGTGAGTCGGGTGATTTAGCATAACATCCATCAAATTGCAATTAAAATCAAGGGAAAAATCATTGTCACAAACCTTCGTTAACATGGTCGTTAACACTTGCTCCCATCGCATATGCAGAAATTAATAACTATTCCCACTTGAAGAGCTGTTCACGGAAACTTCAGTTCCTTGTAAATGTTGTTTAACGTTTCCTTTGTGACGTGAAATGACGGCATTTAGAACTATCAGCGCGCGTCAGATTCGTCCCAGACAGTCTAACAAAGGTGTTCAACTTAAATTAAAGTCGCTCCCTGTGTTGCGAAACTAGTATTTGAGTAAGAATAAGCCGTGCCGGTTAAAATAAAACCAGAAACAAGAGCGCCATAAGACTGTCGGACATGGGTTGTATATAGTGTAAGAGTAATAGACTGTTTGTTCCGGGCGCGCGCTCGCCCTTGCCGGTTTACACCACTCGTTTTCAATGCGCACATGTTACATGGGCGTTAGTTGATGTTTATGGATAGATTTTGAAACACCTTTATGTCAAATAGCAATCGTCAACTTCTATCGTTGCTTATGGTTTCTTTCATTGTTATGCATAGTACTGAGATCGACTTCGAGCTATTGACTGAGGACCTTTCAAACGCTCCCTGGCATGTCGGTGAGCTATTCACTGAAATCGACGATAGTATACAACTATCCCCCGAAGAGGAGGTGAATAGTGGTGTGGATATACCTAGACGCGAAGCGTCGAGGTATATATCTAACGCTGTTGACCGATCCTAAGGGGGATAGTTGATTTAGTATTTACCAAATAAGTTAGATAAAAATGAAAAAAGTAACCTTTTTCAAAGTAAAAACGTCACTTAGTAGGAACTTTGTTTACAATTTACAAACATTTCGGGGATTTTGTCAAGTGAATTTTTACGATTTTTTTGCAAATTCAGCATGAAAATAATTTTATACCTACCAGTAATCACCGACAAGCCAAAGTTCGTCGCTCTCCTGTATTTGTTTGTACGAATGCTTCATTTATAGCTCAAATTTCGTTTTCCGCGGGAAAAGTCTCGAAACGAGACGCCATCTTGGCTCCGGTCGCAAAACGGTGAATAGCCATGGATATTCCGAGTTACAGGAGCCAATCAAAAGACGCAAAAATTGCTATTCACCGATTTGGGAAAAACTAAAATCAATTACTGGAACGGATTGATGAATTACACAGTCGATTAGCATACACCAACTAGGAGAAAACGAGTTAGCCTGCATACCATAGCAGTTTTGTCGGGAGCACCACTGAGCGGCGAAGCCGCAAAAACGCGCGTAAAGGGCGCGCAAACGAGCGATAAAGCCGCGAAAAAAATAAAAACCAAATAGCTCCCGCCCCAATCTCCTCGCGGTTTTTCTGCCCTCTCCTGTCTTTATTATTTAGTGCACCCAACAAAACCCCCATGCTATGCAGGCTAATAACGAGTGCGAGAAAGCGATGTCCCGTACATGACCATAGATTGGAAAAAAGCAATCAAATATATGAGAAAGTTTGCGAAATTATATGCAAGAAACAAAACTGATGAAAACTTCGAGCTTAAGAAGAAGTACAGAAATTTGGCCACGAAAGAGTGCAGGAAAGCAATTAAACATTATATGGAAAACTAAATCGGAAAAGATGAAGGAAAAAACCCAAGAGATTTTTTTACACTTTTCAGCCATTCATTAGCAACAAAACTATTGAGAAAAATCCCATCAATCCGAATACAGATGGAAATGTGATGGAGAATGATCGATGTGGTCATTGTTGCTAATTGTTTTGCAGATTACTTTGCTAACGTAGCGGAGGGCAACACGTACATGATTTACGTGAGAAGGATCACCAACATCACGCAAGCATCAAGTCTTTAAACTAGAAAATATAATGATGTAGCCTTGGATTTCAATTTCCACGCAATTCCTGAAAAAGATGTGTCAGATGTTCTTGAAAACATTATTCCTAGGAAATCGCTTGGTTGGGACTCTCCTATTGTACCCATACTCCTTAAGAAATCTGCTTCCGCTATTGCTCAATCTTTGGGGGCAACATTGAAACACTGTATTGACGAGGGCTCCTGGCCTATGAAGTGGAAAATGGAGGAATGGACACCCTTATTCAGAAAGGGAGACGTGCTTTTGATCATATTTGCATGGAAAAGGCGTGTTATAAATTTTTAATTATTATTATTATTATTATTATTATTATTATTATTATTATTATTATTATTATCAAACAAGATAGAGAAAATTATCGCCCGATCACAGTGCTTCCAGTACTTGGCAAAGTGTTCTACAATCCTCGTCACAAATCTTGAAACAATTGTGTGATTTTCCGCTCCCCAATGTTGATTTGGGTTTGCAGTCATTTCAGTGCTCCAAAATACGCTCGGCTCAACATTGGGAAAGGAGGTAGGGCACATTTGAGTGAGAACAAAGGTGTGAAGAGTGAATGTAAGAAATTTGGAAAAAATCCAAGACAAATGGCTCCTGTTTCAACGATTTGTGAAGAGTATTGTAGCATCTACTCCACTGAAAATTAAAGAGATCTCAGTTCAGCCCCGAAGTGCCAATTCAGCCTTGCAGGTCAAATTAAGGCCCCTTTCTTACCCCCTTCTGGAGCCATTTGAGCACAATTTAGACCAAAAGAGCTCCATCAAAAGGCTACTCCAGCCCACCCACGAATCCGTCGTGGTGTATCCAAACAATTCAAACGAATCTTTGTCTGGGAGAATGACCACTCACGCGATGGCAGTACACTTGCAAGCCAATTATTCGTCAGCTTAGTCGTTCTGACGAATAAACGTGCGTGATCGTGCAATAGGAGATCTGATATGAAAAATGTTTTCCTATGTTTTACGCTGGATAAGCAAAGTATTATAGTAAATGTATCATCAAGTTACCTCCGTCCTGGGAGCGTGAAAGGTGCAACGTTTCTTCCTGAACTTCCTTCTTGATGGACGAAACATTCATACAGTTCTGTGTATTGAGACGTCTGAACACGTATTTCTTCAGAGGAATCCTTAGGAAAAATCCATGTCTGGTTCGATGGCAATATCAACGTTCATAGATATCTTGCGTTTTTGGAGCTCCATGACCTCGGAGCGGGGAGGGGGAGCGGGAGGCGGAGGGAGGGGTACGGATGTGATAAAGCCGTAAGCTACACCCCCCCCCCCCCACAATCAAAGATGGGAAAATGGCGCGTTTTTGGCCTTCGCACGGCTTCATCCTTGATTTGGGGGAGGGGGGTTGGGGTTTGCTGTTCAATTTTATTTTGTCCAAGAAATCTCAACGTGTTTGAACCTTTGTTGACCCCTAAAATATGGTATCCTAAAACAGACAGCTAAATATGGGTAATAGTTACAAACAAGAGCCATAAAAGGCCTGTTGCGACAATAAATAAATAAATATAACGTACTTTAGGAGACTAAGAGAGATAGTAGTGGCGGTGGTTCAGGAAGACTGAAGGCTTATAAACCGATCCCTTGATTAGACCTGATTACAGTCGAAGAATTGGGTGCGTAATCATTCGGATCACGAGGTCAGGGGCGGATGACACATCGAAAGGGAGATTCCCCGGCATAATGCTCCAAGCCAGTCAGCCTTCCCACCCATTAATGGCTTTTGACTATTTTTGGAAAAGACAATCAAGCTCTATTTTCATAAATTTTGAGTGTCTCTTCACTCCCTCATTTCGTGTATTACTAAGGTCATTTCTTAGTATTCCTTTGCCACCCTATAACCACGTAAGAAATGCTGAGTATGATGCAATTGATGCAATAATTTCCTGCTCAGTATATATAATCGCGTGGCATGCCGATGATTTCTTCAAGGAAAGAGCGGAAGAAACATAGTCGTTTATGTTTATAGGCATTGACCCGAATGAATGCAATAAGTAAAAGCAGAGAGAAGCCTTGTTCAATTCAACAAACTGTGTAACTGCCCATAGAAATAGGGAAGACTACGACGGTGAGTGATAACTACAATTGGGTAGAGCCGGCTTACTGGAGACTTTACAATGAATTGCACAGAAGGTGAGTTTCGATTTGGTTTGTTTTAATTTCGTACACCCTTTTCAAGCGTACTTTGTTGATGTAAGATACACGGTTTTGACGTTCATAACTGTGATCCTAGTCAACGGCTGGACAGTATACTCAGCGATTCAAAACGTAAAATGCTATCACCCACTGAGAAAGACTCTCAACATAGGAACAATCAGCTCGGTTACCATTTTATACAAAAATTTGTCGTTTTTTTTTTTTCTCATGCATTACGTATAAAAGGTGTAGGGGGTTTACGGACAACTCCGGCGCTCGCTGAGCGTAGAGGTACCAGGTACCAGAGTTTACATTTTGGTGTTCTTTAATCTAAACAGCAGCTCGTATGTCTTGCTTACAGCATCACTTAACGAATTCACTGCTCGACAACTAACTGTAACTAATCTCAACTACTAACTACCTTGTGCTAAGTGCTGGCCACTTATATGAGCAACACGTAGGTACGTTCAGGCTTGCTGGCCATGAGAGTTACAAACGCTTTTCCGAATGACTCAGGGGCACCCAACGGCAATTTTCGGGAAAATATCTGTTTGGGAGACGATTTGAGAACTAGAATTTTCGGAACATTTGTTGTAAAATTTCTTGCTTGCCTGCCTCTCCTAGGATTTTCGAACATCTACAAAATGGTATAATCACCCATTTTAAACGGATATTTACCCTAAAAAAGGCCAGCTAGAATTTTCGCGAGCCTTTTCCTGGCTGAAATTTTCGAAAAGGTAAGTTTTGACCCCTATAATTTTCGGATCACTAGACTTTCAGCTAGGAAATCCGAACAGATGAAAAGTTTTTAGGGGATAAAAATATGCCTATATCTACCGTTTAAATACTAAAATACGTTCAACAATGCTATGTTAAGTGGTTTTGAACTATATCCTCGTGGGGTGCCCCTGATGACTTAAACAAATTTCCTGTTGATAACCAAAGTGGAATAAACAAACCCATAAGAAAACCAATGAAAGCGTGACAGCTAAACCCTCGAGGCTCTCCTTAAACCAAAACAGGAACTCTGATGTAGGTGACAATCAAGGTCAGCGATGGTTCCAAAACGTGCCCACTTCAAGGACTGACACTCAAATTCAATAAATGACATTCATGTTGAAAAACTACTTTAAAAGGTAATAGAATTTGAAAATCCGTCGACACAAATACGAATTAACCTTGATCTATAAACTGATCATAACAAGACTCTAGTCACGAGTGAAACGTCAAGCACAAACAAGAAATACACTAAAAATAACCTACAAAATACTTCACAACAAAGGTCAGCTGAGTACTGATACAAGATCCGCATCGTTTTCTTCTCTTTTAGAGGAAGTGTCCTTTCCGGAAGCGGTAATTGTCTTCTCGCTGTGTCCATTAGCAGTTACCTTAAACGCTGCAGTAATACTGGTAATATGCCAAGATCCATACAAGGAGCTTAGGGGAACAGCCGCCAACTACTTCATTTTAAACCTTGCTGTGTGCGATTTTCTCGTCGGCTTTCCCGGCCAGCTACTGCTTGGACTTCATCATTGGTTTCCTGACAACCGTACGCTTATACAAGCAGGGTATTCTGTCATAAACGTAGCGCTTCTTGCTTCGATTTTTACGATCCTTATCCTTGCAGTGAAACTGCTCATTGTCATCGCTTTCCCCTTAAGAAGAGTCAAACTGACGACTTGTAACAGAAATCTTTGTTTTATGGCAGTGTGGTTATCAGCTTTAACCTTGGCGCTGCCTTCCATTATACGTTGGGACTTGTATTTAAAATCTGATGTATCTTGGGGTTTTAACTTCATCTGCATCCCTATAACAATCATTGTTTTTTGTTGCTACACGGGGATTTACGTTCTGGTAAGAAGACAGTTGTATCGCAATGTAGAAAGGGAACGGTTATTAGAAGGACAGTCTTTGACAGAAAATTCTCACCTGGTGCAAAAGCTGAAAATGAAGGAGAGAAGTGTGGCGTACACAACATTCATATTGGTTTTGGTATTTACGGTTTGTTGGATTCCAGTATCTGTCGCTGTAAACATAAATGCATGGTGCAGTGCATGTCTTTGCGAATACAATTGGCACTATGTGGTTTGTTTGACACTTCTGCACCCAGTGCTGAACCCGATTGTTTACTCATTACGTACCGCTAGGTTTCGAAAAGCTTTTAGGAGAGTTATCACAAATAGTATTTTTTAACCAGTTAACAAAGGAGATGCATCTCTATAGCTACAAAAAAGTAGTGCTATCCGGCAAGGAAAGATCAGCCAGACTGCAAGATGACATTTTGCTGTTAAATTTGCAACTAGCTACGCTTGTTTCGTCCGAATTTATCATACCCTTGGATCTTCTATCGGATCACCAGAAGAAAGCACAAAATTGTGTTAAATCATTGTTTAAAATGCACAACGGATGCACTCTGATGACTCGGTATGCATGTTGTTTTTTCTTATAGATTCTCAGTTTTCCTAAACTGGAAAAACATTTTTTCTGAGTACACTGTGAATTACAATAGTTTGAGACTTGAGTGTCTTTTAACTTCATACATTTAACTATGAAAATGCTTGGCAACTGGTGTATTGACTGTTATTACTATATTTTCGATCCTGGGGCCTGTTTTATCGAAAGTTCCGGTAACTGTTCGGGCCCGGAAAGCTGGTTTGCGTTCGCCGTGTTTACATATTCAAGATCAACGTTTCAATGATTTTAAAAACGATACAATGGAACTATCAGTTAACAAAGCAAAACTGACCGGTTTGTGCGCTAGGAACTCTGCTAATATTCAACAGTTTTTGATATTAAAATTTGTCTTGGGGCCCGAAAAATGTCCGGGCCTTTAAAGGCGGGAAACAGTCCCCGGTCCTTTAGCCTCGCGTCGTACAATATGGAAATTGCTGGAACGAATCACGTAATTAAATAATAACAGTATAATGATGGTGACGATAATAATAATAATAATGATAATAATAATAACGATAATAATAATGTATGATACTTTGTAATAACAATAACAACAACAACAATAATAATAACAAAAATAATTACTAAGTAAATTATAATTGTCATAAAAAATCTCCCAGAATCCTTTAAGGCAATTTTTTTAAATAGGCTTTGTTTATAACTTTGACAAGTTTATACGTAGAAGAATGTCAGACCACAACAAGATAACATACTGATTTGGCATATGATATCTTCCCATCTCATATTTAGGGTAATGACGTCTTCAGTCACGTCATTATCGAGTTATAGGTTTTGGTTGTTTGGGGCATTTAAAAATAACCAGTTGACATCCGGCATTTAAAATTTAAGGGGACAATGAACATGAGCGAAAACGGCGGGAGACTAGGCGACGTTACATCACACGGCAGTAGTGAAATGTGCAGGGAAGTAACGTTCTACCTAATGATAATAATAATTTTTTTTGGTCAAAAGAGGGACATGACGTCATCAGTCACGCGATAGGAGCGTTTTGAATAGTTTAGTTCGTTTTTAAAGTACATTTTTCGTCATAAATTTGCAAGTTTTTGTTTTTTACACTGTATTGCCTCTTGGTAATAATAATTCCATTTTCTTGTTTATCAAACTTTTAAATATGTTGATTACCATTGCTAATGTAAGCTTGAAGCATATTGATGTAAGTTTAAACCTTGTTTTGGTTTGAACTTTTATGTCTTCTAAAGAATATGGTATTTAAAAATTAAGTATCTCCAAATACAACTTCAAATTTTATTTATCGTAGAGTACGTCATACTCCTAATAAATGATCAAAATCTATTATCTAAGTAGAATTGCAAGGTTGCGTATTAACACTCAGCTGAAATTCGCACACAAAACATTGATGTTTAATCAATATCTGACCTTTCATTGTTTAATATTTGACCTGGGAACTCCAGCTTATCCCTGGGGAGGGTAATAATTTGTACAGAGAGCATTCAATTAGCAATGTAAAAAAATCGGAAATAGCGAGAAAAAGGAGCGCCCTCTCTCTGGACAAGAAACATTTAATATTGTATTTTTTGAAAGAGCACCACGGTGCTTATTGATTTTCGTACTTAAAGATGCCAGGTTATTTGAGGGCGGCGCTAATTCGATTAAATGCAATAGAACATTGTTTTTTGATTTTCGAAACTGAGTTATTTTTGTCCCGTACTTAAATTGAGGGAAGCGCTCCTTCGAGTATATACGGTTTAGATAGCATTTGACGGTTTCATTACATTTGTGGTCAATTAAGTAGTTCATTTGAAGGCTTTCTTACATTTGTGGCTTCAACGGGGTGTCCTTTATAGCGGGGTGTCCGCACGGCGAGAATTGATTGCAGTATGAACGGCAACAATACAGAACTGGAACCAGTCGTTAACACACATCGAACATCCTACCCGGGAGCAATTGGAGGAGAAGGTTGGTACACTTAATCGACAATCGACCCATCAAGACTCCTCTCTTGACCTCATTCCTTGATTGAACTGATTATTTCCACCTCAGTTGGTTCGACCGTTCGAGTCCTCGCTCTAACTCATTTAAAACCTATCCGATATGAGGTGAGCCGCTTTCAAGATGGTCGCGAAGCAGCCTCCTTCCGTTATAGAAGTCGCTCCGAAATTACGGTTCTTACTTGGAAACACTGAGAAGCCCTTATACGTAAGGCTTAAGTGTCGGCGCACAAGCTATCCATTATATTGTGAGCATAGCCATGGGTCAGAAGCCTTTGACTACGACTGCTGGTTGCGCTCGCAATGCATTATTTCCCAGAGAGATGTCAAGCTGTGTTCCGTGCGACAGTGAGTTTGTCGTTATTTTCTCCAATACAACCGTTAGATTCACTTTTTGTGTTGCCTGGAATAATCAAGGTCGACCTCTTAGATCGATCTTGATTATTCCGGAAAAACACAAAAACCTCATCCCATAATTGTTTATTATTTCAACAACAACAAAAAAAATATTTGATGTCACGCTAACGATCAGATTTATTTTAGACAGTTTTTTTCTGCTCATTTCACAAGTCGACAAACCACCATCTTGCATCTCAAGTTTGCCATTTGTTGTAAATGCGATTCCGTATCTCCCATATATCAGTGCTAACTTAGCCTGCGTCCTGGGGCTTGCGTGGCAGGAGTTTGAAGGGAAGGTGAGGGAAAGGGAATCGTCCCCAGATTCTGCGTTACCCTAATGCCAACAACAACAACAACTTTGTTGACTTTATCTTCGACACGAAGATTTCAGTACCAAAACAATGACAAATGAAAAAAGTAAAATAAAAGTTAAGTAAGAAAGGAAGGAACAATTGAATATTATCATAAAAGAAAATTACTTGGCTATGTACGGCTTCTACGCTACTCGTATGGTAAGAAAGTTTAATTAGAGTTCGGATGCATAACAAATTAGAATATTTTCAGTATAAGAGGCACTAAGAATTATGATGTTTTCATGGCACATAGACATGATGTATAAAAATAGTGCCTTGCAAGAAATATTCGTAAAATTACTGTTTATCGAGTGTAGGCTCTCCAAGAAGACATAACGAGCTGCACGGTCTTAGCAACCAAAAAAACCCATCAGTATCCAGCTGAGATAGCTGAGTAAAAGTCAGCTATCTCAGCTGTATACCCAGTAGCTTGCAACATTCCCTATGATAGAGGCGTCAATTTTCACGCAATCCTGTCATCATCCTGGGGCGACAAATAAAATTAATTAAAAATGCGGTATCAAACAAAATGTCCGGAAAAAATAATTCAGCGGCCTTCTAAAAAGAACATTTTAAAGTCTGCGGTCGATTTCATTGCCAACGTGTTATATATCCTAGAAGCGCTCAGGCATAATAACATCATGCCAGGACTTCTACCTGGGTGAACCAGAAAGGATATAGAACAACAGCCTAATTTTTTTTCGGCTACGGGTCGAAACGCTAAACGTGTTATATATCCCAGAAGCGCTCAGGCATAATAACATCATGCCAGGACTTCTACCTGGGTGAACCAGAAAGGATATAGAACAACAGCCTAATTTCTTTTTTTCGGCTACGGATCGAAATGCTAAACGTGTTATATATCCTAGAAGCGCTCAGGCATAATAACATCATGCCAGGACTTCTACCTGGGTGAATCAGAAAGGATATAGAACAACAGCCTAATTTCTTTTTTTCGGCTACGGATCGAAATGTTAAACGTGTTATATATCCCAGAAGCGCTCAGGCATAATAACATCATGCCAGGACTTCTACCTGGGTGAACCAGAAAGGATATAGAACAACTGCCTAAATTTTTTTTTACGGCTACAGGTCGAGCTGCTAAACGTGTTATATATCCCAGAAGCGCTCAGGCATAATAACATCATGCCAGGACTTCTACCTGGGTGAACCAGAAAGGATATAGAACAACTGCCTAAATTTTTTTTTACGGCTACGGGTCGAAATGCTAAACGTGTTATATATCCTAGAAGCGCTCAGGCATAATAACATCATGCCAGGACTTCTACCTGGGTGAACCAGAAAGGATATAGAACAACTGCCTAAATTTTTTTTTACGGCTACGGGTCGAAATGCTAAACGTGTTATATATCCTAGAAGCGCTCAGGCATAATAACATCATGCCAGGACTTCTACCTGGGTGAACCAGAAAGGATATAGAACAACAGCCTAATTTCTTTTTTTCGGCTACGGGTCGAAACGCTAAACGTGTTATATATCCCAGAAGCGCTCAGGCATAATAACATCATGCCAGGACTTCTACCTGGGTGAACCAGAAAGGATATAGAACAATGCCTAAATTTTTTTTTTGCGGCTACGGGTTGAAATGCTAAACGTGTTATATATCCTAGAAGCGCTCAGGCATAACTATATCATGCCAGGACTTCTACCTGGGTGAAACAGAAAGGATATAGAACAACTGCCTTTTTTTCCTACGCGTCGAAGTTCTAAACGTGGTATTCTTAGAAGCGCTCATGATTTTAGCTGATTTTGCGGTGCGCAAGAATGGATAATTTACCCGACTTGTAAACAGATATTTCCTTCAGCCGATTGTGTCTCATGCAGGAGAATGTCATGTCTGCGTTGTTTTGTTTCTACTGAAGTTTTATCAAAGAAAGCTTAATAGGGAGATCGCAATTTATACTCTTACGAACTATAAATTAGGGCTGACCTGGAAGACGCGTTGAATTGTGCCGCCATTCTTCAAAATATAATCTGGCTGCGTTTAGGGAGACAATTTCCTCTTCCATCCAGATTTACTTGGTATATGTGTTTGCGAGAATCTTCAGACAAAGAATTGGGTATACACTGATTCGAATGGCTTGGCGATACTAAGTGCTTAAGTCTACTTACCGATTACAACATGTTTTGGAAGTATTGAGAAGCGCGCCAAACGAGGTTGTCACAGCGTTCTCGAGCGAACACGGCGCGACCTGGATTGATAAAATTACTTTTACATGCAGCTATCATGCCAGTGATTTCTCCTTTCGTCGCATAGTGAATAGTTTGTGAGCACATCCTCGACTCTCGAAACATTTGTCTTACGCCGCTATAGAAGTTGCTTCTCCCGCGAACCATAGGTAGATTTCCCGCTTAACATAATGTTTGATAATTTATGCAAAAGTTGACCTCGTGAAAGTCAGCAGTGCATTAATCGACTCAAAAATAAACAGACTTCCTACAGGGTTTTGAACACAGTTTTAATTAAAGTACTTTACGAGCGCTGCGGTAGTTGACCGCAAAAGTGTTACGGTGATGGATACTCAACTGGATGATTACGTCACTTCATAGCAACCAGACGGTACGAATTTTTTAACTTCCGGAGCGCTGAGGCTCGTAGTGACCCGTTATATGACTTATATGAGAAAGTGATGAGTGGGTACACTCACTAACAAATAGTGGAATTCATCACCAATTTCGGATCTATTACAAAGGGGGCAAAACCTCTCAACTCTGGGTAGCGCCCAGATTCAATAGGTAGCAAGTGGCAAGAAATTCTCATTCTGGTTACTGCCACTCTTGTCTCAACGTTCTTTATCAAATCAAGATAAGATTTAAATCTGACTTTGTTTTTCTCTTTACTATACAGACTTAATTTATTGCCTAATGCCAGAGGTTGCAACAAGTGTAACGCTAGTCTGCTACACATCCGTTTTTAGTGTCGTCACGCAACGGTCCTCCCCACAAGGAGGGAGCAGCGTTGCGTGACGACACTCAAAACGGCTGTGTAGCAGACCAGGAAAACGCAGACTCTGGAATTTATTCAATCTTCGGATATACAGCAGACAGAGTCGTTGTAAAAGTAAATAGCCCCGAGAAAGAAAAAAACAACAAGACACTACGGAGCGTACACTTCGGCGTCGTGGTTGTGTATCTAATTAATTGTAAATGCGGAGGAATAGTAAGAAATCAAATATGGTAAGAGTAAGGTGTTAATTTCTGAAATTATGGGATTTGTCAGGATATTCTGAAAAGAGCAACATCCAAGAGACCTACTTGCCAAAAACTAGCATTTCGGGACAAATTGTCTCCGAGATATTAGCCCAGTTATGCTCTGATGATTCCATACAAATCCTTCTAAAAAAAACAATTCTCTATTTTTCTTAGTCACATCAGGGTTCAAAAACAGCATAGCAGTCTCATGTACTGATTAAAAATATATAAGGCATGGGTAAGGTGTCAATTACGTTGAGCATGGAATTGGCTAAAACTCAAAGTCACCAGTTCGAATGTTTTGAGGATAATTATTCACTGTCTATCAGCACGCAGGGATGTCGGATTAACATAAGGAAGTTTAACACCAAAGGAACATAGCCTTTACACAGCTTTAAAACACATAGTACAGCATCCGCCAACACAAATTAAACTTGACTTGAACTTTGAGTAAAACTAAACAGCTTCTACCAATAATAACAAACTCTCACTTGAACTTCAGTTATCTTACGGCTTCCGCGAACTTGTAAACACAGAACCTGAAAATCGACCTTCGTCACACTTGTCTAAACGCAGCAGTCCAGTTCGTGGGAAAAAACTTAGTTCTTCAAAAGAACTCGCTTGGAACTTGTATACCGTTTGACATAAGGTTCTAGAAAATACCAAACAGGCGAAGAGTAGTAGCTTTTCGACATATTTTATGATTTCAGTAACTGATGCAAATCTGCTGACTCATGCTGGAATATAAACATGCCCTAATTAATTATTCGTGAATAATCCAGAAACGTACAGAACGTTAGAGAAAGTCACGCAACGCATGAAAGCAATTTTACTACGTAACACTCAACAAAGACAAAATGTCTTTGTGCAGCATTTTTGTAACTTTAAATTCATCATAAAACAGTTCGAAAGGAGGGCTCACTCGTGAAATGTTTTTCAACACTCGAAGAGAAATTTGGTGTCTCTGCGCGGCCACGAAATATCCTCTATTTATTCCTCGAGTAATTAAAGACTAAACTCGAAGTGATCTCAAGATATCACGAAGTAGTCCGCGCCGGTCTCATTTCGTGAAATAGTTGAAACAAGCCGAAAAGTCACGAACTTGCACGCCCAATCTCGTCCCGAAACTAGTGCATCATTTCATAACTGTTTTTCATATCTCAAACTACCTTGGGTCGCAGTAGCGCAATCGGCTAATCCCTAAACTTAGAGTCTCCTCTGATCTGACGGGTCACACAGGTGAGTCGGTTCAAACCCCGGGAAAGCCAAAATAATAATTCTTTCTTCCTCGAAAACGTTAAAGAATAAATCAAAGACATCGAAGTGATCTCGAGATACCTCGCACTAATTCGGCTCTCACTTCGTCAAATAGCCGAATAGAACCGAAAACCTACAGACTTTGCTTGCCCAATCTTGTCAAAAAATTGCAACTTTGATACATTCCTGAGCGTCGCGAATCCTTTACTTCGCGCTCCGCCGAAGTAATAATGCACAAAAGAGAGAAAGAAAGAAAAAATAAGAATAAAAAGGAAGAATAAGAAAAGAAGATGAAATACAAAACTTTGATAGAGAAAAATTCTGAACCTATCCTCACTGGGGGCCGTCTCACGCCCCCCCCGCCCAACACCCCCGCTTTGCAAGCACCACTCTCCTCCCCCCGTTTCCCGCTACCGCCTACCCACCCGACAAAGGTGCATTTACGCTGGCCAAGAAGATCGCGGGGAGCTTGAAAAACACGCATGCGCAGAGAATACAATTGAAGCATGTGGTACCAAAACATGTGAATGAGCGAGCAGTTGTCTTGTTGTTGCTCGTGCTCTTTCAGCTGTAGCATGGTAAGTTTAGAACTTGTCGTATTGTTACCTTCATACATTTTTCTCACCGAAGTAGTGCTAACAAGGCGTCTTCATTTTTTTGTGCAGGCGATTATACCGATGCCAATGACGCGAAAGTTGAGCGAATTGAGTCCTATGCGGCGCTTGAAGAGAATTGCTACATTTGGAAGCATTATCTTGCCGAAATTGACAAGAAAAGAAAAGCCGCGGAGGTGAGTCACACTGAAAATCGAAGGATTTACAGAAAAAGCTCGAACAAAGCTTTTAGTGCATTGCGTGCAAAATTCAGAATGCAAATTCCAGGATGCGAGCGCGTAACTTGACTCCGGATTTCGACGCCGGAAATATTTTTGAGCTCGTGTGCTGTGTCTTTAGTGCTTCCAGCGACGTTCATATGAAGTTGTCATAACTTTAATAAGCTGTCGCGGTTTCAGTTTTTTTATATGAATGATTAGTTCTCCTTCTTTTAGGTTTTTGTGTATTTATTTTATTGTGTAGGAGCATCGGAAATGATCGTCGGGCGTGGACAAAATCTGGATAGGACCGAATCGGATCAACCCTTGAAACACTATCCTTAACCTTTTATCGTTTTAATAGCGAACATTTGTATGGGTAATTTTATGATTTCAAGTGCAAATTGTGACAAAACAGCGCAAGACTTTAGAACCAAATTGCACGAGCACTTACAGCGACTGCAATTTGATTTGTGCAATTTACGGGTGGTGATTTACTCCAAATCGCACGATAAAAATCATGTGATTACTTGTTAATAATATACACACAAATTTTGCCTTGCTTTTCTTCTGTTACGTGTCACTGCTCCTTGTTACGGCCTACAAATGACAACATCAACCAAGATTGGTCTAAATTTTGACAGGTGAATATTGATGCATAAAAATGCAGAAGCTAGAAGTTTGTTTACTGAAAACCGAAGCCTTTTGTCATTTTACATTTTTTACTTTTCATGTTATTCCACTGCCGCCAAAGAAAGAACTACAATTTATTGCGATCAAGATTCCTTAGTTGTGTTTTGTTTATTTGGGTTTTGGTTGAGGCAAGCAGCGCAACAGGGGTTTCATCGATGGCTGTTTTTGTAGTTCATGCAAGCTTTTACAGCAGAGTAAGGGGGAAAACTAAAACGTTCCTAACCTCACTTACTAGCTTTCGGTAGTTGCATCTCGTGTGAATTTTGAGTGATTGCATTTTTCTGTCTCATTTAACGGCGGGCATCTTTATTTTAGTTTCAGTCTTACCATTACTCATAAGATTCAATTTGAGATAATGTATGGCATCAAGTATGTGTTTACAGTACACAAGCTTTTAAACAGTTTTCTGAAAAGGAAGAAGATCTAAAGAAAACTTGGTTAGTCAAACTTGTGTTAGTTTTAAAAAGAAGGCTTTAATAGGGGTATGTTCATCTAGTATTTGCCTTCCAAACGCTAGCCTGTGGAAGCAGCTGTTTCTCCTCACTCTTTGCCGCTGGGGACTTTTCAGGAGGAGCAACGTCTGTGACTGAGTGACAGAAATTCCATACTGAAGATGTAAATCAATGTTTACATAATGAATCCGGTAGTCATGGGGTTCCAAATACAGATTTGTTCAATTTTACCTTTCTCCTGGTCGATTTTGGTAAAGTGTTGTGTTCATCTGTGAACAAGCTCCAGCAAAACTCAAATGCTTCTTCTACAGAAGAATATATTCCACAAATATTGACGCTTTTGTTATAGATTCATCGTGTTTAAGTTTGACCTTTGTCTGTCATTCATAAACAATGCCAAAACAATGTAACTACTCTGTTGTCCAATCAGGGCTTATGACCGGATTCTGGACTGATTTTACGTCATCAGTATGGAATTTCTGTTGCTGAGTCACAGACGTTCCTCCTGGCGAAACGCCCCCAGCGGTGATGAGGGAGGAGTAACGTCTGTTTTTGCAGGCTATCCAAACATGAAGCCAACTAAAATACAAACAAACAGAAAACAAGGCTTTAGAAGAGAATTCCCGTAACACTTTAATCACGCTACTTTCTAATGAAAAGGTGCTTTTGTTTGAAGACATTTTTCCTGTTTTGATTGTCAGTCAAGAATTTTGCATTTTGCTATTCGACTGTTGTTTCTTCTGGTTTCTTTGTTGGAGGGTGGGTCAAAATGCTGTGTGAATATTGCTGAAATCAGGTTTCATGGCTTGTGATTTATGTCTGTTTGCACATTCTTCATCCTAGCCAAAAATAGTTACATAAAGGAGTTGTCAATTATTCTTCTGACACACCCTTAACTCACCTGAGGCTGACAATCAATTCAATTTCAACTTTCTCCACTCAATTTCAACCTTTTGCACTGAAAAAATTTAAACTTTCTGTACAGTTTGGGATTAGTAACATAATTATTGACGTGCTCTCAGCCAATGAGTGTACTCAAGTTTTTGCATGTATATTATTAGAACTGAAATCATGTGCGTGATTTCAAAATCAGACATGCGGGAAGGGTGAGTTCAAGTTGGAATCAAAAGTATGACCAAAATTGCACAACACGAAGTTCAATTACCACTTTATTATGATCATTTTGTAATCACAGAATTCAGGCAGTAATAGTTAATATTAATTTATTGATCACGTTGATTATTGATTAGATTGCAGGGATCACCAGTAATTTCAAAATGGATATGTGAAGTATAGAGGGTTGATCCAATCTTGTCCACCTGTCACACTGCAAGTTACAATCTCATAATCTCTATGTGTAACTGTTTGTAATTGTATAGTACATGTACTAGATTTAAGGTTTGCTTCAATCGGAGTGATGGTAGTTCCATGTCATCACTGCATGTTTTTTGTATTCTCTGAGTGCATACAGTGAACAGAGAGACCACACCATGCATGTTGCTTGGAAGAGGTTAAAAACAATGGAAACTATTAAACAGTCAGGCCAAAAAGTGGTCACAATCCCTTATGAGAGGTTCTAGTTATAAGGCTTTGACTGGGAATAATAGACTGATGGTTTTAAGATCTTTAACCCATTAGCCTCTGGAGATTTTGCCGAAAAACGCCTTTTGAAGCTTGTCGAGTGGTTTTCTGGTCACTGTCGTGCTGTTAAGAGCTAAAACTTACCACAAAGCCGTTTGCAGGTTGCACACTTCGCAGCCTTCTGATCCAGTTGCAAAATATGACCTTGTGAAGTTCAGGCATGCATAGAAATATGACATACAGTTGGGTAAAGATTTGAAATAAAATTGAAATACATGTAGTCTCTTGGCACTGAATTTTTTTTGGCCCATGTTACATTTAAATTTTATGCTTAGTCTGTTACAGCAATGACACAAATTAAAATCTCCCTTACATGCTTTTAAGAAATGTCTGAAATGTAAATCAAAAAGGGCTAAACAAGTGACCTAACTACATTGTATCACAGCAGCCCTTAATGCAAAACAAACTTGCACTAGTGTGTAGGTCATTAGAAAAGATGCTGTCCCGGTTGTTTTGTATACAACTGTAAAGGGTAGTCAGGTGTGCTTACAATTGTGCACTCCTGCAGAAAAATATGCGACTTGCTTTTATTCTCACAAGAGATTGGAAGTGCATTGGATGGTTTGAAATTTGGATTTGAATTCTTGAATCAGAATGTGAAGGCTCTATGGGTAATGTTTGCCTGTGTTGTCCAAGTACTGTAGGACACAAGTCATTTGATCTTGGTGGTGCCATCAGTTTATTTCTAATGCATGTTATACCGGTACATCTAAGGGAGCTTGAAACCTGATGTGGACCTGCTAAGTAGTGCACCAAAGGACATAAACTTGTTTAGACACTTTAGAGCATGACTGTATTGGTCTGCTACTCCATTACCAATAGCAGCGTGGCTTTTCTGCCCAACGTAAATTAATACAGTCATTCAGCTTTGAGACATATATGTACATGTATACTGATATCAGAACAAAAGCAGCACATTTTCCTCCATTATTTTAAGATCCTGATTGTTGGTTGGGCTGGGGTTTGATCCCGTGACATGCCATTCAGCACAGACAGTAGCTCAATTGAGGTAACTGGGCAGTACTGTATCCTGTATGCTTATGGTGGAGAGGTTGGAGTTGTCTCTTTTGGCTGTTTGGCAATGCTAGTCTCAGGTTGAATGTTTTGAACAGCCAGAGAACACAGAGGTAGAACCTATTTCTTTGTCTAAAATGGTACAAACACCACCAGCGGGTAACTGAGAAGTCTTTTCAGTGATTGTTATAATGACTGAATTTGGCTTTGGGGCACACTGAATGACAATCCATTTAGCTCAAAGGGTTGAGTAAAAATATCACAAGCTTAATTGGACCTGGACCCGTAATGAAGGAGTGGTTATCTCTTGATTCTTTCAGCGTGTATTTTTTAGATCGATGTTCAGATGGATTCCTGTGTGTGGCCTGTGTACCTTCTCTTGAAACATTTACCATGGTGTTTCCTTTTGGATATTTTTGAGCTCTTACGTAAATACGATTACAAATTTTATTGGCTTTGTCACTTAAACAAAGCAGAAAATTGCTGCTATAAAATAGTATTCTATTTAAAAAAGAAATAGGGGGAAAATAGTTGACCCAGTCATTTTATAAGCATAGAATGGCTATAAGTTTGAGAATTTCTGGTTAGATGAAAGTTAGGAAATGACATATAGGATCAAAATCATTATGGCCCAAATTATGGTGTGGCTATTGGTCATGTGTTATGTGGACTTTGTGTGGGCTATCCTTGCATAAGTTGCCGGCACTTTTGTCAATCTATTGTCTTTTGCTTTAGATTGCTATGTATTTTGTAAAGTTCCCTTTGATTTGTGAATAGCATGGGTGTGCCCCCCTCCCCCCAAAAAGTTATAATATTATTATTGTACTTTGATCGAGCGATCTTCGTTTTTGATCCAGGATCTCACTATAGGCAGAAAATGATCGCTCCACGTCATAAGATCCAATAGTTGTTGTAGTGTAGCAAGATGCCAGCTTGAAAAGTTCAGGCAGGGCACTTGCCTTTACATACTCTGGCAATAGTATTAAAAAGCTGCAACTGAAAAATTTGAATCTTGTGCCCATATTTCCCTTCAGCTTAATGGTATATCCTTTGAACTAAAATCACATTGCCCTGAATGTCTTCGCTGAAGTCCTCTTTCCCTGATACACTGATCTTCCTCATGAAAGGGATGCAAAGGCTTTTGTGAACTGGAACCACAAAATGCTTTTGTGAGGTCCACAACAGTGCCTTAGGCATAAAAAAATACAGCTTTTAATCATGCTTTTCTTATCAGAGGAGGGTGTATTATTGGTGAAAACTTGGTGTCTGTTGATGTTTCATGGAACCTATTAGTAAGTTCCTTGATATAACTTTTTACTGTGTCCGAGTCACTAAACTTGACACCAAAAGACTCATCAATCATCAGCAAGAGGAGTAAAATATAGCATGACAAAAAGGATAATAATGATAATGAGATCTGAGCCCCACTTCAAGGTCAGCACAACTTACCCAACCTGTCTAGTCAGTCACAAGATTTACTCCTTCATTATTTTCTTTCTCAACTCCCGTAACTTTCCATCTCCCAAATCCACATCACCATTCCAAATACAATGTACTTTTCATTGATTCTATCAATGCCTCTTTCATCAATGTCTTTGGTTTCCAGCTCTTAAAAGTAGTTATTAATAGTACATTTATTACTCTGTAATGTTATCATATTCACATTAAAATGATTAAGAAAATTAGAGTTGCTTAAAAAATCATCAGTGAGATCTAATGCTATAGAATTATAAACGTGTCTTGGCAACTTTGGTGAGCCACCGCCTTTTCTTTTCAAGGAATGCTTCAAAAGAAAATTAACTATCATGAACATTGGTGCTCTGCATAAACAATGGCTTCTAGTAACATCTTAGCCGTGTGGCTTTGCAGGTGTAAGGTATGTTTACCTTAATTTGTTTGCTTTTCTGAGTTGTAAGGAAAATAAGGCTGAAATCAGTAATGTTGATGCAAACATATTTAGAGAACGGCATGTATTTATCAAATTCTACCTAAACAGCTCTCTTATTGGTCAAAGACTTATTTCTTTGGTGGCTCCTAAAAGAGCCTTTTTGTGTCTTGCAGTGCAGGGTTTGTTCTTCTTTTATGATTTTTTTGGGATTTTCTAGGTTTTACTGCTGCATCTTGTTGGTGCCGCAGTTACTGCTTTGGTAGACCGTTCAAATACAGAAGTCAGTTATGGTCTACATCAAAGTAAGACCATGATCCTCTCTTTGTCTCGGCATTATTTAGCACGAAGTCTATCTGCAGTGCACTCTTTTCCACTTTCTCAGGGGCCCATGTTTGTGAAAGGAGGCTCCATCTAGTTATCAAAGGTGGTGAGCAACCATTGCCCAACCAAAAAAGCATGAGTTTGAAGGTGTCTCTGTCACGGATGGGCTTTTTCCATAAAGCCAACCTCAAACTCCCCCCACCAACCACTCAGTGGAAAAAAGGCTTCTTTATTTATGATTGCAAGGAGTTCTTTCCTTTCTTCTATCATGTCTGCCTTTGACAGGCGCAATATACCTGATCATCTCTGGATATTCGTTGACAGAAGACATCTCATTGACAGTAGTTGAAATGGTCTCTTAGTGTATGTGAACAGTGAGAAAAAAAAATCATTAGTGAGATCTAATGCTATAGAATTATAAACGTGTTTTGGCAACTTTGGTGAGTTGAAATGGTCTCTTAGTGTATGTGAACAGTGAGAAAATGGTAGTTTGAAACCACATGTCAATCAATCACAATTTCCTTACAGCCCTCTAAAAATGAATAAGGGGGAGATTATATATCATACCAAACTCTATATTACAAGTAAAATATTGAAGTTAAATATGCTACATGTAGTTGTATGTACTAAAAATATAATGGGTATAAATAGATGTATTGCAACTCACAATTACAATACTGAAAGAGTAACTGATATGTTTGTAAGCCTGTAATATTTGTCTTATTATGAATTTATGTTGTTTAGTAATAGAAAAGTGTATTAAAAACAAGCAAACAAACAAACAAGAAAATGGAATATTATTTTGATAAAAAGCAAAGAGTTCTTCTTTTGCATCCATGTTTCTTCTTCCACCCTTTTCACTGATCTCTCATGGATGATGTACGACAGGCTATTCTACTGTATATGAAAAAAGGCAGGTCAGGGAAAATAATATTTTCATTTCATGCTTCATGGTAAATAATAAGGGAAAAAAGGATAATGAAAACATTAACATTTATTTCTTCCTCATTTATGCCAAGTCTTACATCTGATGTTTGCTTTCCTTGATGGCATGAAAAGATTCTTGATTAACTCAAATTGTTATTCTGCTGCGAGTTGTAGCAGCATGCAGAAATGTCTCATTGTCATGGTCACTCACTATCTTTTGACAGTGCTGGGGCGGATCCAGGATTTGACGAAGGGGGGTTCGGATAAACGCCCGCCGAAGGCGGTAGCCCCTAGGGGGGTCCGGGGGCATGCTCCCCCGGAAAATTTTTTATTTTAGGGCCTCTGAAATGCGATTTCCAGCGTTTTCAGGGGCAATTTGAAGTGGCTTAATTGCTCTAAAGTCACCTCCATTTTTGTACTAACTACAGTAGTTTAAAGGATGGATTTTCTTAACACTGACAATAATCAAGACGGATAAACATTTTAAATTCATTCAAATTAAAAATTCATGATTCCTCAAAAATGAGATCAGCCAGCAACATTCTCCGGGGTTGCTGTTCTACAAATTTCTGGACTACAGCATCATAATCCACGGGTTTCTTGTGGTGAATATTCATGAGCGCCAAGCCAGACAATCTTTCTGTCGTCATGGTGGTCCGCAGGTAGCCTTTAACCAGCTTTAAGGTACTGTTTGCTCGCTCGTTGTCAGCTGAAGTCACTGGAATAGTGCATGCAATGCGCAGCAAACAGTGGATGTTGGGGAAAATGTCTGCGTCACAGACCTAAGATAACAAAAAAGAAATAGTTCAGTTTAATTTGAAAGGCGAACATTAAAAAACAAAAAAACATTAAGTTCTGTACCTCTAATGCAGGTTGAAGTGCGTCTGGTTGGCTTCTCTCTGACTGCCACTTTCTCGTCCATCGATGGTACTCGACATCCAGAGTTTGAGGGTTTGGCAGGTCTGAGCGGTACATCTCTGAAACCGCATCAATGTTTGCATCTGTGTGTGACACGGTGATGCTTGGAACTAGACCCAGTAACTGCACAGCAGTCTTCTGAGTATTACCAAATCTAGAACAATTCAAAATATAACCACTGATCAGAATTTGCGTATTTGTACTCTGTTGTACTTTGTGTAGTGTGACTGTTATAACTAGAGAAGAGTAAGGGAACAGCTATGGAATCTGATCACTTTAAAGGGAAACTCGTCCTGAAGGTCGTGTTATTTTGCAAACAACGTAGCTAAAATGTCAAGAAGACCTGATAAAAACATATTACCTTGAAGACATCTCTTGTGTAATATGGTCAAGAAAAGGAACAAACAGATTGCGACGGTAATATTCCTCAGGAGTGTCATGGGGTGCATTTGCCCGGTGCTGCTGTCTTGAGGCTGTTCTCGGAACGCTGGGCTCGGTACCTAGGTCTGAACTGAGCTCGACAGCATTAGAGTACCATCTTTTGAACACAGCTTCAGCCTCGTCTCTCTTTTCCTTCAACTCTTTCTCGGTATCTGATATCATACAGTATGCCTTCACGATGTCATTAGACTTCTTTTGCAGTTTAATGCTAATCGGTTTAATGACTGCCAAAGTTTTCATGGTGACTATTAACGCGATGAGAAACTGGAAAGAACAACATGTGTGGTAGAAGCCATTTGCCTTCTGGAGAGTCTCTCTGTCCCAGTTCCAAGGGGTTTCGGTACTGTATTGTTTGTGTTGCTGTTCGTCCAAAATAACCTCAAAGGTTTTAACAATCGACGGAAGTAACAGCGCGAACGTTTCGTATGCCTCGTGACGTTCAACCCAACGAGTACGGCAGAGGTCACGGATCTTAGTTCTCTGCGAATCCGGCTGATCAGCGCTGATTACTTTCTCCAAGCACCTCTGCCGCTTTGGAGAATAATTGAAAAATTGTGAAATCTCCGTTATAGTGCCAGCCATGTTGCGAACTGATGGTAAGCTACATGCTTTTACTATAACGAGATTCAGTACATGGGAATTGCAGTGCACATACAGGGCCTTGGGGTTTTTCTGTGCTATTAAGCCTTGCACTCCCCTCGCTTGTGCAGACATATTCGAAGCACCATCGTAGCCTTGGCCTCGGCAGTTTGAAATGTCCAGACCCCACTGGTCCAACTTCTCCAAGATCAAGGAAGAAATGACTTGACCAGTTATTCGATCGGTGCATCGAAAGTCTACAAACTCTTCGCGGATCATGCACTCTTTGTCGACAAACCGTAAAACCAAAGACAACTGTTCGAGATTAGCATTGTCAGTGACTTCATCGCAAAGAATTGAGAAGTACTTTTGCTTCTTTGATTTCTTGAATTATCGACTCCCTTATGTGGTCTCCGATTAGCATTATGAGTTGATTCTGTATTGTTTTACTAGAATATCGTGCATTCGCGCGGCAGGTCGCTAGGTGGTTCTTTAAAACTTCATCGCCTGAGTCAACACGTAATTCCAGCAAAGCTAGAAAGTTGCCCCTGTTTCCATTTTGATCGGCAGTGCTGTCATCTCTATGGCCTCTCAATGCAATGCACTGTTTGCCGCAAAAATGGACGCACTTTGCAACACTTTTCACAATTTCTCTGTTTCTGTTAATCGTGCGCCCGCGTTCGCTTTCAATTTGAACTTGGATGTTTTTTTTGCGGATTCCGACTTGTCGAGAGAAAATTATCGTATGCAACCATGGCATCGATGTGGTAACGATGTTTCTCATGTTCGCCACACACTTTACTTACTTTTGTCCACCGATTGAACGGAGTGGTTACTAAGGTACCTAAGCTTTCGCGTATGGCAAATAAAACGCATGGGAGACAGAAACCACCGTCACATTCCTTGCTGTAAACGAGCCAAGGATAACGTTGCTGCCAGGATATTTGGAAAGACCGATTACAACCATTCATAAACACTTTAGGAAAGCATAATTCTCTCCTGGTCGAAAATGGTTATTTATGATGTTCAGTTTCTCAGCTTGATTTAGAGACTTAAAAGCTGTTTTCTGACGAAAAAGAGCACCAACATCAACGTCATGAACCGAACCATAACAAACAGGATCATCTCCATCTTTATCAGTCTGTGACGCTGCAATGAAAGCAAATTGCCATTGTACTACCTTTTTAAAATTCTTTTAATACCGTTTTGACATACGTTTAGAACAGGACAGGTAACAGAAATCGCACAATTTTTTACAATACAACTAATGTTCTTTTTCCTTGCACAGAAAGCCAGGGTGTTTGACTTGCAAAATATTTCTGTGGACTTCTAGTTTAAAGAGATAAATAACCCAACTTGACATGTTTAAAATCAGTGAAAAGTCGTTCCCACAAATTTGGGTGATCCCAGTTAGGGAAAAAGAAAATTCGGAGAGTTGGCAATTCTGCAAAATATCTCGAGCTTGATTTTCGGATATTGTTTCACATCCACCAGCGTCGATAATTTTAATGTCAGGTAAGGATTTTACTACAGACACTAAGGAAATTCCGCCTACTTGAAAACAATTAGGCATTCTTAATATTTCCAGTGTACTTTTTTTTTTGTAAAGGGAAGTTACTAGACTTTCTAATGTAATATTTTGGCAACTTGTTATATCAAGTTCCCTTAAAAGTAGGCATATGTCTCACAAAGTGTAAAGAAGAAATCGACGTATTGTATGCAAGATCCAAAGATATTAAGTTGCAACAATTCATTAATTTTTGTTCAATAAAAAAAGGGTCAGTAATAAAAGTTAGAGGTCTTTGCGAATGTCTAAAGCCTAGATGCCGTAAATCCCTATCGTGTCTAAATAACGAATTAAACGAATGAAGCGTAAATTCAGCGTTTGAATAAACAGTTCTCCAAAGACTAGAATCATGCATGACATCATAAAGATATCTGCAGACTGGTGCAAGGTATATCATGCGTTCTTCCAATGAGAGCCACTTTGATATTTCCAAAAGGACTTCGCGAGGAAGACTCATCATGGTAGCACCTGAGAAAAAATATTGGAAAAGCCCAACTCAGACATAATAATGGACCTTGTTTACATTGTTCATTTTATTCATTCCGCCGGCAAGGTCTCCAACAAAGCCGCATCAAACTGATAATGATCGTGACTCGACACACCTGCATGTTTACAAATTTTTCTTGGTTACTCTGGATTGTCACATAGAGAACAGAATTCTGCTTTAAAAAGCATGAGTCAGTGAAGTTAACAACTGAAGCACTGCTTTGCACCTAACATTGTGTCCGAGCTTTGATGATGGCAATGACGTTTTCCATTTTATGTCATATAGAAGCTTAAGCTTTCTGATTTATATCACTAATTTCAAAAATGAAATACCTTGCTTTGAAGAAGATAGAGTTGTCTCATTTTGTCGAGCGACGGTCACTGGCAAATCTTCACTGCCTCTACCGGTTTGGGTCACTTTTTCGGTCTCTGTAAACACAAAATAAAAAAAAGTGTTGACAAGTCCCAAATTGATAGCTTGTAGTATTTTTTGTTATGGAAAATGTTCTTACCGGCATCGCTAGAGCAACAAATCCTCTTTGCACTACTCGAGCTCTCATTCAAACTGCTGGAAGAATTAGATGATTGGTCAAAAGACTCATTATCTTCGCTGGTCTCCGATCTAGAGAAGAATATTTAGAATGTAAACTTATGATATTTCAGTTTTAAATCGATTCATGAAGCAACTCTCGAGAAATCACCACTGTCTGCTTGCTAGAATTAAGCGTACTCGTGTAATACACTAATCTATTAATGCTTACCTTGCTGATGACGGTCCGAAAAACCGGTGAATTAGTGGTTGCTTTGTCCTCTTCGACATATTAAGTCGTGAGTTGACGTCGAGGAACGTTTAAGTCAGTTTTCTCTTCAAAACACTCCCGGCGCAATCTTTGACTCACTGAGAGAACGATCCACAACTCTGATTTCCAAAGAACGGCGTGGCTTTACGCAATGCCGGAATTGGAATGATTGGCAGATTTGGCATAAACTGTCAGTTTTGGCGGGACGTGTAAGCGTTAATAAGCAGTAGTTTTATAGCTCAAGCGGACGTACTAGAGGCCATTTTCAACTAGGCACAAATTTGTCTTGTTTTTATTGCTGTTTTCGCGTACAAAGACACAAAGAAATATTATTTTCAAAATATATATTTTATTTTATTAGCTGAGTTGGTTCACTTTTTTTTAACCACGTGTTTGTTATACGTTTTCACATCACGTTCAGTTTAGGGGGTTCGACCGAACCACCCGAACCACCCCTAGATCCGCCACAGCAGTGGATGGTGTGAAGATGGCAAGCAATAGATACAGTGGTGGCGAAGGTTATTTTGAACAGTCAAAAAGTGAAGGCCAGGATGTGTGACCCACATAAAGCAAGTGAATACAAAAAAAATAATCATTCAAACAAAAGCGGCAGCATAAAAGAACATGGTGTTTCTGAAAACAGAGCATAACTAGAACAAATAAAAATCTTTGCAAAGGTTGAACTGTTGGCGTCAAACATGGGTTTGAAGTGTGAAACAAAAGTGTCTGCAAGAAGCTAATCTAACGCTTGAGCACGAGGTTTCACTGAAAAAGCTGCATTGGTTCCACAAAACTTCTTCGATACTCGGTTTAATTTCACTTCTGTTCCCAGCAGAGAAGCGTGAACATCCAAATAAAAGAGGCAGCATGGAAGAACATGATATTTCTGCCAAAACAGAACGTAACTAGAAGAAGTAAACATCTTGGCAAAGGTAGAACGGTTGACGTCAAACATGGGCTTGAGGTGGGAAACAATGGTGACTGCATGGAGCTGATCTGACTGATAAGCTTAAGGTTTCATTGAAAAAGCTGCGTTGCTGCTACAAAAACTTCTTCTATACTCGCCTCTTTTAAACTTCTGTCTCTTGCTAGCAAATCCAACAACATATAATCAGATTTTTACTTACCGGTAAATGAAAATCAAGATCTTTAATAGAAACAAAAGCTTTCTTATCGATGGTTACCAATAGTGTTTAAAATGTGTTTTTCCTCTCTCTTGACTGACAAGTCATGCAAGGGAAAATATGTTTGTAAAATAACTTTACATAATAACCTGTAATTATTCAATACAATGCAGGAAAAAATACAATACCATACAGTCACTTTACTTAGTTTACGGAGGAAGACAAAACAACCCTTTACAGTTTTCTACCTTACAGCCCTTTTTAAGAGGGAGAGTATACAAAAGTATGTAATTACAAGCAACATATTGAAGTTAACGATGCTATAATTAAAAATATAGTGGGTCTAAACGTACATACGATATTTTTACTTTACAGTAACAAAAATACTTAAAGGGACTGGTTCACGATAATGCGCATGTGTGAGTTCTGACAGTAGCTGATTGTTTTTAAACCAATCAGAAGCAAGTTTGATGCACGCAAGTAAATTTACAAATTCAAATAATTGTTCGCGACGCGAGAGTATTTCCGGGCATTTGGTTTGATTTTATTTATCCCCATAATTCAAGTTTATTCTTTGTCACTCCTCAGATATATGTTGCAGCCGATAAGAATAAGATTTACAGCCCTGTCCTGCTTTGAAACAAACATTTGCCAAAGTGTATTTTTACAAGGTCGTACCCACGCTAACAAAGCAGTCACCGATCGGCAAACAAAATTTGTGAACAAACATCTGATTACTGTTCTATCAGTTCGCCTTATATAAACCCAGAAATACCTACAAATAGAGCCTGACCGGTGACAAAACCACACAACGTATGAGTATAAAGATTATCCTTAATTGAGCATGAATTTCAATTGCTTATCAGCAAATGAACAAGTTCATTCGCGTTGCATCCGGTCAGTGTTCCGCAAAACAAAATTTGTTTTAATGTTAATGTTATGAGAGAAACAACTTGGAGGTTTTCCAAAAAGGTAGCTTTTAATGTTGCCCGCTCTTCAAATTATTTTCCATTGATAACACTGGACTGGTCCTGTGGAAGCTCGACTTTTGTCTGTCTGTACAATTTTTTTGTGTTCGTTCAAGTGGTGTTGCTGCAGCCGGAGTTGGCTTAATGTGCAGATTTACCTGCAGGTGAAAGGAATTTCAGACCTAAAGCCAATTTATTCTTAAAACCACCTGCTAATTGAAGCCATACATACATGGTAGATTGGCATCAGTCGTTTGAATTTAGATTATGTAGCACTTCCAAACCTGTTGCGATGCAGATGTCTCCTAGACATTTTCTTTTCTTATCAATGTTTACGGGTGGTGTCTACTGAAGGCAGAGGTTCCATTAAAGAAAGGTCATAGAGGGTCTTCTTCGCAGTGGCACATGGAGTCCAAAGATCTGGGTGTTTTGTCCTGGGTAAATTCTACTCAGTCTTTTGTGAGTTAATTAAATAGAGGGCAGGTGCAAGTTGACTGCTTCTGACTCTTAGAGGTGTTTGCTGTCCAGGAGACAATTGAAAAATTTCATTGTTTCAAGTCTCCTGGAAAAGCTGTGTAAGGTTACAGTTCCTTTTTCTTACAACCAATAAACTGGGTTATTCAAATAAGATCTGGTTCTAAGGAAATATCAAATAGCAGGGGCAAACTAGAGTGAAGAATAAGGTTTAGCATGACTTTCACTTCATTGATTAAGTTGGATCTCAGAAAATGCTTTTCATTACAAATTTTTTAACATTTATACCGTGTTTATATTTGCCCTTATAGCAACTCCAAAAGGTCCTCTTTCAATTCAAGCAAATCTTTCGTAATTATGCTCTTAGGAGTAACTACTTCTTATAAAAAGTGCTAGCATATAAAGAAGTCTATTACTTTCTTCTTTTGTTTTCTTCCATGTATAAAAGTAGCTATTTGCTACTTGTTTAGCACTCTTAGTTCTTAGCTCAATTTTTCTTTTACTATCCTGGCTGTACTGGAAAGCAAAAAGAGCCGTTTTTTGATTAACGCAATTCTTTCTTTGCCTGCTTTTTCTCTTTTCATTCCATTCTTGGAGCACTGATATTGTTGACTGCATGTTGCTTCCACATGGTGTTTCAACTCAAATATGTGGGGGGTTTACGAGCAACTCGCACCAAACGGCATGGTTAAGAATTCATAAAGACCATTATGTGTATCAAAAGCAGTCTTGTCTTTTTTTCTTGAGTTAGGATACATTTGTATTCGCCAAAATCACTTTTGAGATCCAAGGTGGAAAATACACTTGTGTTAGCTAAAAAGTCTGGGGCATCAGCGTCGAAAGGCATTGGAAAGCTACCTACTTTAGTGACTTTATTAACTTTACGAAAATCAATACAAAATTTATGTGATCCATCCTTCTTGTTTTCCATAACAACTGGAGAGCTCCAAGGAGAGACAGACTCGAGTAATTCCTTTTTCACGAATTTCGTCCACCTGACGGTCGATTTATTGGAAGTTACAGTCCACACATTAAATTCGTCCCTCACAATCTGTTTGATATCCTCTTGGATCAGTGATCTTTTACATGCTACATAAATATTTAGGTTTGACACACATTCTGTATTATCTCATCAATGTAGTAGATCGATCCATGGAAACATTATCTAAATCGTTAAGGATTATTAAAATGGAAGCAAGGTACATTACGACGATTTCAAATCTGTATGACAAATAAAGACCCAGAGCCAATTTCTTCTTAAAACTGCCTGCTAATTGAAGCCATATGTACACGGTAGATTGCCATATCGCTCGTTTAAATTTGGATCATATATCATCTCCAAACCTGTTGCAATGCAGATGTCTCCTAGACATTTTCCTTTCTTATCAATTCTTTGGATGCCATAACTTAACTCCCACATAGTTTTACAGGTGGTGTGTAATTCATCTGATGTTTTGAAGCTTCGCTTGGATCTAGCATTGATTGTAAAGATTTAAGCTGGCATGATTCCGAAAGTGACTGTCCATCTGGATAAATCTGAGGGAGAAAAAAACAGAATAGAATGGTAAATCAGATGAACTCCATGCGGTTCTTGTGTCGTGTTAACCAAGTGTGCAAAGCAAATACGTGGAGCTGATTTAATGGGTTATTGGATGTTGAAGAAAAACTTTTATTTACTTCAGGTTTTTTTTTGGTTGATTTTCAAATGGGTTTTGCCCACTTATGGTGTTTATCATCTTCCTGGCATCATTGGAGGTGCATGCATGTGTATGCATTCTGTACATTTCGGCTTGGAGACTTTAGGAAGAAACCCATTTTTATTGGCTTCGCCTGGGAGTGAAAACATTTTTTTGCAGGCTTTATCTCAGATACTTGCTTGGAGACACACCTATTCTCAGGCTTTTTTGTGGAGACTTGAGTGAAGACTTACCAGCACATTCTGCACTGTTACTGCTGCATCTCTTTCTGCCAGGGCTCGAATGAACACACTGTTGACCATCACTGACATTGAAGATCTACCACAAAAACAAAAAGTCAAACATTTTATAATACAAACATTTGTAACGATCAATCAACAAGTTAAGAAGTTCAAACGCAGTTGTAACGTCTGTTTGAGTCAAAATTGCTTTCGTGTGTGTGTAAAGCATGTACTTTGAGGAGATATTGTACACTGACAAACACTGATGGACTGTTTGTGGCAATATAACCAGGCATGGTTAGGAACCATGTGACAAGGTTGTCCATGGGCATGAGCATGTGCTAGTTGCTTCGTAAGCAAGTTATTTTCTTTCCTTAATGCTTCTACATTATTTTTTTCATGTTCTTTCCTTGCTCACAAGTGCAGTCAGGAAAAAAGTGCTCTTCTGCAGCAGCAGGAACTTAACACAATTCTTTGAACGTTTAATAGATAATACCTTGACAAGAAATATATGTATATGAATAAAAGGATCCCCTCTGTAAAAACTTAATCCACATTTTTGCGTCTAGCACAATAAAAATTGAAAAATGCAGGGAAAGGATCTCTGTGAAACTCCATATTGCAATTTTCAACGCTTTTGTATGTGGTTGAATATAGTTTAACCGGTTGATTCATTAATAGTGACCTATACTGTTCATTTTCTTCTTATTATTAGAGCCAAGAGCAATATACGGAAAGCATGCCACCACCCCCAAAACATAACCATTAAATGACAATTTTTTAACAGTTAAGTTTAAGTACAAATCAAAGAAAAAGGTTAAGTTGAAGTACAAATTGATTGACTGGGTTAGACATGGCGAGGCTGGATTCTAACAAAATGGGGAACTCGTATTTCATCACCAACAGTCTGATAGCTGTTATTTAACTTACCATTGTGCATACTTGATATTTCTTGTGTGATTGCATGGGCGAAGCATGCTCTTCACTTGGCTCATCACCATCACAGAAGTGGACAAAGAGCTCTCTTGCCTCTTGCAAGGCCTGATAGAAACGTGGAACTGTGTTTGCGAATTTCCCACGTCTCCTCTCTTCTTCGATTTTTTTGGCTACCTGATGGCCAGAGAGATCTCCTACGCACCGTCTTTTCTAGCACTTTCTTTCACTTTAGTATAGACCCCTCCCTTGGCCTCGTCTGCTTCCTCACGATTTTCGTCTTCTGCACTCTCGTCTTCTTCCTCCTCTATCGGACTTTGAATAAAATGGATAAACTTGGTAAGAGAAGTTTTCAAAACTAGGAAGAGGATCCATTAAAAGTAGAACTTAAACCTTTACTCCTCACACAAAAGTCAAACGAGTAACGACCGAATCAGGTCAAGCTGTAATTTTGTATGTTGTAATTTTGCAAATTGAAGCCAGTATTTTCGTTCCATCTCTGATAACTCGTGGACTTAAGTTAAATGATTTGCTAATCGAACTAAAAATTTAGTATGACATCCCAGTATGGGGCAGTGTTTACATTTTAGTTTCTTCATGTTTACAGTACGAATGTTAGATACCAACTGAGTAAAACTATTTTGCGACACGAAATTTATTTTTGATTTGAGAGTAGACTAGAACGCAACTTGAGGGGGCAGCGATGTTTGTTCAAGCTTATCCAACCCGTCTATCCACTCATAAGGAAAGGACCCTTTGGTCTGTTTGCATTCGGCCTCAGTGAGGCTTTCAGGAACTGGTCGTAGCTGAATCCAGGTGCTAGATAGTTGGTGATATCCAGAAACTTGAGGAACTTGGTCTTGTGAAGCATGTGATTGTTGTTTTTCTTCATAGAGAACTTGATAGGGTGATGTTTGATGAGGTACGGCAACAGAGATCGCTTGGCGATATTTATATCATATTTCCCGAGTTAAAACCCAGCACTGGTAGTTCATTGATGTAAGCATTGAGTTTTTCTTCTAAGGCCTTCAGCACTTTGTCATCACTGACATCCTCTGAATCACCTACAATGTCTTGTAACTCTTCCAGTTGGTCCCACGTCTGTCTCAGTTGCTGTCTTCTTTCCCTGTCCACTTCAACGTTCAATCTTCAATAAAAGCAGGGGTTGTTTTCATCGCTCGGCCATGGTCAATGAATGCACAATCTTCTTCATTCTCAGCCTCAGTCTCTTCTTCGTCATCGCTTGCCATCAAATCAATCCCTCTGCTGTCATCTTCGCTCTCTTCTTCACAGTTTTTATCTTCGCCAGACTCTATATTTCCTTCCTGGATGTCTACGAGTATTTGGCGAGTTGATCATCTTCAGTGCCCCCACGACTAGGAACAGATTCCTGCTTAAGCGCTTCAAAGACTTCTGCGTACCGTTGGCGTAACAGGGATGAACTTTTGGTGCTAATTTTGGTGAGGTACTGCACAAACTCTTCAAGAAGTGGGTCTGAATCTCCCTCTGACACAAAACACTTTGGTTCTTCATAACCAGGCACGTTACTGCATACACTCACACTCAAAGGCACATGGGCGGATTGCCAGGTTAACTTTTCAGTGTTCTTTAATTCTTGAGCTTTTTTTTGATCGAAGTAACATTCAAAATCGAAGGTGGTTCTGTAAGGAAAACAGCGTGCATTTTCAGGGACGATGATGCCTTCTTCCTCTAGTTCTTCAAACACTGTTTTAGGTACATGGTACGTACCACCAGGATATTTCAGTTGGGCTTTGCTCTCACAGGTCTTCTCCTGACGCTGGCGTTTCCACATATCTTTCCAGTACTTGCCACAGTGAGAACAAAAGGACGATTTTGAGTACGGTACACCAGGCGAGATCTTTAATATACGAGAAGTGGTTTTCATGCAAGTTCAAGTACATCTGCTTGAGTACTGGCAGTGTGAGCGGGGGATAAGTGTGGCTGTTATCTCGGGTGTTTCTTCCTCATCATCTTCTTCGCCGTGTTTCTGAGTCGGGGCAAGGCTGGTGACTTGGATATTGACTTCATATAGTTTTTCCAACTCGTCCAGTTCACTTATCTTGACACCATGAAATTTCTTTTTTCCTAACCCAGCGTCGCGGTACTGTTGATAATACTACTGGGTATCTCTCTCCAGATTCCTAGTATGACAGCCATTGTAAAGTGCTAGGCAGCGGAAGAAGCAGAGGTTGTATTTATAGGGTTTGCCTGTTTGACGGTTATGGTCAAACAAATGTTCTAAATCGTCTTGATTGAAGACCATAAAAGGCTGTTCCAACACCAAATTATTGTTGACAGAGGGGTGATGGTACTGGAGGACACCCGCTTAGGTGTTGCGCAGAATAAAACCAAACAACAAGTCGATTTTAAAGACGGTGGGTTGATCGGCAAAGACCCGGCTCAGTTGTTCGCGGAGGCTGGGAGGGTTGATGGTAGACCGGCGGATTTGTACCAATCTTGAAGTCTGTTGTGGCAGCTAAATTGGTTACGGATTTGTTGCCAGTGTTGCCAGTATGTCTTAGCAACATCTTTGTAAGAGCTGGAAACAAAGTTTGGAGGGATAAGAACTGGATCTACATCCCAGCTAGAACCTGTAGCAGTAGGCGACACTTGAGGAGCGGATTGAGGAGTGACTGATGGTTCTGACGCTGTATTCGCACTTGCCTGGGCCATCCTCTTAGATTTTTTTGCAGCTGGTGCATCATTTGAAG